>JAYRCB010000248.1:0-261339 GCA_036026315.1 Trachelus stipa
AATTCCCTCATGACACTTCGATCCTGTTTAGAGATCCTAAGAGAAAATCAATCTCAGGGTACAAATAAGATTGTGCCCTATCGGGACTCCAAGTTGACTCATTTGTTCAAAAATTACTTTGATGGCGAGGGTCAGGTCAGGATGATTGTCTGTGCTAATCCAAGAGCTGACGACTACGATGAGACGATTGTAAATATTTTCATATAGATATTATTCACGTGTTTTCTTAGTACAATTTGCTAATATTAACTAACCATATAATTGTGAATCCTGCAGCAAGTTATGAAATTCGCAGAGATGACCCAAGAAGTACAAATAGCGAAGCCTTCCGCACCAAAAATGGATTTGGGTTACACACCAGGTCGTAGACAGGCCAATAAAGTAAGTAGAATACAGTTTACTATAAGAACGATTTACTCATTTTTATTCTTACATATTTCTATATTTGGCTTTTAACCAGATATTCAAAGAAGCTCGTGCCAGGCTGGAAAAACAAGGCCAACCGGATGCTGCTGATCTCGATGTCGACTTAGGTTTAGTCTACAGTCTTGGTGGACCATTCCCAGAGTTGGAACTCAATGGACCACATAATGATCAAATCATTACGAGGTTGATGCGTTTTTTGGAACAACGCATTGAAAAGAGAAATATTTTGCGTACCGATTTGCAAAAAAAACGTAAATTATTCCTACTATTTTGATTTAGTGTGAGAGATTTTAAAATATCTAAAAAACAAAATGTTTTCAGAGGATGAGTTCAGGAAGATGCTCGTTAATGCAGAGCAGGAACTTATGTCACGTAAAATTGAAAATGCATCTCTAAACGCTGCCAATGCGCAAGAGAAAAAGAAGGTGAGCATCCTTGAAATGCCTGTAATAAAACAAGGAGAATAAAAATGTAATGAACAGCACTATCGACTTTTATAGGTAACGGCTCTAGAGGCTCATTTATGCAAGACGGAATCTCAAGTAGATAGTCTCCTTCGAAAGTTGAATGGAGCTAATGAAACGATTAAAAGTCTCCAGCGAGAAGTAAGTTTTTGATAATTAAAATTTTTCTTGAGTCTCCAATAACTCTTTATGATCTGTAGAGGAATGATCTAAAAATATGTGTCTCCATAGCTAAAGGATAAAGATATGTTTTTGAATCAACGTATGGTCGAGAAGCAACGAACGAAACAAAAGTATAATAACAAAATACAAGAAGAGACTGATAAGATATACAGAGAACTTCAAATGAAACATCGTCAGGAACAACAATATCTTCAGGTACAATCAAACAAAATTATCTACTTAAATGTCTTTGCCAAGTCTTATGTTATCCTTATAAAACAACTTTTTACCCTTTGTTCACATAAAGAACAAGATGAAAGACAAGGAAAATAAATTAAAACTTGTTAAGAAAATCTTGATAGACGATGAAGGAAGTACACAATTAACGGCTGTACCCAGGAGTTCACCACCACCCTGTACTACGAGTGACTCCGGTGATATGGTCAGTTGTCGGACTCCTGCTGGTGCAGATGCCCGTTCCAGGAGGGTAATGTATCTCCATGTTGCTATTGCTATTAATGAATGACTACAGACGTTCCACGAATTAAATACTCTTGTCAAGGGGACTCATTTACTTTAAAAGTAATAGGAATATGGCCCCTTCACAAGCTATTTTGCTCATAGACAAACTACACAAAGCAAGTGAAAAACATTCGCCCTTACATAATCTTAACATCGTAGGAAAAAGTTTCTGTAGCAAATTCAAGACACAGGCGATCGCAAAGTGCCGACAGGTGGGTGGATCATCGCCCTGGTACCCTTGTACCTGTAGGAACTATACTGCAGCCTCTAATGCACCGGAGACGTAGTGTTTCACGTCTCAATGATCCTAAAGAAATCACAGACGGCGTATCCAGATATTGCCTAATAGCCCAAGAACAAGACACCGATGGTGAACTTGAGACTAAGCTATACAAGGTACTTATTAATAGATGACCATCTTCATAATGGTCTATAACAAGATCTAATAAATTACTTTCTTATTTCTATCCATAGGGTGACATTATGCCTACAAGTGGTGGAGGCGCCCAAGTAGTTTTCAATGATGTCGAGTGTCTGAAGCAAATGTCTCCCACCGCCAGCAGAAAAAGAAGTGGCCACAATAATAGTAAATCCGGAGAACAGCGAGACAATTCTCCAGTTGACGAAATATATTCAAAGAAACCTCGAGTTTGAAGACACTAAGATAATATTCTTTGCAACGTATTTTACGTTTTTATTTATTTATTTCACGTATTTCAGTCTGCCCTTATTATTATTACCGTTTATGATCGATCCTACATTGCGGTATATTCTAAAAGAGTTGTCTACAAACTTTTCACCTACGCGGATTTTTGGGCGGTACGTGTGCCCTTATTTTTAAATGAATTCTGTGAATTTTTGACAAGTCTCATCTGTGTACTGAGTAATGGTGAGTTTTCAAGTGTCGTTTGAATAAAAAAATTAATGCCATTCCAAAAACACAAATTATTTTAGAGCACTGCTATATAGAATTCTGCAATAATATATATATAAATACACACACTCACCATGAAAATGATGGATGCTGACTGCAAAAATAATGTAAAGTCAGTGCGAATAAGTAATGCAATATTATTATTTTGTTTGCATTATACTTAAGGTATTTCTGAAATAGTAGATGAATTATACTTAATGAGATGAGACTGAAGAACAAACTGTCACCTCATTTATTTACTACGTTTATACAATATCAAGTGTACTTACTTTTTTATTTACTTTACAAAAACCAAATGTTTTTAAAACAGCTTGTCAATTTGTGTCACGCTAAAAAACTGTTTTCTCTGCACTACAAAAATAAATGCAGTGAATGCTGGATTAATAGAAAGATTTGTGGATGGAGTGGTATGACTAAAAAATCAAACCCTTCATTTACTAAATTCTTATGACAAACAATTTTTACTACTCAAGATTCTAGTTTTCCTAGGTTTCAGCAAAGTGACTAGTCCAACGATGATGTGAAAGATCCCTAAATTATTCATTGAGAGCAGTATAATGAATAATAATTAACAATATAAATTTTAGTGATTACACTTTCCAATTAAATTATTCGTGTAATCTGCACTTTTTTTTATAGATCGATATCCTAGTAAACAATATTGGAAAAAGTCAACGAGGTGCTTGGGAAAATATAGACCTCAAAGTTGATAGACAAATGTTTGATCTGAATGTTTTCTCAATAATTTCTTTAAGTCGCATTGTCTTACGCTATTTCATTAGCAGAGGCCATGGCCACCTTGCAGTGACTTCTAGTCTGGATATACTTACTAGCTCTCCATTTTCTGCCACATATACTGCATCCAAGAGTGCTCTACATGTTAGTTTTACTATCATAGAGAAGAATAGTCTGTCCATGAGTAAAATAGTTTTTGCAGGTATCATGTTCCTATGAATTTTAAAGTAAACGATTCCCCCAAATAGGTTCTTTTACTCGTGGAACAAAGGTAAATTAACACATCCCTTATGAAACTTATCCTACACTTATTTCCATAGGCATACTTTGAGAGTTTATACATGGAGAAAATGAACTCTAAAATTCCAATAACAATAATTTGTCCAGGTTCTGTGGAAACTGATATATTATCTCAAGTTTTAATTGACAATCTTGGTGAAGTAAGTATTCGTCACGTTTTCTCTGGTAATGTTTCACTTGGATCATACCTAAGCTTGGTTAGACTTCATTACAGGTAAATAATAAACCATCTTCAAATAAAAAGAACAAAGTAAGTTCTGCATGCTGCAGCAAGCTAATAGCTATTGCATTGGCAAATAAGCTTCATGAAGTATGGATCTCACCAACGCGTCTTCTACAACTTACATACATGAAAGTATACTATCCCAATATTTACAAATTGTAAGTATAGTATATAATTGCTTAGGTTTTAATTGTCACTTAATTTGCACTTATTACCATGATGTTAATTCTCTTTGCAGTTTAATGAACATCCTCGGTGCTAATTTTATGAAAAAAGTTCATGACAATACAAAAGTTTTCGAGACGACTTCCTGAAGAGATGCAGACTGGTACCAGGGTAGAATCATTGTTTAAACACCAATTACAACGTTCTGTACATTTATGTACTTCTTTTACAGATTTGCATATACTTCGCACATAAATTTAATAAGTTTACTATTTATGTTTTCACTGTTGAGTGTTCTAATAATTTTTGTCGCACTTGTTTACCTCGAAGCACTGCCATCTTAAATAATTTACAATAAAGTTCTATGGCAGATGGTGAATCATCATTCCCTGGAACGGGATAACTTATCAGATTTGGATTGCAGTTAGTGTCTACGATCCCCACAGTGGGTATACACATTTTTGCAGCATTCCGCACTGCAGCATGCTCTAGCAATACACCATTGAGCGTTGATAAAAATATACATAGATCAGGAAGTCGCGTCGTAGATTTAAATTCCATTGTAGAATTTGTAAATGTTCCACCTCTCCACTTTCTAGTATGAGAGAACTCTTTACATTCTTTAGCAGTTTTGTCAACCAGATAAGAAAACTGGGGATTTCTACAGACAAACAGTATAATACCGTCTCTGAATGCAACATGTGCTGTAAAGTTTAATGCTTCTCTCAATAACTCTGCTGTTTGATCCAAGTCAATAATCAAGTGGCTAAAACGAGAACCAAACAAAAAAGGACGCATTCGATTATCCAAAGATCCTCTCTTATGCCCAAAATGTACTTTTGCATCGAATAGGTCTTTAACTGTAAAAAGTTGATGTACTCCAAAGAAATCAGGATGCTTTAGAGGATCTATCGAAGATACTTCAATTTCTGCAATACAGATATTAACGTTCCACATACTATTAAAAACTAATGTACTCCAAGGAACATTTTTAATATAAATTTATATACCTTCTGTGCTTTGGATTTCAGGTTGGGATTGTGTTGACAGCTTCAATCGTCGAGAAGAATAAGCTCCAAGTGGTTTCAAAAGATTCCTAACAGTCAACACTATAAAATACATTAATAAACGTAAAGTATACCTGTTATAAAGTATATATATATAATTTAAAAAATTTATTAACGCACTACTGGTGGTTAAAGATATTCGTAATACCCCGGCCGACATCTTGCTATATTTTTAAAAGGAGTTCATAGTTAAAGAGCTTTTTCAGCTTTATTTCATGAGCCGTACGACTAAAATAACAGACTGCATTGGCGGAATCTTATACGAGAAATGATCTTAACAAATGAAATGTCCTGTTTGCTATTTTACGTAAAGTCGTTTCTATAAGCCAATCACAAATATTTTCTTCCCGTTTTCGTTGATATAATTCGCTTCTAGAAATGGCCCATTGTAGAACGGACTTAAGAAACGTTTCGATAACCGAGATATATAATAAATATTGGCAACAATTTGAAATATTCTTTAAAAAATTAATATTTCATGATCTATAGTAATGAGATCGGTGCTTAATCGTAAGTAATATTTATTAAGTAGGAATAAATTTATTCAGCATTTCATCCACAGTTTTGTGACTGAACTCTGGAAATTATTTAATGTAAAATTTTTCCCTTCTTAAATAATTTTTTTAAGTATTTTTTATTAACTCTTAAATTATTACGCAATTATATGTACAGAATTATTTATGCCAACGTTTTATCAATACTTTTTATAAAATAATTTATTGGTCTCATATTGGAGCGAGTAGAGTATTTTTTGACACGAATGGGAATGGCCGCCCTTTAATAAAGCTGGACGTGCACAACGAGGTCGGTACGAAGGAATCACCTCCACGTTTTTATTTTTGACAGGTAAATTCTCTTAAATATTGATCTTTTAGTGATTTCTGATAGTAATGTTATTAATCTCTTTAAACGTAAGCATTATTCATATGCATTAGAAAGTGGTATATTTGAAATCTCAACATATGTTCACAGCATGGTTAGACTATGAATGTAGGTTAAATTTGTAGTCGGAAAGTTACATTTGTGCAATTACTGCTCATAAATAATACTTTTTTTGACAATTATAATAGCATATAAGGCCTTTGATAATATTATGGTTATAAAAATGTAATGATATCGTTGCTACTTCAAATATTTCATTTTTTAAATTCATTGTATTTCTTGTTATGTTACAATTTCTTCCTTATGTTTTTTTTATTAGAATATATTAAACAAATATTTAGCGGTCATTTTATTTCTATCACTATTATTATTATTATTATTATTATTATTGGTGTTGTTTTTGGGTTTTGTTGTAGTATCAATAGAATAGTAACGTATTGTACATGTATTTAACATTCAGTGTGACTAAGGCATTAGCATTATTCTTATGCACCTATAGACAACTTATGAACATTAATGTTGTTTGTATAAAACAGATTGAGCCAGCATAAAATCTTGTCAAAATGCCTCCTAAGAAGTCAATAGAAGAGACCGACAGGCTCACTCGTATAGCCATCGTGAATTCTGATAAATGTAAACCGAAAAGATGCAGGCAAGAATGCAAACGTTCGTGTCCAGTGGTGAGAATGGGGAAGCTCTGTATAGAGGTCACTCCAAATAGTAAAATAGCTTCTATTTCGGAGGAACTATGTATCGGATGTGGTATTTGTGTCAAGGTACAAAATTTAATTCTATTTTCTTCATGTGCTTGTATATTTCTATTGTAATTGTATATATGTTTTAAATACAATTGTATTTTTCTTACAGAAATGTCCATTCGAGGCTATATCTATCATTAATCTTCCAAGCAACTTGGAGAAGGAAACAACTCATCGTTATTCGAAGAATTCTTTCAAGTTGCATAGACTTCCTATCCCACGTCCAGGTGAAGTGCTTGGATTGGTAGGAACCAATGGTATTGGCAAGTCCACAGCTTTGAAGATTCTTGCTGGCAAACAGAAACCAAATTTGGGTCGCTTCACTGTAAGTCTTCCTCTTTACAAAATACTCTCATACAACATAAATTTAATTACAATAAATATGTCTTCAAATTTGCAGGATCCTCCAGATTGGACAGAGATCCTTAGTCACTTTAGGGGCAGTGAGTTACAAAACTATTTCACTAAAATCCTTGAAGATGATCTTAAGGCTCTAATAAAGCCTCAGTACGTTGACCAAATTCCAAAAGCTGTAAAAGGTACAGTCCAACAGTTGTTGGACAAGAAGGATGAGTGCGACAATCAGCAAGATATTTGTAGGATGCTGGGTAATTATTAACAATCATTTTTCTAATGAATTTATCTCAAATTTGAATTTAAATTTTGTATTTTTTTATTAGACTTGACACATATTCGCGATCGGAGTATCGAGGCCCTTTCTGGTGGAGAACTCCAGCGATTTGCCTGTGCAATGGTGTGTATTCAAAATGGCGACATTTTTATGTTTGACGAGCCTTCTTCATATTTGGATGTGAAGCAACGACTGAACGCTGCCGTAACGATTCGATCATTAATTCATCCAGACAAGTAAATCACATGAAATTCATAAACTACTTCCCGACGACGTATTTTACTACGTTTATTTCTATTGCATCTCTGTTTACTAGGTTCATCATAGTCGTCGAACACGACTTGTCAGTATTGGATTACCTGTCGGATTTTATTTGCTGCCTGTATGGAGTACCTGGTGCCTACGGTGTAGTCACTATGCCCTTTTCTGTTCGCGAAGGTATAAATATTTTCCTCGACGGTTTCGTTCCTACTGAGAATTTGCGCTTCCGCGAGGAATCTCTGGTCTTCAAGGTGGCAGAGAGTGCTACTGAGGAAGAAGTAAAACGAATGAATCACTATGAGTATCCAGCAATGAGTAAGACTATGGGATCCTTTACGTTAAATGTGGAGAAAGGTCAATTTACGGATTCCGAAATCCTTGTTTTACTTGGAGAAAATGGAACTGGAAAGACGACCTTCATTAGGATGCTTGCTGGAAATCTTCCTCCCGATGACGGCTCTGGTAAGTTTTACTCTAAACCCAACAAATAGTCATTAACCACTTTCCAGGGGATTTTTTTCTGTAGGAAATAAATAAGATAGAGAAAAAATAATCTTAGGTTTCTATCCTGAAAATCTTTATTTTTCAACAGGCAATATTCCCCAGTTGCACATCAGTTACAAGCCCCAGAAGATCAGTCCAAAATCTCAGGGTATAGTTAGGCAACTGTTGCACGAAAAAATAAGAGACGCTTACATTCATCCTCAATTTATTACTGATGTAATGAAACCATTGAAAATCGACGACATCATGGACCAAGAAGTGCAAAATCTTTCTGGTGGTGAATTGCAGCGTGTAGCAATGGCGCTCTGCCTTGGAAAACCAGCTGATGTCTATCTAATTGATGAGCCATCTGCTTATTTGGATTCCGAGCAGCGTTTAGTCTCTGCTAAAGTAATAAAAAGGCAAGTCAGAAATAATGTATCGTTTACCAAAAACAATCCTTAGCACACAACGAAGATTATCTTCATGTTGGATAATCATTTTTCGTATTGCAGGTTTATTCTACACGCTAAAAAGACCGGATTTGTAGTGGAGCACGATTTCATCATGGCTACTTATTTGGCTGACCGTGTCATTGTATTCTCTGGTACGCCTTCCTTGGAAACTACGGCACACTGTCCTCAGTCTCTGCTGAACGGAATGAATCGCTTCCTGGAGCTTCTAGGTATTACCTTTAGGAGAGATCCGAACAACTTTAGGCCACGAATCAACAAGAATCAGTCGGTGAAGGTGAGAACGAGTTTATCTGTGAATATTTTAGCCTTGTTTTTAATTCGGAGTATTAACGAGCAACTGCGAATATTTTCCTCATAGGACTTGGAGCAGAAAAGAGCAGGACAATATTTCTTCCTGGAGGAATAAAATGCAGAGGTTCAGGCACGGCTCAGGTAATACCGTTAAGGTATTTACAGTATATAATATGAAAAATATCTTGCGATTCTATTTGGATATCCATTCTTTTCTGTTGTTTTGTACAAACATTCGCGATTGACTTTCACATAACTTCGACCATTTTTCAATTCTCCAGTAAAAGGCAGTAGTTTCTAATGATTTATAATCATTTATCGTTATCAATTTCCAAATACATTTCAACGAAAGTGAAAATATTTAAGCAAATATCAACAGATATATTTCCAATCAGCTTAGTGGTATTTGACAATAGGAATTCGTTTTGTACATATTGCAAAAGAAACAATTAAGTATATATTTATACATATTTTCTTTCCGAGGGTCGCAAATGTATTTCGTGAAATTATACATACGTCTTGAATAATTACGAATTCTTAATGTACTATATGGGATAATGTGAATTTTATTAATTTCTGGTATACCGTAAACTGATGTAATGGAACAAATGTTCATGGATTGGAACTCAAATCAACTGCTGATTCATAAGATGCCAATAAAGAATTTAAAAAAAAATTAAGGCAATTATCATATTGAAGACATTTTTAACGTAGATCATTTTTATTTTTTTTTAAACAATAAACAATCAAAGTACAGGTAACAACGACATAACTACTCGCTGTGCACTCTAAGACATAGTAGTTAGTTTCTTAATAGTTAACCATAGGATTAGAAATATCATATTCCTTTAGTGACATTGTTATTGTATATTTCTATTCCTTTATCATATGGATATATCAATTTTGTCATTCATTAACATAATATAACCTTAATAGTGACCCTTTCATTATTAACACTATGAGATCATTGTATCGACTAACTTAATAGTACATTTTCAATATCGATACTTGTCATACAGTCTCACTCATTCATCATCTTCATCTTATATCCTAGAAAAAGTCTGATTCTATCAACACATAGAATTCCCTCCTTCTATTCCTATTCAATTCTTAGCTTTTGTTCAATAATTAGATTAATTAAGAGATCACAACTATCTCTTAAACTAGAAATTATTAAGCATTCATTCGAAGCATGTGACTCTTCTTAAGTTTAAACACTTGGCACAATTTATTACTACTAAATAGGAGCTTTGTCACTGTCGTTAATGTCAACAGTTTGACAAAGCCTCGTAATACTGGTTCGGTAAGTCCCATTGATTTTATTATAATGCCAAACTAATTTCATAAAGAAAGAAAGATATCTTACGTCTATCTCTTAATTGTAGGAAGACCAAGTATAATAACGGAGTGCATAGCAGTGATAATGAAATAAGTTACTTGATAGAAAAGTTTAGATTCTCTATACAATAAGATGTGATACGTCGGCAGTGTAGGCAGCAGGGGACAGTCTAATGTCATCAGCTCTTGAGAGAGGTCGTTGTCTAATATCACTGTCACCAGGCCAAGCCCGTCCAGGACTTCTTGGTGTCAAACTCGTCCTAGCAACCGTGTCAACTGCTAAGCTAACTGTTGCAGGATCATTTAAGCCATTGCTTTGAATTCTTCGCTGTGCTGCTATGGAAGCTCGCAATGTCTTGCGTTTCTAGAATCAAATGTATTTACAGACTGCTTAGTCGAGAAGGAAGTATGATTTTGCATTCTCATTCTTAGCTGTCTGAAAAATGACACGCTTAGCGAAATGAGCGCGAAGCTTCGTTTTAACAAAAAAAACTCGAATATACTTTCGCGATAGTCTTTTAACATTAGTTTTGTTTTTAAAACTTTTACCAGATTTTATTAAATTCTCATCTTGTAATTGCTCTATTATTCCTTTTTTTGTTACGAGTCTTCTCGTTGTGTTATAAAATCGATGCTATCCTACTACTAGTTTAATTCGTACAGCAAGCAGTGCTGTGCCAAGCCAGAAAAATAATATCATGTACATCATTAATTTGCTAGATTTACTATTTGTAACTCAAAGTATAATGGCACTAAGTTAATAATTAATAACAGATTAGAATCGATCTACTGGATATTTAGCATAGAGATAGAGAGAATCCTAGAAAGACTATTCATGAAATTAATAAATAAAGAGAATCAGTCGATTATCTAATGTGTCTAGAATTGCATTTCTACTCTGTGCTATGAAGATAGCTTTGTGAATCAAATGTTACTGGAGTACCTCGTCACCCTGGTCGCCAGAAAGAAATGTAATACTTTAAAAAAAAAATCAGGATCTTGGAGAAATCGTTTCGAAGGACTATTTTTAATTGCTTTACCTCGATAGCTCCTCGCCATTTGTCAGCAGCGTGCCTTGCTAACTCCAATTTTTTTTGTTTACGAATCTGATGCTTCTTATAGGCCATTTCTATTATAATCAGTCCTATACCGCCTACTATCCCTGCACCGACCAGTATAAATACTCCAGCCATATTCTTCAGTCCCAAAGTATTTGGTGTCTTTTCATTCTGTTCGCACTGCTGAACATTTTTTTGTAATATCCAGTGATGATCCAACTCTTCCATAAAACCACCTGATAACATCGAAGCAGTATATTATATTTAATATCTTGAAACTGTTCGGCTGGACTTACTCTCGTGAAAATCCAGTATAGCTAAAGTCACTGCATCCGCCCAGGGCGATCCTTTCTGTAGACCGATTCCATATCCTGAACGGCCAAACAATTCACCAGCAGTTACTAATTCACAATCCTGAGCAGCCTCGAATTCCAATCGCGAACTGTCCCATATAAATGCCATAAGCTTCCTATAAATAAATCCAATACAAGTTTTAAGTATTTATATGAGATCAAACTGTACCAATTTTTAATATTATTATACCCTATTTTGACATCATGAATAGCTTCCTCCGCAGTGTCATAATTATTTGCTTCCATAGTACGATACATATTTGACAATTCCACCTGCCTTCTGAAATACATGTCTACGGCAGAACCCTTGACAGTAGCACAAGTTAAATTCTCCATAGTATTTCTTAGCTAAGAACATAAGAACTCAATTAACAATTTATAGCGTAAATTAATTTATTTTACTTACCCTAGCATCATTAATTCCAGTTAATTTAGTCTTAGGTCTTTCCAACACGAGGAAAGCTGCTAAGTTGGCGGTGTAAGATGCCACAATGATCATAGCAAATCCAGCCCAAACCATACCGAGTACACGAGCAGAGAAGCTTCTGGGTGTTCCTTTAATTAATATAGAGTTGATAGCGATTTAACAAATTTTATATAAAACCTATCAGTTATAAGAAAAAAGGATATTTCTAAACATAGAAACCTTCTCCTATTCCACTGTTGAGTAAAACTCCCCAGGCGAACCATATCGCACTGGACAGATTGAGTGCATCTTCCTCGGTGCCGTCAGTGTTGGCTAGCTTGAACCTCCCGAAAGGCGAGAACCGGTCGAGGAGGTACAGAACTAGTGCGACCACGTGCACCGACACCATCACCAAGATCCACAGGGTATTGCTGAACGGTTGCAGGAAAGAGACCAAAGTAGATGACCTGGATGGCTAAATAATTAAGATTATTACATAGGGAAAGTATTGAGTGATTATTTATCAGGTTTTCTCTATGTACTTTCTTCTCGAGGATGGTGATACCCTGGTATTTGAATGGTTTGCTAAATTCTATGAACTCGGCACGCTCTGGATTTATTGTTAATGGTGCTACTATCATATCAGCTCTTTCGTTTACAAGCTCACCAATGAGGCCAGTCCATTCTTTCTTTCCTCCACCTGTAATTTATTTCTTCAAATCTCCACTAGACTTAATAGATACTTTGTTTCAATTCTGTACAGAGTAACGTCTTACCAGAAATATTCTTGATCATATAATTTCCAAATTGGCCATCCGGAGACAGGGCAAGACTGTATGTAAAGTTGGTGGTTTTTGATAATGCTTTTAATAGGTCAATACAGTAACCTTTGCAACAAAATATACGTGTGTCTAAAAAAAAATTAAGCAGATTTTATTATTTAGAAATAGCAGGTTTGTTTAGGCGTGCTACGGTTGTAATTGATTTACTGACTTTCATACTGGGTTGTATTAAAATGGGGACAAGGAATCTCGTCAGGTTGACACCACTCGTTGTCCAGAGGTTCTCTAACATAGACAAATGGTTTTTCTTCTATGGTTAAAACTTTTAAGTGTGTCGGAATCATAAAACCTTCTGGTTTGGTTCGTAAACCACCTGGCCAGGTGATATTGTTCTCCTCTAGGCGCAATCGCATCTTGCTGATATTCTATAGGAATATTTATTTATAAGATAAACATTCAAATTTAACTTATTTCTCACTGTGTGTACTTACAGGGCAATAAAAGTACTGTCCAACAGATACCTGCTGATCATTTTTAATATTTATAACGTCGTACTCTGCAAAAATTCTGTCTCCGTTGTCATCAAAGGCGACTCTGCCAGTTGCTCCATTTGGTAGAACTTGACGTCTTATGTAACTAAAAGCAAAATTAATATTGTAATGAAGCTGATGAACAATGCCTTTTTAATTTCTGAACTCACTCAAAGAGCTTCTTGCCAGTTTCCCAAATAGAACCAGAGTTATCGCAGTCCTTAGGTGCCTCTGTAATGTGCTCCGTTTCATTCATATCTCTTAGAGCAGAGACCAAAACGTACCTTGAAATATTTGAAAAATTAAATACTATATCCCCTTATAAAATTCTCTCATTAAATATTTTTAGACCTACAGGCTGTCCTTTATGTGAGCCTTTTCCTTTGTGGCATTTATTAGTTTCAGGCCCAAAAGCCCTTCTGGAACATTTGGTGCTTCCAAAGCTTGTTCAGTCACAATCCATACATATCCAGAACCAGTCATGTTCAAAGCAGCTGCATCTCTGAAGATGACTCTGGCGTCCGTCTTCCTGCCAATAGAAAATCCAATTGCTTTGTTCCATTCTATAATGGAAATTATGATTTTTCCTTGTTATTCTACTATTACACTTACGAGGCATACATAAGACAGACCCTGGCTTGGGCACTCTTCATATCCATGAGTTGTTTTGTAAAACTCTCCAAACCTGGTTCGAATTCAATAACAGATTCCACCTGTACCAGAACACTTAGAATTAGTTTATTTCTTACAGTGTAATTGCCTAGAAAATATATAAGTAGTTTATATGGAGGATTCGATCAAGTTCTACAATTGCTTTTGTTAAAAATGTTTAGTCGTTTTCTTTTAATTTTATATATGCACTGGATTTTACATGCTTGTTTGAAACTTGAAAATAATTACAGCTTATATACGATTGATTATAATTTTTAAGGGATAGTTGGACTTTGATTATGGATGCACATTTTTTTCAGAGGGTTGCTAGAACAATAGACATTCGTACAACACAGTTTACTAACATATTTCTAAGGACAGACAACTAAATCAAGACAGTTGCTGTTAGGGTATCAGTTTAATTAAATTAATAAATTCATTTAGAACGTAGTATTTATCAGTAGCATACTTACCGGTAATATTAGGAAGTTCGATTACTCGGTAGATTTAGAAGTCATTAAGTACTACACATTATGAGATGATAGCATGAGAGCAATGGCAAGAGAAGAAAGAGGTGTTTACAAATTTTGATAATTTTCATTCACCACTCATATCATCACTCTAAATCCAATTAGCTGCTTCATGCAAAAATATGATAGAATCGTTCGTTACTCCGATAAGAGGCGAGTTTACGTTTTCGCTTTTTCTTTAAATCAAACATTTAGAAATTCACTTGCCAATCGCCAGTAACGAACGTATTTGGTTGCACCAAATTGTCATCCACTTCCTTGTTAGTCATTCGATGGTTTTCTAAATTAAACCATCTTTTCATAACAGGTAAAATAAAGGAGTGGATATCAAATGGCCACCACAGCAGCATAAAGCGTGCAAACGATCTATGACATTGTAAATTTGAACTCATGCGAAGGAGAGTGCGCAACCCACATGTACTTTGATCTCCACGTCGTCCTCCAAACTTTGTGAGGTAGTTTGAAACCGACCGAGCAAAGCCCTGCCGTCGGTGTCTGAACTGTGGATGAAGATGACTTTCATATAGTTGAAATGTTTCAATAATTCTACCCAAACGTCAGCCTGATGCGAGTATGGCGGTACAGTTCTTAGGAAGGAGACATGAATGTTCTGTAATGATTTTGTAATAAATTAGTAAAATACTTAGGTATGAATAATATTTACTACATACTTTATCTGAGAATGTTGAATCTCTCGATGATATCCCTATCACTGGTATATGATAGAATCCACTTGTGTATGATACCGCAGCTGGTGATAAATCCCCTGTTAAAGGATGGGATACTACTACTGCATACACTCTTCTAGCAATTAGAGAATTGCAGACACTTAGTGCAGTCCTTATTGGATTTGAATCCATTTCTATGACTGTGTGATAATATGTCACTCCTTTATTAACATATTGAGAGTCAAAATTTAGATGCTGTAAAAATAAGACAATTTTCTTAACAAAAAGTTCATTGCTTTGCACTTAATAAACTTCGAAGGATGATATATCTCATGGCTTACATCGATGGTCTCATTGAAGTGTGCTTCGCTCTGGTTGTTAGAAAGGACTCCACCGATATTGAAGTATTTAGGATTTTCGTAAGAAGGAGAACGGTCTGCTGCAATGATGGTGATGCATATTTGCAATATTGCAAATCTATACAGAAATATTCTCCGGAAGGAATCCATTCTGGGATGTTGCCCTCCACCCTAAGGTAAGAAAAAAATATTTTTTAATCAATTATATGGATATATTGGATGAATATATTAAACTTCTATAGTATCAAATTGAATGACATTCAAATATGTAGAGAATATAAGTCACTTCTTAACTATAGTAACATAACTAGATGATATTTTTACCATTGTTCTCCAACCCCTAGGATCCTGCAGCCGCAATTACATATTAGACTCCACAATTCATCTCACGTTATTTTTTGATAGTTGTTATCAAATATGAGAGATGACAAGAACGGCCAAGCCCAAACAAGATGAAATCACCCCCAAAAGATGAACAGAAACGGTGAGTGCGAGAGGAGCGGTTGAGACGTGCGCTTAGGAAACTCATTGATCCATTCGGATGCTGCGCATTTTCGACGCTTTCGCTATTACTCTTCTGATATGGGGTATTCTTCTCTATTCCCTCTTATCCCTTTAGATATAAAACGATTCTAATAACTTAGATTTCTTCATCTTGTTGCATTGGTTGCACTTATTTAGACTTTCGGTAACACTTAAAAAATCTTTGATTGACAAAGTTATGAATAAATTTGTAGATTTGTCCATGAATCATAATGATAGTGAATGTAATAAATAATTCATATAATCTGCAGTTTTTCATTAACATGACAAATTGCTGATCAACATTCTTATAACGGCTATATCAAATATTAGTCAATGAATTATTTTTTTCCCTGTTCAAAAAAAGAAATCATTGACAAAATTATATTAAAATATAATGTATGTAGGAACATAATAAATAAAAATATTAATTTTTTCATCCGCGAATAAATTTTTATTTTATAATATTAATTGTTAATACATATTTCATACAGTGTACTTTTAAATGAGGTTTAGTTTAACCGCCATCTGAGACTTGTTGTTTTCTTGAAATATGTATACGAAATAGAAAATGTCAAATATTCTTTGAAATGTAGGATGAGCGAAATTGAATCAAATAGAAAGCTAGCCCGTATATATTAATTGTGAATAAGGTAAACAAAATTTAGTATAATGAAATCGTACAATCTTAAAATTATAAAAACTGTCCTTGGCGCTGTAAACGGTTGTAGGATTTGTGATGATTTAGACTTCTTGAAGGATAAATGATTTTGAAATCTGCTCCGATCTGCTCATTTGAAAGAAAACTCTCAGGGGAAGAAGATTCTCCTCCCGTAAGGGAGGAGGAATCATTCGTTAGGTAAGTCGACTTTAAACGTCTTGTAATTTTCTAATATTTTCGATTTTAGTCACTTTTATGAACGCAATTGCAATTATTTTGACCAATGCTATGTACAGTATTTTGAAATGATAACGCCTGCATTCATTAGTAGCTGTGATATACCTATGTGTTCTACGCATTTCTGAAATTCAAGAGCTATTTTGTATCATTGTTTAATTATGAAGAGTTAATTTCGTTTGTTAATAAACAATGAGTGGAATACAATAGAAATTTATTTAGTTCAATATGGCGAAAACTAAAACCATTAGTAAAGTTTGTCCAAAGTGTGAACAGCAGGTAATACTTAATGCACTTGTTTGGTTCTCTAACCTCTATAAGTAGCAAGTGTTTAGGTTTAGCTGAAAATGGTTTTTTCAACTATTTGACGTTTAGTAGTGATAACGTTAACTTTCTTAAGTCTAAATTTTCTTTTATCAATGCTTTGATTGTAGTAAAACTTCGAAATATTTTGATATTAGTAATATCAATACTTATTTCCTTGCTTTTCAATGAACTGGTAAGTATATAGTTGTGTGTTATGATTGCAGGTCCCTGTAGCTTGCAAGGCTTGTCCTTGCGGACATTCATTTTTCAATGCTCGACGAAGTTCAATCAAGAGTCCACCAAGCCCCGATGGTGGTGTTATGAAGACTCGAAGAACAAACCGCATAAAGCGGGAGAAACCAAACTACTATGATGCATTGGAATATGACAAGCAAACAAAACAAAGTGCCAAGGTACGTTTGCTTCATGATTATTCCATACTTATTCTTAAGCATCAAATATAACTGATGATTTATGTGTCAGAAAAAAAGGGCTGCTGAAACTGGAAACGACATTGACTGTAGACAATTAAATAAGAAGAAGAAGCGGAAAGGGAAAGGCAAGGGTAAAGGCGGTGGTAGCAGCGGTGCTGGGGATGAGGATGATGAAATGGAAGGTGTTAGTGGACTATCTCCTGACAAACAGCTTACATGTTCTCTTATTTTACAAGAACTGAATAATAAGATGGGCATCGTTGCCTGGAAACCAGCCTGACTCCGTTGCATTATTCTGCAAAATTGTTGGCGTAATTAGAATAATGTTGTAAGTAACTATCATGTAAAATATCTATTAGAATTTCTCGTGACATTGACGACGATACGCTGTATTGTACTTTGCTGTAATTATTGTTAAGATTTAGACAAATTTGCGAATATCGTTACTAGCCGTGGTTAATTGATCGATTCTGTGACTTATTATAGTTGTGTAAATATTTAGGGACGAGTGTAAGTGTTTGCCTCTCGCTTGCAACCTGTCGGTAATAGATAAGAGCACTTTATAACTTCACTTCTTGGGTACCCAACTTCGCATTCAGCAAGTCTATTCGATTCGGATGTCCTGCAGTCGTGGTACTTAGAAATACCCACGTATAAATTAGTGCTATGATATTGAATGTGATATTTAGCACTTCTATTACCATCTGTATATTTGTTTCCCGTATAACAATAGATATACCAGGAATGACAGTTTGTAATTTGCGCTTGTAAAAGTGCGCGACGAAGCTGCAAAGTGAAATGATTTAATCGTCCAAATCAGAATTTCAGAATTTGCAGAAAATTTAATATCCTCGTGCACAGATACGAAGTTGCAAAGTTTCAAACTAGTATCTTAAAGAATTTGTGATATTTCCAATAAATGTTAACTCCTCAAGCATTCATCGGTCATGAATTTCTCGAATCCATAGACTGCTGCGAAGCATACTCAATATTTTTTTGTTTCTTCATTTATCTCTTAACCAATCCGATGCGTAGAAATTAACTTTTATCTTTCTTCGTTTCATTCACAATTATCTTACCTTATGGTCTTGAGACTCTGTGTCGCTGTGTCAGATCTCAGTGTCCTGTAATTACGAATACCTATAACTTTTACAAAACAGTTTGCAAGCGACGTGAATGCAAAAATTATCTGCACACTGATAAAAATTAGCTAGAAAATAAAATTGTATATGATAAGAGGATACAAACAAATGATATGCAGGAGATAATAAACGTGATAAAGGATAATTAATTGTCTTTAGTTTATATTTCTCAATCGCAAATCTGCACGATTCGTTCCTTACATACAACTAAATGTCTACAATCCAGAACATTCTGATATCTTCAGTCAATATTGCATGTATGCGACAGTGAATCGCCTGCTTGAAGTATTGACCCTAATTATAAGATGAAGATGATAGAAATACGGTCGGTAAAGAATACATAAGTTTCCTTAATACCGTTATCTCATTTTTCAATATTATGATACACCGAGTGAATACATGATACAAAATAATTTATAATATACTGTGGTCCTACTATTCGCACCAAGTACTAAGAGCATTTTCTAAAATATTTAGAGCTCTTCCACCGACGGACTCGCATTCAATGATAACGATACTGTCCCTCTCTTTTTCTCTTTTACATTCAATCCTAATATTCCAGATCCTCTTTGATTTTGTTTCCTATATACTTTTGACACTGCATATAATCATAGAACCATTCCACCTTGTTTGCCAGTGGAAAATAGTCTTACAAAAGTAACTTATTTAGTCGTATGTAATAATTAAAGAATCATACTACGATTACCGGTGCGGTACCATTTGTGCTGATAAAATACTAAGTACATTTTAAAAAAAATTATGCATGCCCCGCAGCCGAAAATTTGCTTGTACTATGGTAATCGCAGTCATTTTTATTATTCTTTTTTTTAAATATCCCTATATTTTATAAGGCAAGAATACTTTTCCTAGAGAATTCGTCGGTCCGTGACAGAGTGTCGCTTTTATATTTTCAATTATCCATTTTTCCGATTTTTTTTTCTTCTTTGAAGTATCCCCTATTAATAATTTGGGGCCCTTTTGATGAAGTCGACGAAGATTATGTCTAATAATAAGTGTGCCATTGGTTTTACTAAGTGAAAAGTGACTTGGGCCAATGTTTTTCTACTCAATTTGATTTCTTTAGGCATAATTGACTGGCAATAATATTAACGTAGATGAATTAATTGCATTCAAGAAAGGCCTCTTTTTAGAAATGACCTATCTATGTTTTTCATTTTACATTCGAATCACGTTTGATCTTAAATCTTATTGCAGAGTACATCTCTGACATAAAAGATTTGTAGATTCCCTGTTTGACACTGTTCACAAATAAAATCCTTCTTGCTCTTTTAAGCGTATCGTGACATCGTGTAATGAGATCTTGGCTTTATATTTTTTTAGTTCCTTTATATATTTCTTATTCACTTAACTGTCCCTCTTCTACATCTAATATTATAATAAACCTCGCAACAGGGTAATTGGTTCGAATAAATGGTTTATGCCGACTGTCTTCTGGTAATAAATAATTCTCAAGGATCTGTCCTTTAGGCAAAGTAAAAGAGACACGTAGAATTCCCATAATTATAGACTGGAAACACTTTGCGTTTGTTAAATATGAATTTGGGAATGAATTGGAAATAACGTAATGGAGATTGATCTGTAGATAATAGTGTAAGATCAAGGAATACATTTTAATAATCTAAAAGGATTCGCTATAATTTCACGACTCTGCCAGCGTTCTTTATATTGTTCTGTCGTCTTTTTATAAAGGGCACGAAGCCCCAGAGGGAAGCACCGGCGACGAGGATGATCCCTAGAATACTAAATATGGGTCCATAATTTCCAATCTGCTCATAAATTAAACCACATATCGGTGGACCAACGAGCTGTATGATTCCATTAACGAAAAGAGATATCCCGTAGGATGACGTAAGCTTTTCAGATCCCAGCATATCAGCCATGATAACAGCAGTTATGCCAACATAGATACCAGAAGCCAATCCGAAAATGCCACAGTAAACCGAGAGCATAACGTAAGAAGTAGCTACTGGAAGTATCGCCAGAGATATTCCCGAGACGAATAAACCACCAACAAAGTACCAATGTTTAGGTATTATCTTCACATCGGATAGTGCGGATCCTCCTATACGGCCAATGAGATCGAGTACAGAGACTGTTGACAACAGGAGAGAGGACATTTTCTTGTCGAAGCCCAAAGAATTGGCGTAAACAGGCAGAAGGATGACGAAGTTCGTGTAGCTCACGGCGTTAGTCGAATTTGAGATCAGAATAACAAGGTAAATGGGATCCTTGAGAAGACTGAAATCGAAGAATTTATTCTGAGGCTTCTCGTTCTCGGTGATTGTCTTCTTTGGCGACTTCTTGAAGGTGCTGGAGATGGCGTTCAGAGTCAGAGTGGAAGCGTACTCTGGGTGGAGAGATGATAGCGTGCTTCCATGGTATGGTGTACTGATGTAGTTAAAGGATGATGCACTAGGTGATTGTGCTGGAGCTCTTCTCCTGGAAAGTTTTCCACTCTCAAAACCACCACGTTCTGGGACTGCATAAAGTGCTGGTGTGCTATGCATTTGTCCAGCTATATCCCGTCCATTGGGTACACTGATCTTCCTTGTTCTGCCCTGGATAGGTGTGTTCTTATAGTTCTCCAGCGCTACGCTGGAAGCACTTTTTGGTACTATGGGTGCAGCCTTGCCGTTTGAATTTGATATTATTGGAGGGCTGTTCAGCTTCTTTTCCTCGTCTGGACTCGTCACTTTTATAGATACTGCATCCATGCTTTCCTGACATTCAGGATTCTCGACGACTGGGACTAATTTCATGTGTTTCTCCACTGGTTCGTATAGTAACGCACTGGCCCATACGTTTAATGTTACAGCACCCATTATTAATACGGTTCCCCTGAAGCATAAAATTATTCAAGATTTTTATACATACCAAACATTATCAACTATCGATAGTAACTGGGCGTTACCTGTATCCGTGTTCTTGAAGAAGAATGCCCAGGACGGGGGGTAAGATTATGGAGCCAAGGGCACTTCCGGAAATACAAAGTCCGTTAGCAAGTCCCCTCAACCTTTCAAAGTAAGACGTGACTATGTAGACTGTTGGCGGAAATGACAGTCCGGCTCCTGTGCCTACCAAGACTCCGTAGCTGAAAGTATTTTTAAAATTAAAATATATTGTTTCAATATATTAATAAATCATAGATTTCGTTTTTATATTTACCTAATACATAAAAATCCAATAGAATTTGCAAAGTAGCTCAACATCATTCCAACGGCTGCAAATGTACCACCGATAAGAGTCACCGTGCGATACGAGTATTGAACTGAAAGAATACTTGACAGAGGACCTGTGGAAAAACGTAAGATTGCATTATTAGTTTTAGAAACACAATATTTCCCTATTATGTTATGATGATCAATTTAATGCTGATATATTATTACCCAAGGAACTATACAAAAAATAACACAGAGCGGGAATCCAGGCGGCTGTTGCATGTGACACTTCGAATGCCTCAAGAAAATCGATCATCAGAACTCCAAAGGATTTGACTGTTCCCGGGATGAGAACGTTTACCATGACGGCTGCCAAGAGCACGAGCCAGCCCCATCCTCCATCAGGTGGCACGAGCTCTCCCTCCGTCACGACATTTTTAACTGGAAATTAAACAAATAGGAATTAATTCAACAACTTTAACTCAAAGAAAATACAGACTTAAAATTTACATTATAAAGTGTTCTCCGCTAAATATTTTCACAAGTCTCACAAGAATTTCTGTTGCATTCTGTGGTAGAAATCTGTTCAATTGTTATATCTATATTTATGGTGCTACAAGAAAATGGGACAGGAACTTGTAGAGTTTTTTGACAGGATTGACTCTGATTTATAGGAATTTCCTCGGCAATGAGGAGACAACATTACGCTTAGAAAAAGAAAAAAAACCAAAGAAACGAAGGTCACATTGTGCGAGTTAAAACATTGGCTATCACGTTCTTGATAACTCCATGCATATTCCACAATTGAGATGATGGAAATGATAACGTACTAAGCGCTCGAAATGCCGTTAAACTATTGTCCGTCCGAGACAGTTGAAGGTAAATAAAAAATGGACAATAGTTTAACGGCATTTCGAGCGCTTAGTACGTTATCATTTCCATCATCTCAATTGACGACTAACATGAGATTCAAAAATTATTCAGAATTTGTCTGCTGTGGTATTCCTAGCAGGTTTCATATTTCAGAGCTCCTGTCTCCTTGAAATTTAACCTTTTCAATAAATGAACATGATAAAACAATTGTATTCAATTTAATTGACACTATTGCAAAACTCCAAGGTGTCTTTTTGCATTTCACAACGTCGTAAACTATCAAAGAATAAATAAAAGAATTTTCAATGTGAACAATTTAATATCGGCAAACGCAATAAGAACAGGTAGATTTAATTATAAGTAAAGCTATTCTTAAATATCGCTTATCAGGCTGACAAATGTGTAATGCAAGGGATCAATGTCCATTTGCAATTGTCTCTAGAGTTGATTTGCCAAGCAATGACAAATTGGCAATGTGCCCTGGCGCAAATCTTGAATCTAAAGTGTCTGCGTACCAATGAATGTGATTGATCTTTGATCATTGATTATCGGCCTGTTTATTATAAGTAAGCATGATCATCGTTTGTTTAAGAAATATATAAATGCCCACATAAGAGTGCATGTAATTCAAACGATAGAATATCACAAAAGGAAGAAATTCTACGACTAGTGAAATATCTAAATCAACAAAATTCTTGATACAATACACATTGCATGTAACACGATACAAAAACGTTGAAGGATTTCTCACGAGACGACAATACTTGCTAAATGCAATGCTTTAGAGAAAATATTATTTATCTTACAATGATTAGCATATTTTTTTCTGATTTGTCTTGGTTAGTAATGTGATCAGAGAAAGTTTTGCCATTGTCAGCTATAAAAGCTATCTGACATGTTAAACTAACGATTTCGCCTTAAGGTCACGAACAGATAAACCAGGTCGTAGAGCTAAAATTTGCACAGTGGAAATTTTTCTAGTGGCCTTTTCTGCGTTCGCCCATGGCCAACGATAAATACATTGCAAATGAACAGACAGGTTCGTACATAATAACGAGGTATACGCACGTTTCACGCCATTGCATAATATGTCACGTGGAGAATGAACAGAATGACAAAAGCTACAAGACTGGCTACCACAAAGACCTTTCTTTTTTTATTATCCACCAATTCGCCACCGTACCTCAAGTTCAACCAATTTCCATTTCTGGCCAGTTTTTTGGCCTCGTCACAATCGCCTTAAACTACCAGCTTCTTTTGTCAGTTCATTCTCGCATTTATAATTTCCTAAGAATATTTAACAAATCCAAAGCAGTTGTCAAGCAATACGATTATAGAACAGTTTTCTTATCCGATTGTTAATTCCCTTAAGCATCTATATTATCCTCTTAATCTCTCACTAACAAAGTATTCAAGTATCCATTCTTCGATCAGTAACTCCAATTTAAAGATAAGATATATACAAGTACATCAGGGTTTAGAAATTTAGAGAGTAATTAAATTTTTATTTCATTATTTTTCTCCTGGTCACTCAGTGTACAGAATAGTTTCTTCTCTGGTCTCTGTCGCATCTACCATGCAAACAAGAAAGAGTATGACAGAGCTAGTAAGAATTCCAAGAATGGAGTACACAACGTTCCAAAAGAAATTAGTGAAGCACGTCGAAAGTTCATTATAAATCAGCCATAAAGCACAGAGTCCAAAGGCTGCGGAAATTATATAACTAGCTTTCTTTGACACTGACGTCAAATAATATTTGCACCAATTTAACAGGACTGCAGTTCTGTCCTTTAATTCTATCGTAGTGGATCTGTCGATACGTTTTCCATTCCTTCTTATCAGGATATCCTGCTGTCCAGTAATTAATAAATTTCCTTTAAATCCTCGTTCCAAATTTATTAGTTGTTGTGTCGAATGACTAGCTCGAACGTTTTTCGAAAGATCCAACAACTTTTCCTGTTTGATATTTTTTTGTCTAGCCTTTTCGATCCGGTAACGTAAGTTTCCACATGGTGAACACCGTTCGGTCATTTTTTATTGAAATACTGCTTTATGATTTTCAAAATTAGAAGACATCTTTATTAATGAATAGAAATTATCCCTTTAGGTTATTTGACCTGTCATTATCCTATAAAACTAATAATACAGCTCCATCGATCAATCGCTTTCGTACTGTCTTATTAAACAATATCGACATACTTCAAATTATTCTATATACCTCATGTCAATACTCATTAGTTACATATGTATCAACATTGGATTGTTAAAAAATTCATATAGACTTTTAACGAGAATCCTGACTACGACATATGTTGCAAATCACTAGGAACTTTTTGAACAACATATATGTATATATACATATAGATGATACGTTTGCTTTAAGAACTCTATATAGATATATTCACTGTGCGAATATTAAGAGTACATTTATAAAGATATATCAATATCCACGTGTTAAAAAGTTAATTGACCTTGTGTCACGCTAATCAGACATAAGTTACCCGATATTCATAGTCATCATGTGCGTTGGAATTTAAGCGTATCTTATCAGTTTCTCGAATTAGAAATAAGGATATAAAATTAGCCATTGCTAGAATAAATATAAATATATTAACCATCAAACGGCATATAGTACTTACTCCTCCCTTGTCGTAAACGAAGCCCACGAGTTGGGAGTTTGTAAAATAGTTTGTAAAAAGGGTGTCGAATCAAATTTTGATATTTTCATCTTTAAAATATTATCAGGACCACCCACTCGCAAAATTATATTTTTTTTTAACGTTTCATTAGTTTATCTCGAGTAGAGACACTTGAGATTAAATACAACACACGTGTCGTATTCCTGCTTAAAACACTTTGGTTCTCTAGATAACTGATAAAATTGATTATATCCAAAAGATCGAAGCTATTGTTCGTTTACCATGTAGTTCCAAAGGTGTAAAATTTCGTGAAACTTGACTGTTTTGAATTTTTTCTAGATTAAAATCAAAACTGTTTACGTGCAGTACCAAATTTAGCCAATTGATCCAGACAGCACGGAGTGTGAAGATTTTTATTATTAAAAATACAAAATAACTTGACACACTTGTAACTGGATGTTTATGTTAAAAAATATTCATATAAATATATATAGATTCGTAAGTCGCGTTGCCAACTCGACCACCCGCGACGATACGAGCCTTTGGGTTTATTCCATAGCGCCTCATGGAATATTCCACTCTAGGGCGTCGGCTAGGCTATCCTCCACCTATTCGGTCAGCTTGTCGCTCTTCTTTTATTCAATTAATTCCTCTAACAGCGCTATAGTAATTTCTCTGTTTTATTAGCTGATACCCACTTTCACGTTATTCAATACATACACGCATTCATCCTATATGTATGTGTGGTAAAAACTTAAGCAAGTACAGCTATAAAGAGTTTTAGCACTGATTCATGCTTCAGTACTCTTTATATATTTTACAGGTACAATATCTGTTTGTCTCTCAGCATATAAGAATTTTCCACTGTGAAAGTAAATCTTTCATGTCGAAGGACGGAGATCCTGAAACCGTTACTTTTATACTTTATCCCACGTTTGTTCTTATATGTAAAATAGGTTTTCTTTTGTATAACGTTGGCGCTGTAGTTTACGTATTCTATCCGAATAGATTGGGCGCAATGACATGGCACCAAACATGTTAGTATGCCAAATCAATACCTTGCCATATCGCTAATTCGTCGAGTTGCCAATTCACAGAATTGTTGTCTGACCCAAAAACCAAATATTCGTATCTCACTTCCAAGTATGATTTTTTTCACCGAACGTCGATTTATCCGAATTGTTATTATATATAAATTCATTTACCCGACTAGCAACTTTTTTTAAATTATACTTTTTATTCGCGTCTGATCAATGAACTGGTTTTTTGGTTTTAGATAGATCAGGGACTTGCGTCACTACCAAATACTATTGTACCGTTAAATGCTATATGAAGGACGTTGCAGAAACAACGAAGCTTTAATATGTATGTATATATTTGCACATATAAGTAACAGGGTGATTCAATTGACAGGATATAGATAACCATAAGCATATAATATCCAGCCACAAAATCCCAAAGGAACAATATGGAGTTTATACTCAAGAACAATTTATAAAAATGTAGGAGTATCAGAATGAGGTATATAGATCAAAATAAACATTTTCAAAAAGTATCCTTTTATGCTAGATGCCTTAATCATGAAATGCCAATGACTGTCTGTAAAGATATTTCCTACCAAAAGGCAAGAGATGCTCGTGTATTGCATAACGGGTGAATTACAGCTTGTCCATTATTTATGTCATTTTAAAAACAGTAAACTGGTTTACATGATTCTATCAACCTTTAATATGAATATACATATATATATGTATGTATCATCATACATGCATAATAATCTAAACGACATTAAACGTGTTTTCAATTTTTTTTATTCTTATGTTGTACAAGATTTCTAATCTTTTTAGGAATATTTCTGAAACTTATTGTAAACATATTCGAATGTTTTATGCTGTATGGTTTTTGTCAGATGTTTATTAAAGCATCCGATTGCTATTGGTTACTTTTGGGATATATTGTAATGAAAAATTTGACTGGCAGACGACTATATAAATATGCATATTTTTTTACAGAATTTCTGTGAAAGGTCAGGGTTGACAGTATCCTGAGAAAGTGGATTGGTGTGCAACATTATCTATTCTACAAGATATTGTACATGGCCAAGTACGTATTCTTAATTTAACGCCAGAAATAAGAGCTGAGGACTCTTAAATTAAGGAGGCTATCAGCATTAGTTACTAGACGTAATATTTTTTTGAATCTCAATAACAAGATTTTTAGGAACGAAAGAAGATCGGCAATTGTTATAAAATTATTGATAATTTGTGTGTGTGCGCGCGTGTGTGTGTGAGAGAGAGAAAGAGAGATGTGAGATAAATATAAATATGGAGCAATGTAAAGCTGTTGTCGATCCGTTCAGAATTATTCCTGTTGAAAATTAATTAATTCACTGGTTCAAGGGTTCTTTTCAAAATGAGAGAAATTCCAGTTAAATATAGAATCTCTGAAGTGTCTGTTCTTGTCATCAGTAGTGTACAAATGAGGTGATATCATATAGAGAAAAAGTCCGAATCATCCAACCAAATTCTACTGAATTTTGAATGGTATAAATTCTATAGAATCCATACCTATAGATATAGAACTTTCAAGTTATCAATTTCATTTTATTTCAAAAGATGTTTTTAAACCAGTGTATATTCTCGTAGCATAAGACGAGCGCACAGTCAAGTTAAAGAATTGGGTGTGCAAGGAGTGTAATATCCAGTGGCGACGCGACAAGATGAATAATATTGATTGGCAGAGTATAAAGGAAAATGAAGAAAATATTTTGCAACTAATAACGATGGAAGAGTGAAGAAGTAAAAATCAAATAGTGCTTTAAGCTGAAGATTAGCTCCTTACTAAGCGCAGTCTTGGTCATTTCTCCTTGCTGACACTGCACGACTCATCTTCTCGTGTAGTTTACCATGAACAATAGTAGCAAGGACGTCTGAGCGTCGCGACGCCCGACTTTCCTGTCTCCATGGCGTCGAAATTCTCTGACTATTCCGGCAGCCTCAAGTTCCACTCAACCCCCTGGTTCGCGTTGCTAACAGGTTAGTTTTCTCGTGGCTCGTTCCACTGCGCTTGTGACATTAAGCAACGTTCACAATGTCTTTCTTGAGCTGCATAGAGGATTTTTTCTATTTTCAATACCCATAACAAAGAGCATTGCCAAAAATGTGATACTATGTGATTTTTAATGATATTAACTGTGATTACTTTTAAATGGATTTAAATATTCTCAAAAAGTATATTGTTCTGTGTCCATTGCATATGTTGTGAATGACTATACAAACAGTGGATGAAAGTCGGTTTGTCGTAAAATTTCTTTTAAAATCCAAAAAAGAACAAAATATTGGATCAATATTATAGTAAAAACTGCTCAAAAGCACATGTATGTATATTGAAAAAGTTGTCAATTAATACACAAACGAAATACAACTGACAGCTGTCAAAATACCTAGACAAATGTCAACACTGTCTATCTGCCTATTCAAAATCCTGTACAATTTCAAAATGAAGCCATAATGCAACTGATGGGCCGTTAAATAGGATATCTAATAGAGTGTAAATTTACGGTTGGTATCATCCACAGCGCAACGTGTAAATACGACATTGTCTGCTCAATTGAGCAATTTTTCACGATCTTACATGTGGAAGGATACAAAATTCCTGTTGCCAGTAAACACAATACAAATTATTCATCGATCAAAACCCCATCATAAAGGTGAATTTAGTCAATTTAAATATTTCATATTTTTAAAACATCAATGCACCAAATGTACACGAATTATTATGCTGTTAGTACTGGACTTTTATTGGCCATGTACCGTACGTATTCAGATTCAATATTTAGACATGTATTCCTGTGCACGTGCATCATATATAAGCGCCACCAAGCCATACATCCTCAGCAGTGTGATAAAGTAAAAACGTGTCCAAGGAAGTATAAAAGAATTTATCTAATGTTAAAGCATATACGTGAGCAACGAATGTGATACAGTATGTTCAGATACGTGTCAATCTTCAAGCAGAAGCTTCGCGAGGCCCTGTATTATTATCGAACCATGGAAAACCCTCACGGTAGGCATTATCGAGCGTCACCGCCTGCGGGAGGGAAATTCGATTCCCCAAGAGTCTGGGTTATGGCAATAAAACACGAAGCTCACTTATTACTCAGAGAAGATAAATGTGTTTGATATTGTTAGTGTTCGCAATATTATTAAATACTTTGATTTCAACCAGGATTCCCTCTCGTCGCGCTTTCCTGGTCAGTACTGATTGTTTTACCCAGGCGCCACCAGGCAATGTCGGCTGCTGTGGTCGAAGCTTGCGCATAACCTCTGTTCTCGTTATACTTCTGCATCTATACTTTTCTCTTGGACAAATACTTCATTGACAAGTAACTTGTAATGCCTTCAAAATTTGCCTGTCATACAATATATTCCTGCTGTACGTGGATCTTGTTTCTGGCACAGAATCATAAATAATTTCTCATATATTCTTTTATCGCTTTCTAGATAGTGACGTGTTTTCAAATGACAGCAACAGAGTAACAACGCATTATATGAATTGTCTACAAAACGATAAAAGTATGGTATCATTCGTTTATAAATTTGCAGCAATACGTGATTATACGTAGATTTTGAGCGACAAGCTAATAATATATTTTTTCATTAAATCTTTGTTGGAAAGTAAGTCAACCGTTTTTCACTGACACGTTGTGTTATCCAGTGTTTGACGAATCATTTGATATTCCTATTTCATAACGCAAGATTATGTTATAAGTTTTCCTTGTTTGATATATTTTTCTTTTTCTTCCCCTACAGCTCATCAGTCATAAATACTGTGGGAGTCTTCGCGAGCCACATGTAATTACTCGAGTAATTAGCATTACTCAGATAAGCATTGTGAATTGCTTACAATAAATAGAAATAGTCGCATCACGGTTGAGTTGTTTGACGAACAATTGTGTATTACGGTATGAGGGAGCTTTCAGTCAATAAATTATTTCTCGGTTTGCCGTCGCTTTGTCTCTAGGAGCATGCGCATATAGCGTGATTGTTGCACAGAGCGTGAACACGTGGAATTTTTGCGAGTGGAATTTTGAGGAAAACTTTGAACCGAGAAGCAAAAAATAAACAACTAAGCTGATTCGTGTGACATATATGTGATCTAAAAATGTACAGCGCACTCGCTGTATGATCACAGATTTTCAACAAGTGCTATGACAAATACAAAATATATTTAGATCATCTGTACAAAGTATCTTGAAACTGATTTCTGTTAGCAAGATTTTAACAGTATATTGCAACGTGTATAAGTTGTATCTAGAATTATTCAATGTTACATATCAAACCGTCCCAATGGCTGAGAACTGCATTTACTTGCTGAATGCTAAAAAAAGAAAAAAGCATATAGGAAGGACATCTACCTTTCCCGTTGGTCCTGTTCAGACAATTCACATCCTTTTGTGGCACCAGCTTATAATCTTTCTTCCTCTCATTCTCGAATTTGATGTTTATTCCATTGTCTTCTTTATCTTGCATATTAATATCCAGCTCTTGTCGCACAAGGAAAAAAGGAATAGGAAGTGGAAATTGTAAGAAATATATATATATATATATATAGAGAGAGAGATTTATAAAAAGCAAAGTGTGTAAGTAAAGATGGAAATGGATGAATGATTTAATAAAATATCAAGTACTGAGGAGGAAGACAACGACCTAGGACACTGTATCTCGGGTCAACGTTCGCGAAAGGCCGTGTCGCTCGTTATATCCTCTTCCGTGGGTCCGTCGGTGTTCATAGAATCCGCGTAGCCGCTGCCCCGTGTCTCGGTTGCGCTGTTACGCTTCTCTCTGCTCTGCCAACGCGTGCACCCTGGTACGCACATAGACTCTCCTTTGTGTCTTACGGCTGATCAGGAATATAGTTATCAACACCTAGCTCGGTGCCGTTTATGCTCTTGTTAATCTATGTATATTAAATGCAGATATTTCTACACAACGTACGACGTCTTCCTGCACTGAACGTTGTCCAGTAGTGGCGTAGACCAGGTGATGAACCAGCTCGCCCTTTGTTCTTTCTTGCTCCGAGGGAGGTAAGTGCTTTCTTTTACACGATCCTACGGAACCAGACAGGAGTACCACTGTGCGTACACACGTTCTGTAGAGCTTCGTCGTACGTGTATCGCGTTCTCGCGTCCGTTTGCGACTGATCAGCTGTTCCTGGGAGCGTGACTACACTCGCTGACTTCTCTCCACTCCCCTTCATCCCCGTCGTACCTCGTGTACGATTCCATGCTACACAATCACACCACGCCGCATACAACTCAACCAGATACTGAGAAAAAGTCTTTGTTCGCCCTGACATTAGTTACACTATCCAGGATCGCGAAATGGGAGCTTGTGTTCTGGCTTTTCTGTGATATTACGTACCAAGGAACTAATTCGCACGGAGTCTGTTCGAGATGAAAGCTAGGTTATGGAAAAGTGATACATTTTTAAAAAACTCCTTATCAAACTCCAGTTACTATCTTTACCTTCAAGGATGCATACAGGTACATATGTATATATGTCATTTAACTAACTAGTCGAACCGCAGTCTCCCTTCTTCAAAAAGATTGTGTATGGATTTTGAGCAAACGTTATTGACCTGATGTTATTCAGTTACAATTTTTATAGAGTTTCCATGTATCATGAACCACCCGAGATTGTTCTATTGAATCAATACCACTAAATTATACTCGTGGAAATTTATTTTTGCAATTAGGCCAACGTATCGATAATATCGCATCTTACTGACAGAGATATGATCAATGAAAATATCGAACGCAAACCTGAGCGTGGATAATTGTATATTCCAAGAATAGCACGTGTATGATTAGAATGTACTGTAGGTTTAATGCACATCTTAGATCATAGTTAAATGGTACATGGCGTGAACCTCACAATACTTTTCACATTCTGTTTACAGCTGCTCACGCTGCGTGTAATTTCTTAGCAACGTTGCGTGGCAGAAGGAAAATATTAATACTCCCCATGAGAATGCAATGTATGTAGAGTCAAATGAATCCAACAGCCGATACGTCGAGGCCGCGTTCCTTATTTCTGTTTTACTTAGTGTACAGTGTTGAAATTAATCTTATTATCGTGGATTGTTAACCTGACTTACTGTTGAACTAAGGAGGAATAACATCATTGCCTCAGTCCATCCAAGTTGGTAAATAAGAATTATGTCTGTTCAAATGATACATTGATTGAAAAGCATCTCAAACGTATTGCGTCTAACTTTATCATGTTACCTTACTGTTATCGCGATGTATCTTTGTGGGTTTGTGTGAATTTTCATTTTCTTATCCGATCCAACAAGTCTCGTTGTCAATCTCAATGTTTTATCTGACCAGCTTTTTCTATAACTAGGAATTATCGCAAAAGGTAAACGAGACTTACTTATCGGCTCAAGGTAGAAACGAACCTCTTCTTGGGATATTGCTATATTTTCGTCGGTAAGAATTTTTATTTTTATCATTACAGGAATCTTTTATTTATACAATAATATTTCAGGAGAAAAACAAAGTGAGACAAAGTATGGAAATAACGTGATTGTTGGATCCACTGTTGCTTTTCTTGCACATAAATATTAATGAAAAATAATATGTGCGCAATGTCTGAAAAACAATTGGACGAGATGTTCGTCATTTACATTGTAAGAGTTTCCAGTGAATCGACTTGATACGTTTTATGTTTGTTTGTTCAGCAATACGTGTCACGCATGAGTTTATGCTTACCATACATTCGTTGCGTGTCAAATAGGAAGATGATAAAGTTGGATTAAGTATTCGTTGACGTTCAACTGCGAGCTGTAAGTATCCGTCAGTAGACTTAGAATTGTGTTATATCTAGAGTACGATTGTAATTTAGGATAACAAGGGATGATTTTGTTTGTGACTATTACGACGGATTAAGTGCCAAGGTTTGAATCAATTTGATCGCTTTTAATTGAACCATATTGCGTAATGAACATCAGCCTCGTTCCTCGTGTGCGTACTTTGGTCTAAGAGTAAACATGTTTACCAAATTGTTAGGCGAGTTCTTTGCATTTTTGAATTACAACCGATTTAAACAAATACTGCGCATTTTCAAATTCTGCGTGACACTAATGACAAATATATGGTACTCCGATGGACCTATATCCTAATCTTATCAATATTTCAATTGGATTTATGTGACGTAGATTTGGGTCACAGCAGGATTGAGGTAGAGGAATGAAATGATCTCAGCCGTAAAAGAATGAAGTAAATTGCAACGAGTTGCCAAAATCCGATTTGCGAATTTTCATTTACGAAATTGCTCTGCATGGTTATACATTATAATTAGAAAGTTCAAATCGCGTTCTGTGCACTATTATTGCATCACTTTATTTTTCTCTTTGATGCCTCCAGGTGTCCTCACTGCCTCTGACAGTGTGCTGGTCTGGTACAAAGATGCTGGTGCACCGGAGATGTATCAGGAGAAGCGGCAGTTACCCAAAGACAGCAATAATCCTGCAGGATTCGATGCCGACATCAAAGAAGATAAGGAAAACAAAGAATCTGTAGGAGTAACGACATAGGAGAAACTTCTGACACTCCAGCAGCGACAGATTCTAAGATTATATCAGCATATAATTGGATCTACATTGATAGGCTCTATAAGTTAGATAAGATTCCTCCAAGAAATATTGCTAGTATAATCTAATGTTATTAATTCTACGAGTATTATGTTTAGAGATAAATGATATTATACTGCTGATGATAGTAGATATGAATTGCATCATTTTTAGAAATGGAATAACACCAGCAGTAAACTATTATTGTGCTCTCTCTCTGGTTTAAGGTAATTGGGATGTATTCTGAATCCTTTAGCTAAATTATAGCAGCTTAGAAATAATCAGTAAGAACATAAGAGGTCGATTAGGGAAGTACTTGGCCGTCTTTACGTTTTCTCTTTAGTCAGACTTATCCTTGGTTCTAATTCATTCGCGTTACTTCCTTCATTCCACAACTGTTCCACATAAATTCTTCAGAAACACTCATAGTCAACTAATGTAGGAATAGTGTATGGAATTCTCTTCCATGTCCGCTCTGAATTCTTTTATCTCATCGTGATCAAATTTCTCATGCGATTGATTCGTGATAGGAAATTGAAGCTGCTGCTTGGTTCGTCTTAGGTAACAAAATTTTGTATAACAATTGTCAATTTTGTCGTTGTGATTCGAACATGTAAAACTTTTGGAATTCTTATGTCTACTCCAAACGTTCAGTTTCTTCTTCACACGAGGACTAGCTACTACATCTGTCACTGGCGTATGCTTATCCTTATCAGTTACTTCGTTATCTTGTAAAACTTTTGTGAAATCAAGAAAGTCATGACTTTTGTGTGGACAAATTGACGAAGCTATGGAATCGTTAGAGGACATATTTTTTTTGGCGACTGTTTTAGCTGTTACTTTGAATCTTGAATCTAGTTGGACCTTCCTCAATTTTTTTTTCTTTACGTTGGATATATGGTTTTGGCTTAGTAAACTGATGAATGTTACAGAGGTGACGGATGAGGAATCTCGTGGTTTAGACATGTCTGAAATATCTGCAATATCACCGCTGTCAGATTTGATCAATTTTGGAGGCTCTATACAAACATTTGGTATATGCTTCTTCTCAGTGCTATTACATAACATATATGGAGCTCGTTTTTTCTTCTTTCTCGAATTTTGAGTTGGTATTTCAGAACGTTGTACAGCAGCAGGGAATGTATCTTTTGAATCTTTAACATGTTCCATTCGAAAATGTTGATTTATCATGGTCCTCTCAGGACATTGTACTTGCACTTCCTTCCGAAGGATTTTATTGCTACTCCTATTAGTATTGTGATGATATTGAGATATCCCAGCAGGATAGCAGAGAGACATTTTATCGCAAAACTTTTTTTTGAGTTCCTCACCAAGATTACATTGCGTATAGGAATGCATTGTAGATTTAAAACACCCTTTCCCACAGGAAGACTGTAGGTTGCATCTCATGTTTGTGTTTTTAAAAAAATTCTTGCATGTTTCAGGACAATCTTGTAACTTTGTTGTACACTGATTAGTACAACGATAATGAGCAGGTCTTTCACAATTGACACAGACTTCCTTATTTGTACATCCAGGGTCATTAGTCCTGGCTATTTTAAAATAAGGACAGCTACATTGGCAGCACACCAGATCCACATTCGTTAAGTCCTGACTCAAAGCACAGGAAGGATACTCCTGCCTGTTGCATTTATAAGGCATGCAAGATTCCTGAAATCTTTGGTTACACCGTACGAACAGTCGACGCATTTTCGACATTCGCTTCCTTGGTATTGTGAAGGCGCAACCTGTAGGATACGACGGTGAAAAATAATGCACTGGACATGCAGATCCAGTGGGAATGCATCCTGGTGCAGTCAGAGCGCATCTTGGTGCATTTATATGTCTGGGCAGACATGGTACCAAACATCCTTGACATTGAGAGGGATAGAATGTCGAGTACATATAGTTTGGACTGTCACAAAATATTTGATTATCGCCGCAGCTGTATTTACAAAGATTCGAATTGCTCCATATCTTACGCATACAGCATTGCGTGTCATGTTCTTTCATAGTTTTGCAATGTTCATTCAATTTTAGGGAGCAATGGCAATGCTCCTTTACTCTATGACACTTTTTATCATGTGAGCATACCTTTAATCGTCTTATGTTATTTTTAGGAGGCTCATATTCCCTGGGAAGGCTTTCAAGTTCTTGGACATTATTAATCTTAGTCAATGGGACTTCAATGATCTGGGGTGAACAAGGAAGTTTAATGGGGTTACATGCTCCGGGGCATCCTATGGAATCACTTGAAGATCGGTTCTCTATTATTGTAGACTTTTCAATAACTTTTTTACACTCAAAATCCTTTGCCTCTGTGTTATGACTTTTTTGTAATTTTTCAACAGTTCCAAGAGACTTTGTATTTTTTGCTTCTGCTACCCACGTCTTTTTCTTCAATGGTGGCAAATCTTTCCAAGGATCAGGAATACCTTGTGCAAGTGACAATCCAAGATCCTTCCAGACCGTTTCCGTGATTCGTGTTCCATGACAGCCTAGATCCAGGCTCGACTTAGCCCTATTTTTTTCAAGCTTTCCACATAGACCCTTTAACGCTAAATATTCTGTCCAAGGATCAGGAATACCACGACGTTCTCCTTTTATGCTGCACAAGGAAGTATCTTTAACTGGAGCAGAGGACACGAAGACAAAGGGTGATGTCTTCAGGAGTCTTGGAGATGAGAATGGACCACGGATGATTTCATGAACTCCCAAGGATCCTCCAGGAGTCAAACGTTCAGGAGATACCCACTCGTGTCGCCAGCCTGTTCGGATCCTGCACCGTCTCTTTTTTATTCCACTTATACAACTTGGGGTGGCCTTCCTTCTCTTCGCCTTGCAGGATCCTTGGCTCGACAATGGACTCGACTTAATGGCACAGCGTGGCACTGAAAAAATATTTTATCCTCCAATAAACTCCACTACGCAATCGAAGGTCAGTTGATATTTTCATTTGGATTACATAAAAATATCGCTTAACACTCACTCTGCTTGTTTTGACATGGCGTACAGGTTATTGGAAAATGAAAGAGATATAATCATTTGTTTTTTAACACTTTTTTGTTTTATTATCAGAATCAATACTGAAGCAAGTACCGATCCCATATTCTTAGTTTATTCTCTCTGCTCGAAAATGCCCGGCGTTTTGTCGTCGAACTAATAATTGATATTCAATTAATTTAGCTACAGTCCTATTTTTATTATGCATTCCGTTTGTTCTTCTTTGCAAGTCAGGCTGTAGAACGTTTATTCTCTGTCGTTTTTTTTAATTCTCTCTATGTCTTATCCATACTTTCTTTCTCACGACTCCGAGTCATCGATGACAATGAAAATGGGCGTGAGTCTCAGTATTTACTACTTTCAATTATCGCCGTGAATCTCGTTCGTTTTTGATGAACGGAAGTAGCAATCGAACTAAGACTCTGTTAGATAAAATTACAAAGATTCGCAAAAATTTGCAAACCAAAAATACACGTATTAAGTAACGAGAATCGTTCATTCTGTTTGAAGTTTTTGAAATTTCGACTGGGTCGTCCAAATTTCATTTATAATATATTTATAAGTGGAAAATCAAAAATTCTTTCCTCTTTCACTTTCACTCCCTCATTCGTTCTCACGAAGAAATCACACTTTGAAAAATGAAAAAGTTTTTCTCTTCTTCTTTAGGCACAGCCATGGTAACGATGCGATTCGGTATTTTTTAACTTTTTTTTTGTTGAAAAATTTCTCATGAAAAAATCACACGATTCTTTCGTTTATTATGCTTTCGCTCTCGTTTTTCTCTCTTTCTCGCTCTCCCCCATTCTAAACCTCGCTTTCTGACAAAATACATCGTTTTCAAAACGACAAATACGATCATTCGAAAACACACGGAAAACAGAGTTAAAAAAAAACGTGCAACCGAATAGAATAGCATGGCGAATTTCCAAAAGATCCGCATAAAATAAATGTCGTTTTTCTAACAATTAGTGTAGAGAACACACGCGTAGTCGATGCGTCAATGTTAATTTTTTTAAATAAAAAAAAATATTAAATTCTCTCAATAACTCGAATGATTCCCATTTGAAATCCATAAAGCGTATTTTTGCTTGTTTTAAATAATAAAAAAGAAATAAAAACTGAAACATAAAATTTCGTAGTTTTACCAAATAAAATGAAAACTACCAAATGAACAGAAAGTAAGAAGGGTCTTCTGACAAATTAAATTTCTCTAATACTTTCTTTCAGTTCAATGACGTGTCGCCTTGAATTTTTCGAAAAAATGTACAAATTCCGCGACCGCACCGAAAAATTCATTCCTCGTCAAACGCGCGTCTTCCTATATCCAAAGATCCAGCATCTTTAAGACGACGATAATTGTATAATGCCATTAATTATATATAACGACAACATCACGCATAATAATTTTAATAAATAAATATCGGCTTTATCGCGATGATAACGAGGAGACTTAAACGGGACGTCCTCTTTATCCTCGCGTTTACATTAATTTTAAAAAGCAAAACTCGACATCCGCCAGCCTCCTCCTTGCAGATTATTTGAAAGAATTAATTCTTCCTCCATTTCCACTATTCTTTGGCAGTGGCGACTGCCACATCCTTTCCGGTTTCGCTCACATCCACAGGCACCTTAGTAGTGGGCTTCGAATTTTCACCGGAAACCAGCAGAAGCGGAAGTCCGCTCAACACCATGCATGTACCCATGCAGAGGAAACAGACTGAGTAACTTCCGGTGACATCACGCAAGTAACCTTCAAGAGAAATGAAATGTGTAAGCTTAATCATAAATCTTGCGAATGCTCATAAATGGGTAGAAAATATTTTAATATAAACGGGAAATATTGTGAAGGTAGTTGGTAGATTATAAAAAGATAATTACGTCAGATTAGATCCCTAGTGAATATTTTCCATGTCAGTATTCATGAGTATCGACTGAAATTACCTTGAACCCCCCCAGTATGACTTCTTAAGTCTCTATATTTACCTGAACCTAGATTTACCTGACCAAGTCGTATGAGCTCAATAACTAAAGGGTAGCACAATCGATAAATATGAACGAGTCTTACACGTGTGGGATACGTTGCTGACGATATCTCACAGAAAAAAATGATTTATGCAGTTTCAAGCATTTTTCAAAAATTGCCCACTTTCGTCTCTTGTATCGAATATTCTATTGTAGAGAATTGTAATCGAATAGAATTGCAATTTGATAAAAAAATTAATAATATATTTATCGAAGGTTAATTGTAACGACAAAAGTATTTCGCATCTAACTTATCAGTATCGTGGTCTGATTTTCTATAAATCAATACAGGTGTTACGCCCACTTTCATCACATTGTGAAATCTATTATATGTAGTTGTATATATATTTACAACAGGTATCTATAGTGTGAATAGAGCCTAGACCGACTAACTTTATCCAAATATTGTATTACGCTAGTCTCTCGTATCAGGATGCAATGCCAGGAATAAATAGAACTCTAGGAGGTCGAAAACGGTAAAATCGATTGTCTTAGAGGGCTGTTTAACTGAGAACTTGGCTCCTAACAAGTCTTAAGATTTACTTGTGAATGTCTTAAAAGAGTTTAGGATTGTTTGATTAATTGGGAGTCTCCTAATAATTTCACATTGCAGTATACTGTATATTGCATGCAATAAGGTACTTGGCAGTCCTTGGTACCTCTAATTGGTTTCCGCAGTTGTATTTAATTATCAGAAAGATATATGTTCTCTTATTCAGTACCTGCCAATGGTGGTATCGAAACAGCTCCAACGCTCTGGAACATTCTGACCAGTCCATAGCTGGATGATATCTTATCAGTTCCGTATTGGTCAGCGAGCAGGACGGGAACAAGAAGGAACCAACATCCTAGACATAGTCCGTACATTCCCACAGAACATGCCAACACGTAAAAGGAATGAGCCATTGGGATAGCCAAGACAGCAACTCCAGCACCAAGAACACTGCATAGAAAGAGGTAGTTCGTTATAGATAGTAGATATAGTAGATCTAATTTTGTGAATTCTTTTCTCAATACCTTCCAATGTAACCTTTTCGTCTGTCGAATAGTTGTAGATCCGAGAGCCAGCCCAGTCCGAGTCTTCCACAGAGATCCAGAGCAGCCGATATAGCTACTAGGTATCCAGCTTCTGATTTGGTATATCCGGCGGCGTGAACATAAGCCGGAAGATAATACAGCATGTAAGGACTACCAGTAGACATTAGACTGACTGAGAGACACATCATTATGAACTGAGGATTCTTCAACAGAGACAAGTCCAGATATCTCGCTATTTTTTGGGTCAAGGACTGTTTTACCCCAGTCTCTTCTGTGACCTGGGGCTGGATGATGACAGGAGGTGCCACTGCTGGAGCTGATGATCTTAATGATCTCAATGATGATCTGGCTTTGTAAACACAGGTTGAATCTGTAGAGAGATCCTCTACGCTGTGCAATATACTGGATGATCTAATTTTTGATATCGGTTTCATCCTGAGACCTTCTCCCATTATGTCTTTCTCTTCTTCGCTGTCAGTCAATTCTACAGCTAGTACTGTATTCTGATGGAAAAGCTCATTCAAAAGATTGTGCCTCGTAGTGGAGTCATTTGCAAATAGTAAATCCAATTTTTGCTGCTTTGTCGAAGGTAGCTCTTTCAAAGTTTCTGATACCTTTTCGCAAGATCCTCTATCCTGACCTGTGTCATCTTCTTGTACGTTGTTCTCTTCCAGAGGACGATAAAGTGTCGCACTTACACAAACATGTAACATGCAACCACCCAAAAGAAGAATTGTACCGTGGAAGCCAAAGTTTGCTACCAATGCCTCTATGAGCAATGGAAATACAAAACTTCCGGCTGCTGTACCAGAAACACATATCCCATTGGCCAGTGCACGATGTTTGTCAAAATACTGGGAGACTATAATGATTCCTGGTGTTGTTGAGAGTCCTCCACCAATGCCTAAAAGTAAAGAGTTATCCACTAATGACACATGTATATCTCTGAACCCCCTATAGGAAAACATTTTCATTGCCTCCCAGGAAACTTGAATTGTGCTTTGAGTGTTTAACTAGAACGTTGTATGATTCCTAGTAGATTATCGATCGCTCCTGGTGTCCTTGCCTTAGGGCTTAAATCCCTGAGTCCCTGTACTACTCTATATAATTCATTTTGAAGCTACGTCGTATACTTATTGTTTCATTTATTTTCCAAAATATCATTATCGGTATTCCGCATCGATTACTCACCGGTGAGGACACCGAATGTGAAGAAGAGGTGAATCAAGCTCGTTGCAAAGTAGCTTGTTGTGAGTCCTAGTGCGCAGAATAATCCCCCGATGAAGACGACCTCGCGGCAGCTGTACTTTTGGCACAACATACTTGTTACGGGTGCTAAAAAGCGTAGCGCCAATGTAGTACAAAACATTCTATAGCTAAGGTCTGTATTTAATATTAATTAATAAAATTTTACCTAGAGCAAGACAGAGGCAGGAAAGAATGGCTGGTATCCAGGAGGCAACGGATGCCGAGGAATCCCTGAAGGTCTCCATGATCTCGACGTATAAAACACCATAGGATTTGACAAGACCAGCTACCCAGAACTGAACAAAGAATGCTCCGAATACGATGACCCAGCCGTAACCGCCATCCAAAGGAATTTGATGAGGATTCTTGAGTATTTTTTCTTTCTTGCATTTCTTTCTTTTTCTGGATGCATTTCTAGAATGCTTGGATGATCTCAGCTCCCGTGACTTTGCAATTAGAGGTCGCGCGGTCAAGCTAGATATAGTCAGCAGGTTATCATTGTCCTCGTCTTCAATGGTATCTGGAGGACTGGCATGAGGTGGTACCACTGGTGTTGAGGTCGCAGTTGCCTGGACCATCAAGGAGGCTGGTCTTTTTGGAGATTGTATCCCAGTATTTAAATCAAATGCCGGTGCCGAATGAATGGAGAACAAGGACCCCAGCTGATTCTGTTGGTTCATATTCTCGTCGATGATGGCGGGGCCGACCATCTCCTGGGACGAGGTCGAGGTTGGCCCTCGGTCGACCAATCGACACGACTCTTGAAAACTCCACTCTCGGGGCAACGACATCTTTCTATTCCGTCGCCGCGATAACCGAAATGCATTGGATTGCCTTTTAGTTGAGTGTTCTGTAACAGCCTCACCTTCTCACCAGGTCTTCTCTTTCTTTCCTTCTTTCTTCTACCTCTTCTCCGTCGGCACTCTTCCTCCCTCCCGAAAGGATAATCCTGCTATGGCACTATGGCCTTCGATACTTTTCAACTAGACTAGGATCACCCTTTCCAGAGGTGACCTCCTGATGCGGATGGTCCACGTTTCCCACACTGGACACGACGACTTCACCTCTTCGGACATCCCCTATTTACTTGACTGATTCCTCACCCCTTGCTCGACGACGCTGCACTCCGATAAATACTCCACGACCACGCGCAAGCGTATCGGAAGGCTAGGACTGACCTCGGAAAATCGATAGAATCAACCCTCACCCTGTGACTGACGCACTAGGTGATCCTGTGAGGGACACCGTCGTCAACCAGCTTCCACCTTACCTTCTTCTATTCTATTCTATTCTATTTACTATAAACTTCTAGAATGCTCATGATTCACTTTTATAATTTCTACGTTATTCTAACACACTGTTTACATATAAGAAACTAATGCAAAACTGCATCAGGTAGTTTCTTTTTTCTTTACGCTGACATCATGTTCATATCGAATGTTATCAATATGCATTATGGATTCTTGCACTTTTTGCAGAGAAAAAAGAAATGTTCACAAGCAAACCATTTTCCCAGTGATCTATAATGGATTCTGGGAAATATTCAATTTTCCATAGAAAGCAATGGATGTGACTATGTCTGTCAATATGACTGAAAATCATGTATCATTTAGACGTCTATTGTTTTTTTTTTCAATTTTTAGTATCCTGATTTAGCAATGATATAATCTTCTACGTGGAAAATTCATGGGTGTCACCACTAAATGTATTAGATCATAACTGTCATAAATTCTCACAAGACTCACTAATTTAAACGTAGCATGAAATACATTAAAAAATTTTTTTTTAATATACGTATCTTGTATGATTTATAGAAATTTGATTAATTTTATTCGAAGGCCTGGCTAGCTCAGTCGGTAGAGCATGAGACTCTTAATCTCAGGGTCGTGGGTTCGAGCCCCACGTCGGGCGAAATTATTTTTGACTTTCTTTGTAATAATATCTTATTACAATCTATATTTAACAGCTATTATTTGCATCATTGCGTCATATGCTAGGACCCACTTTTTAACTCTGTCTCACGTTATCATTAATAGTGAACAAAAAAGCGTTGGGAATGTAAAAGGTATTCAAGTAAAATGTGCTAAGTATCTTTCATAAGGATTACGGTCTTATACATAGTTCTGAGCCTTTGCCTATTCTATAATTAATAGTCAGTCCATGAGCAAAATTACTAGATTGAGACTACGTTTGGACTACGTTGAGACTACGAAGGGAATACGTGTTTCGGACTAGATTTCTGTGAATAGAATTTCTCAATAGTTCATTTCCTTCTGTCAAAGGCAATAAATGTTTTTCTATTTATTTACATTGACTCACCACATATTACCTTTGGGGAAAAAGCATTGATATTGGGAAACTTTGTTAGGGGATTCTCATTTTTCTATCTGTCACTTCAATTAAACTACTTTGCTTATGGTCTTTATGAATAAAATCACAAATAATTGGTGAAGAATGTTTTTCACAATGACAATAGATGATTGTTAATGTAATAATGTTACTTGAAATTACGTCAGTTCATTTTTGATCTGATTGTAGATCTTGTGATAATGCGAATAAGGAAACTCGTTCTTTATATTGCATATCCATTTTTAAATTTCGGTATTAAACATTTACAAGTGATTGAAAGTGAAACAAGTGAAACATTTAATTTACCAGTGATAAGTATAGACAGCCATTCAAAAAAAAAGTAGTGCAATGCGCATGCGTATCCTCAGCCTCAGGCCTCTCGTCACTAGTGCACTAGAGCTGACTAGAGCCAACACCTGCAAACAATCTCTTTTGAGAGAATTGGCCTGGTTAACGACACCATGTTTTCATTCGTGTCAATAATTAATATTTATTCTACTATAATTTCGCACGCTTATCATGTGATTACGATAACAGCGTTAAATGCTCTATGCAATAATATTCCAAAGGATCTGTCCAATACATTCTGAGAAGTCTGAGGATTTTAACAGCCATTTTGCAAGTTGCTCGAAAAGGCGTTAAAAATGCTTTTGTGCAATACAATTTTTAATATTTCTTCATAACATAAACAAGTACGATATTCACCCAAAAGATAAAATGTTTGACAATGTCCGTATTAGATAACGAATTTTTTTAGATCCTATTTGTCATTGCCATAATTGTTTCGTCCTAGTATTAATTCTTTTTTTATGCACCATTAATATGTGGTAACATTTCGCCAAGTGTTTATTGCTCAATAGTGTATTTCGCATAATAGATAAGATTATCGGCTAGAGAATGATTAATCAATTCTTTGTCATTTTAACTGTTTATAAATATTTTGGAAAATCTACTATTCGGAATAAACCAAAAGAAATGTTCGACATGTGCGCCACGTTAGGTTAGAGATAAGCAGATCAGCTGTTGTTTGAAGATAAATAACGTCAGACCAGGCTCTGAGGATGAGCTTGGAAGAATTTAAGAATGAGGTAGAGATTGGCAGTCGGGACTGCAGGAAAAAAGGTACAACAATAAGAAGCAAAGAGCGTGAAGTAATCAAGTCGATTATTGAATTTTGCGATCAGGAGGCTAAGCAAAAGTGCCTGTTGTTTCCGTTGCGTCAAGCCACCAAGAGAGCTGCACAGTACGCCAAGGTCTCGGAGCGAACTGTCAAAAGGATTAGGGAAGAAGTTAAACTAGGAATTGAATTCTCCGATAGTGAGTGCTCATCTCCTGGGAAAAGGGTAAGATGTGATACAAAATATTTGGACTTCACTTATTGATGAATTCTTATTGTTGATCCTGGATATTTGGTTTTTTTAAATCTAGTTTCAGATATTTTATGTAATTCAACAGATTTAGATGTAGAATGCAAAACATTTTATCATTGTTATCAGTTTTAATAGTTTGATTGAATAATTAAATAAAAGACCATGGATCTTTTGTGATAACACTGTCACAAGGTTTCTTATCACTTGATAAAGTTATTATTCCTTTGGATGTTATGCAATAATTTAAGAAACGATCTGCTATTTGTATCACCAACCTTGTTAAAATCAGTCATTTATATTTGTTATAGAAGAGAAGTAAGATGAGTTTTAAATTTGCCAGCAATTTATCCTTTATGTTTGGAGAAAGTCCCACCATTATCGGAAGGTACCAACTTGCTAAACAAGCTGGTTTTAAAGCTGTGGAAAGCGGATTTCCATTTGGCTTTACTGTTGAGGAAGTTGTCGAGGCTAAGAAGAATGCTGGTGTAGATCAAATACTCATAAATATATTTACAGGTAAGTATATAAGAAAAACATATTTTTATATCTAGTGTATCCAATAAATTGAAAACAGATAATTTTTCGGTTAAAGGCGATGTCACTAAAGGAGAACTGGGATTTGCTGCCATACCAGGCCAAGAGGAGGACTTCAAAAAGAGCCTTGAGCTTACCATTGAGTATGCTAAAGCCTTAGAATGTAAAAAGTAAGAAAAAAGTATTAGAAGTACTCTAAATATTAATTACAAATTTTAGTAACTATAAATATTAATTTAATCATAGGATTCACATAATGGCTGGCAAGGTAGAATCACCCACAGACATCAATGATTCTGTATATGAAAGCAACTTGAGAATTGCTGTGAAAAGATTAGAAACTGAAGGAATAATAGGCCTGATAGAACCTATTAATAGTATCACCGTACCAAATTATTATTTGCACAGCTTTGACAGAGGTATGGTCTTAATTTATGCTATATGTTACTTCTTTATTTTCTCTTTATTAAAAAGAGTTTTGATATGTTTCGCCAGGGTTGGATGTAGTAAAGAAGATAAACAGTCCAAATTTGAGATTAATGCTGGACCTCTTTCACTTGCAACATACCAGTGGGAATATTACGAATTTTATAAAGGAAAATCTGCAGTACTTTGGTAAATGAATAGTCCTTGTTTCCAATCTATGTATTTATTCAATCCTGGTTATAAAACTAACATTAATTAAACATGAATCATCAATTTTAGCACATGTACAAGTAGCGCAAGTACCAAGCAGACACGAAGTTGATGTGCCAGGTGAAATTGATTTCAAATACGTTTTTTCTGTATTGGAACAGGAAGGATACGATGGGCACATTGGATTAGAATATAAGCCGAAAACGAGCTCATTAGAAGCAATAAAGTGGGTTAAGAAATTTGGCTATTCGTTGTAAAGGATTGCGAACTTATACTGTAAATAAATATTGTATAATATATATATTTTGAATTGTTCTGGATGATTTAATCATCCATCCTTTCAGTATCAATCTTCTGACTTCAGTTTTCTTCATCAATACTACCTTTTGCGATAAAATAATCCTGGATATAATTTAAAAATCGCATTATTGAATCGTGAATGAATCAATTCATATTAATTAAATTTGCATTAGTTCAAATTTTCGCCGATAAGGGCACCTCCTTTTCGGTAAAAATTCGAACTAATGGAGAATCCGCCCACTGGCAATCTTCCTACTTATCTCTGATTTAAGTAATATGTGGTAATATGTTGTTTTATTTAATTTCCCTACACTATCAAGAACTCTGTGAAGTTTCCTATACTCTCTGAGAGATGGCGCTGCACGCGTCATGCAAGTGCTGCCCCCACAATTTAATTTTTGTTTTTAATCATAAGCACGCTGGCAGTGTCCAGCATAAACAAGTTTCAATTATACATATAACATTTTACAAGGAATTAGGAAATTAGAGTGATTGGTCGATAAGATAATTTAATTTAAAAAGGTTCACTTATTAATTATTTGTATACATTGTAAATTTGATGCTTCTATAATATTATCTAATATGCAATTAATGTCTATTCGATAATAAGTATATCTTATATCTGATAGTATGTTTGAGAGTGATAATTTCGACTTTGATGAGGTATGAGATGTTGAAATTGAATAGTAGGAACTGTTAATATACAAAGTTATTTTCAGGAATTTCTGAAGGATGTTGATTGGAAGGAAACCGAATATTGTTCTCAAGGTAGACAGAATCACGAAGAAAATATTGCGAAGAAACCTAAATATGATATTGAATCTACCAAATCTACAAATCTTCCACAAGCAAGAAAAGATTTACTCTTAGGAATATTAGGGGGACCACAAAATTGTAAAAAGAGTTTCCAAAAGAAAGCCAATGCAGTTCAGTCATTAAGCCCGAAACAGTTAAAAAACTTCTCAGAAGGAAACCCTACCAAAGAGAAGATATCTTCAAGGAAAACTCTTATATTGGATATATTTAAAAAAGATCCTTGGACTGCAAAAGAATTATTGCATAACAGGTCAGACTCACTACAATCAACATCTAATGATGGAGAAAAGCAGATTAAAACAATTAGTTCTATAGGCAAAAATGTAGAGCTAAAAAGTCCTATTAAAAAGTTATCGCTAGTTCGAAAATTCCCAGGACCAGCAGGCCTAATACCTGACTCTGCAAACGAAGTAGTTCTTCCTGTGTCTTATTTAAATTCCATGGATGAGAATGAGAATGAGAACGAGAACGAGAATGAGCATGAAAAATCAAAGACTTCAGACTTCTGCTCGCAAAATACAAAAATTCTTTTCTCAGAAGGAGCTTGGAAATTAATGATGGATGATATTCCTAGAGACTATCTTGAAGGTCATAATATATTACTGATTAAGCAAAAAGCTAGAGCAAAGTGTTTTACAAATGGAAAAATCCCAATATTGGCAGCTGTCATACAGCATATAGACTACAGTTCTGAAAATCCACGCGTTGTTTTAAAAGATTTCACGGATGCGATTGAGGGAGTTATTCATCAAAGTATACTATCGAAGTTCCCTAATATTCTTAGAGCTGGAGTAGTCTTGTTATTAAATGATGTTGGATTCCTAATGACTGGAACGTGGAACACATGTCTGGTTATGATTTCTCTGCGTTGCATAGTAAACATCTTTTCAAATACAGATAAGATAGAAATTTGTACAAACTCACCTAATTTAAAGAAAATGAAATCAAATGAATCTGAGGAATTATTTGATCAAAATCCATTCGAAACCAGCAATTTGGATATTGAAGACAGTAAAATATTTACCTGGGATAAACATGAGATAATTAAAGATACTAAAAAGGAAGGTGACACACTATGTCAACAGACAATTGTAAATACCTCAGCAGCACAACGAAAGCCTATAGCAATTAGATCAAAGCTATTAGAGTTTCGCAGCAAAGACGCTGTAACACCACCAGTCACAAAAGAATCAGAACATACATCAAGTAGTGCTCTTTCGGAGGGAAACAAGAATCCCAATGAGAGCTCAGAATCGCCTCATGAAGATTGGGCCACTAACTTGATGAATGACAGTGAAAATGATTCGGATGATGAATTACTTTCACAATTAGACGTGGACTCCATTGTGTCAAATTTTAATGACCTTAATCACCTCCCGAGTCTCTCAAGAACCTGACAGTAGCGATACCATTACAAAACATGTGATACTAGTTAAAAATATTCTATACTTTTCATTAATCCAATGAATTAAGTAATGTAATATATAACGTCGACCTTAATTTAAAGTAAAAATAAGAGATAAGGTTGTACAGTGCGTTTCAATACAAATGATATTTGTATCAGGGATACGTGACATTTTTCAAAAATATACAAATTACCAAAACGGAAATCCTAATACTCAATTATCACTTCATAGTTATTCCATGTCTCCCAAGAAGTGATGTAAAAGCGTAAAAAAAATATATGTAAGTAAGGAAATACCCTAAATCTCTGGAAGAAGTGCGTCGCAATTTATTTTGACTGTCAAATAGGCTTCATTAGTGTCGTTACGTTGCTAGAGTACAGATTATTCGCGAGGTAACACTTGACCTGCGTAGGATTCGCTGGACGCTTTTCGCAACGATAATCTGATCATTATGCAACGTGAAACTTTCAGGAGGAATTATTAACAAGCGCATTACGATCTCGTGTCCCTCACGAATTCGCATACGAATGTCACAAGCCGAGCGTCCTCGAATACTACTGAGTAGAAACAAGGCAGCAGTGAGAGAGAGAGAGAGAGAGAGAGAGAGAGAGAGAGAGAGAGGGAGAAGAAGCGTGTGGCGCGTGCCTTACAAATTTGTTCCACCGACACACGTACCCCCAGAAACAATTTTCCAATTGTCACAGTCTCCGAGTTATTTAACAATTGCTGTTAACTTGCATTCGATGTCATTAGTTTTGATTCCGAACAATTGGATCCATTCATTAGTTTTCATAGCTACGCACCTCAGAGAATTTACCAGTTGGCTACTGTACTGCTGACCCTTGTACTTCTGATCTACCTTTTATTTCATGTTTTTTAAAATTCCTCTTACTGTCTTGTCCCCCTTCTCACCCTCGCCTCCCACTCATTTTACGCAACGAAACAAGGACCTGTTTTAAAGACTCGGTGCTGGGGTCTAACCCGTTACCTGATATACAGGATGTACCAGAAACGACACCCACGTATCCTGCATAAAGCTATGGTTCTGCTGAAAAAATGTACGTATTATTTTTAGAAGACCTGTAACTTCCTTAGCACAGGGAAAAAGTGTGATTATTTATATAAGACTTCTGTTTCCTTCAAATCTGTTTCTTTTTTATCGTACTGACACACTATAGAGAGCGGAGGGAGATACGTATATATTTTTGAATCTTCATTATGTAACGATTACTATAGGTCAACCGGATGTGTTTATTGCTTCTATTCTCTCATCTTCTTCTTCTCTGAAAAATCCACCAAAACCGGATTAAAGTAATTCCCCAGAAAATAATATACATATAACAAGTATATATATACAATCTTAAAAGGTTACTCTCAGAGATATTAATTATGTATGTAGATAAGGAATTTTAGAGAATTGTTAAATTCCTGAGTGTAAGCTTTTAACAATGTAGGTATATCACTGTTATACATTATGAGATTTCAGGAACAAATTGAAGAGAAGAAGATTAAGTGCAGAGTCGCATCACATCGTTGACCAAAGTTTACTCTTCTTCCGTATTGGTCAAACAATAGCAATTCTCAAAAGCAAAGATACTTATGAACTACAGCCGTAACCTCTTTCACACAGAAGGTAAAATGAAGTAGAAAAGAAAAAAAAGAAAAACAGATGATTTCGCTAGAACAAGTTTCCTAGAAAAGCTATGCACACATTTGCGTACAACATGCATGTACAGCATTCGTGACCTTACATACAGAAGAGAAAAAACCAATTATAATAAAATTCTCAATGAAACAATTAACGTCAGTTTTACTGTCGCTAATTAGAAGCTTAACCAGAAAAACACCAGAAACAAAGCGCTCATGAAATTTACTACCCGATACTGGACCACAAAACAGCTAATCAAACTCAGAATAACAGATACTAGTAATTAATATTAAGCATAGAATTTCAAGTTAATTGACCATACATATCAGTCTGTATAGTAAAGTATACAGTAAACGATGACCTCGGCTGTGGGGTTGAATCCTTCATACATGCATTATTATCCAGAAAAGTGCAATTACCTGTCAACTATTGCAAAGAACACGCATAAAAGTCATTAAGAATATGCAACGATGTGTGAAAGTCAACAATTAATAAAAAAAGGAAGCTGGATCTTACAGTACAGAAAAATTATTACAGGTAGTTAAAATAATTAACGTGCTACACAGTGTACAATATATATGATAGGTATATACAAGGTTAACCGGATGTGAGTTCATATCAATTTTGTTCACGTGCAATTATTGCAATAATATCTAAATGCAATTATAGATTTCTTTTCCTTTCAGCCCATCAAACTTCAATTTCATCATTGGTACCATTTAAGATGGGAACTGTTCAGAAATGAAGATCGCCTCTCTGAGGGGTTTTTCACATAGTTAAATCGTACAACTACCGGTCGTATAACGACAGCCATTTCTGATACTGATACAGGCAAATTGCATACGATTTAATCATTCGCCAGGACGGATAGGTGTCCCCCGTTATCGCAGGGTCCACCAAGGTTGATCTAATAGATAAGCATTGGCGTAGCCGGTACCTTATATTATTCTATTTTAAAACATACAGATTCTACAGACACACTTATAGACTATTGGATTCTCTCTAACAGTTGATAAAGTATAGTGGCATATGACGCTCTTGGGTCGGCACCTATAAATTATCAGCGGGAGAGAAACGGGGAGCGCCGATCCAGGCCAATATCAGGAAGATTGAGAGCGTGAAAATTTATTGATAAAGCTGAGAGGCGTCGTGCGTGAAAGGAGATTTTGCTTGATCGATACCAGGATCGCTATGTATTGTACGCTGCTCGTGGATATCAGACTGGATTACGTATTGACATATTCATAGAAACTGATAACTGACCTTGAACTCTAGATAACGTTGTTAGTTATGGCTACTTTTTATATTTATATTATATCTATTTCTGAAACAACAGACAATTTCGTAATAGACTTTAGTCTCTAGATTGCAATTCCTGTGTTTCACCAGGTGATTGCGTCGTAGCGTTATAATCATTACTATTTTAATTAGTTTCATGCATAAACAAAAAGTTGCCTTCAGATATTTCATAAAGGACTGTCATCAGTCATAAAACAGTAAGGATTTCTGCGATTAGATGACAAAGCGTTGGATTATTATTTATAATTATCTACAGCTACAATGATGCACGTTATACATTGATTCCTTCCTTCCTTTCCTTATAGCTGCCTCCTCCAATGAGGAGATGTCCCAATTATACATTGATTGATGTATAGTTTCTGCTATTTTTTTTTATAAAATGTCATAATTTCTTGGCATTTTGTTTTCTTTATTCTAACTTACGCGTGATCTACACGCCAACGCTTAGTAAGATATACATACATATTTATACTTTACACTCTGTCGACAAAACACGTCACATTTTGTACAAATATACATATAAAAGTATGCTTTTCATATCAGAGATAGCAAATAACTCAAGAATATTTTTTTAATCTGACAGTTGATTCTTGGTCATTTAACACAATTCTTGTAAGAGTTTGTGATACTAAAGTAACAAGGAAAATGTAAACCTTATTTAATACAAACGTCGCAGTTTGTATTAAAGTAAAGTAGGAAACGTCAATAATATCATACATTCATTTTGTTATAATCAAAAAAATTAGCCTTGACAAGTCTGCTAAGTCATTCTCTACACAATCCTGTTAATCGTGTACCTCACAAATTTCTATTAGTACGTACCGTTCATTCAATTTACAGATGAGTGCAAAATAACGAAAGAAAGGATAGAAAATAAAAAGAGAACTATTCCATAAGCGATCAACATTTTTACAATAATATCATACTAATATTGATTGTCAATAGTTACCTGAATTTCTTAGATACTACAGAAAGGAAACTCGTTGGAGCAATTCAACTTATAAATATTCAACAACTGGACAAGATATTGCACAATCAATTTATAAATCCAGAAATGTCACGAGTTAATGAGAAATCGTCAATTATTGATCTGATCCCTGATAAATTATTAATTTTACAAAAAAAGGTAATGGCAAATTTGTGCAGTTTCACTCTCCACAAGGAATAAGATTATAACTACTAAAATTCTTTCATTTACCATCTTTGTACGATAGAGTATATAAAATCATAAATCATACTACCGTAGCATAATTATTACATGATTGTAATTACTACCTTAAGTATTTTAATTCTAATAGCTTCTACATATGGTCGAGTGGTTATTATGTATAATAGAATTTTGCCTTTCTAACTGTATACCATAGACTACGTTGAATAATCACTCAAGCCCCTGGGGTCAGTTTGATGCTTCTTATTGGTATATAGAGAGAACGCATAATCCCATATACATATATAGAATAACTAATTAATAACATTTACACATCAACAAATAAAAGAAAAACTTAAAAAAATGGTATAGAATATATTTGCAAGAAAATACCCTAAGGCTTGATCGATTGATTGATTAGATTGTGATTGATCTTGCAGAATGCTGTCTTCTCAAAATGATTATTTATCTTGCCTTTTTCTCCTTTTCTATATTAAACACAGCATATTTCTTGCATATGACTGGTACTATCCCTAGTTAAACATTCAATAAGGAAGAGATAAAAACTTTATAACTTCAGAACTACCTGTATGAAATGTATGTTTTCATATGATTTATCATTTTAAATCTATACGTCTTCGTACATCTGTTTTCATGGAATATTTTGGACAGACATTATTCAATATTCATTGAAATAAAAAGTGCTGACGTTCTCACTGATTTACATTTTCTTCTTTTTATTTCTTCTTCTACGCTTTCTGCTCTCTTCAAATTTGACGATTATAACGACGAATGTGACGACCCTGACTCCTTTCGCTTTTGACGATATGCCATCATTTGTGATAATAAAGAGATATCTACTGTTTACACGTCTCCACTTGTATCTTTATTGCCTAAAGATTTACTCGACGGATAATAGAATGTCATACATTCACATTCCAAACGACAAATAATCCCGAAGAAAAGTCCTTAAAAAGCAGAACAACATATTACTACAAAGCATTAGCAAAAATGACGTGCACGTTCTGCTGCACAAGAAAACGCGTAGAAATTCTTCATTTATCTTTCTTGAAACACATTAAAATAATCATGCGCAAATTGTGTAGAGTTTCAATGATATTCCGTGATGTATCCAAGCAACGTGAATAATGTACGGTTGATTATTTACAAACATACAAAGCGACGTCAGGTAAACAGCACTGTAGTACAAAGCAAATTATCTCCAGTGAATGGAGTAGTAAAGAAAAAGTGAAGAAACAAGAACGAACAAAATTATTTCTCTTCCTGTAGATCAACTTTTCACTATCACTCTTTTCAAATGCGGAACAAAACTTTTTATTGCTTGACATTTGACCAGCAGGGCCAACCGCTCGCTCCTGCGGAACGAGACACACGGGCGTTAAATGTCGCGACAACCCTGCGGTTCGTTAAATATGACTAATGATCGAAAAATTCCAAATACAATATGAAACTTCCTGTTTGCTCGTAAATGATTTAGAAAGGAAGATAATTAATCAAATCTGCTGTGGCAGAGAAAGATAAATAATTTAATTACAGTAAGATAAACGCGAGTCCTCGTTCGGGCAAGATCACGAGGTGTTACGAATGTGCTCGGTGCAATTTTTAACGATGGACTCTGTACCCGTCTTCGACCTATTATCCTTTTATTTATCTCTTGCTTTCTTTACTGTTCCCTTCTCGTGCAATACGTTAGTGACATAGAGCAACCACGTGTCCGCGCGTACTTTGGCCCTGTGAAAAGCCGAGATCTGCGGCGTCCGTTTTTTCAGCAAATGCGGCCATGCGCGGTCGGCACTAGTCTCGCACATGAGAATCGACGATATACTTAACAAGACAGTTAGATAGGGGGATTTTTTTATACGTTATAAATATAAATTAGTGTGCAAAGTTCGTGTCTTATAAAAGGATACGAATTGTACAATAACTATTCTAGTCGTTGTTATGATATAGTAAGGAGCCAGCTTTTGGAAACAAGTAACTTACGGTACGGAATATTACTGTATTAAAGGCACCAGGAAGCAAGAATACGACTGTATCTAGATTAGCGTGAAGCAACGGTAAGTCCTAGGAAAACAAAGATAGAAAGTTGGAGCAGTGACCAATAGCGGAACTTTTAAATTAAGTAAAAAAAGTGCTCGGAGAAGAATTTAAGAAGCTGAGAAGCACAAGACGAAAATAAAGAATATTTTGTTTTTAAAACAAACCGTGCAAACGACACTGCTATTTTGTTAGTCGATAAAAATATGGTGCTCTGGTATACTGGTACTGGTAGATGGTGATGGTGATTGTGATCGTAATTGGTAGTGGAGGTTCGTGCAATACTAGAGTGGGAGGCAATTTGAGATGACTGTCAAAGAGGCAAGGCAGTTCGAAAAGTCAGTTTCGCGCCGTACTTCGTACACGGTAGGTTGCGCGCTTTGTTAATAAGACAGTACCAGATTGTTCTAGCCAACGGGAATACCAGTGAAGAAATTTAAAGACGTATACCTACAGCAAAGCTCACGTATACTTTGGTGCTTGAGAAACGAAATAGTTTAAAGTTAATCGAAAAGAAGTAAAAAATAATTCAAGTTTTGTGGAAAAGAAAGTATTGTATACAAAGAGAAGTTGTATGCTGACTCGAGAGAAGGAGGGAGAATGTGAAAGAAAAAAATTAATCAAATTGAAAAGTTAAAGAGATATTGCTTGATTGAGCAATAGTAATAAGAAAAGTTTTTAAGAGTAATCTAATTTCTCGCGAAGTTCATTGTCGCAACAATAATTCCGATATACTTATCCTGAACGTAAGATAAAAATATACACTGATAAACTGCAGTGACACTGCTGACTTCCGGCGTATGAATGCATTACGTTCTTAAAGCTAAATCGAATCCTAAATGCGCGCAGCTTCGACGTTATTTTAATATAAAAGTCGTTCGTTCGAGAGTTTTATTATTATTATTACACCACAAATTTTAATTTGTATTGCCAATTAAAGCGTCGCTATATAGCGTCGTATTATAGACATTCTTATGAGTTACAATATTCTATAATAACTATTTGAAGTATACGTGAAAATAAGGTGAGTCCCTATTATTATGACAATATTGCTAATTCTCCTTCACTCTTTGTATTTTGTTGTTATCTTATTAAGACAAACGTAAAACAATAAATGTCATTGGTTTAGTACGAGTGCTTAAAAAAGAAATCACTTTTTCTAGTCTAGCATCGTTAATAGTGGATTTGCAAGTAGCAGTGATACCAAATAAAGGGAAAATATATAAGTAATAATTAAAAGAATTAAAAATCGCAAGGTTCCTGCGACAAAGCTACGAAATGCGGGGAGCGTAGTCAAAAGTAGACATATACGTATACAAAGTCCAATTGACGCGGCGAGATAATGCAAAATTGCATAAGTTCAACCAAAGCAGGTGGATTTATTGCGTAAGAGGGAACTCGCTTACATGGAACGGCACGAAGTTAGAGAATCGTCATTTTTCACATGTCCTTATCTTTACTCGAGTCACTCGCCCTGACGACTCAAGTTGAGCAATCAATTTTGCATATAGTAAACTCTAATCAAAATCGTCGAATGCTAATTGTGTCAGCCACAAGATTAATTAAAAGTATATAAAGTTTTAACATGGAGGTGTAGTTCGTCATTGATTAAAAGCATTTATTATAAAATATAGACACTAATGCCAATCACGCTCCTTGTCCCATTATTAATTGCTACTTTCAATCAAAATTAATAAATCAAAGAAAAAGACAAAAATTTATAATCAAAATGACGACTGATAGATAATTTTGTATTACATGGCAATCGCATAACCTATTTTTAAATATGAACCACATGTACATTATGAAATTCAATTTTGACTGATAAAAATAGTTTTCAAGTCCGACTAGATATTGTGAATGAAGGATGTAATATTATCAGTCAGTGATTAAAGCTATACAGAGTATAAAATGTCATTAATGCATGATATTAGTGCTTCAGAAGTGTACGAGGGCACAAAAAAGAATTTTGAAGACCCTTCCTGCTTGTATTTAATAAATAGCAAATTACTTATTATTCATAAACGTTATTGTAGGAAGAGCTACTGATGCTAATGATATAGGAACGTTACTTCCTAAATCCTCAAAATTTCGCCTATACAAAAAGAGATAGTGTTTTCATGTTACACTCGTACCTATTTTAGTATGCTATAGTATAATATAGGGATCCCCTTAGTGGAACAGCACGAAACGAGTTATAATTTCTTCAACAGTCCCGGGTGACGATACGGAGTGAAAGTTTTCGCGGCACCAAACAGCCACGGTCAGTCATCCAAGCAACAACGTTACGGGACGAAAGGATTCGCAAGTTACGAAGAGCGTCGCGACGCTTCTGAGGGAGGATCGTAGAGGAAAAAGCCTAAAGTTATGACCGATACAAATGGTAAGGCAATGACAGTTAAAAAAATATAAAACAATAAGTATTCGTTAACATAAAATGACGCAACTTAAATATCTACAAGTTCACCATTAAAATAATTAGACCTTATTTTATTTATATCATCAACTGTACTAGCCTTCGCCATCCACCTATCACTAAGTTTGAAATACTACATAGATATACTTAAATGTATAAATGAATAATCATCAAAGTCTTAATAGTAAATTAAACTAATAGACACAATACAGAATACAACTACCTGTCTATTCCTATAAACTCTAATCGCCGATAAGAGCAAATTGTGATCTTTGTAAAATTCAAGGTTGACAGAGTGAAAGGACTGTAATACCTATGCGCGTGCAGTTATGCTATATGCTAGTAATTTGTCTAGCAGGCATTCATAGCATATGTAGCTTATTCCATTTTACAGTTAGATGCAGATAAATTATACTACAAGGCAAGTATGTTATCAGTTCTAATAGAATAGTATTGTGCTTTTATTCTATATTTATGCACATCAGGACCTTGATCCACTTAAGAATAATACTGATTACAGAAAAGTCATAGATATTATTGACTATTATATTATTGAAATCTCATCTGGAGATTACATATCTAAGATATTAACGCTTTTCAATAATTTATTGGATCTCTTGTAAAACTCATATCTGGGACACGTTAGTTCATAAGCTGGCAATAAGCCAGACTTCGTCCTTGTTCAAAATGAATATATGAATGTATTTTGTATAGACACAGCTATCCGGTTATAATAAATTGACCTGTCAGGTCAGATCAGATGTTCTTACTGTTAAAGAATAAGCAAATTTAAATTCGTCAATTACATGAACTTTACGTACAATTAATACTACCAAAAAGATCTGGCAAATAGAACCAATCAAGTTTATTCTGTATTAAACAAAATATGTAGCATGTCAAATTTAATAAAGAATTTTATGCTGGGTTCAGCATACCTCCCAGGTCCACGGTGTCTAGTAATTGTCAGCCACAAAGTCTCATAACGCTTGAGAGTCTTTACTAGCACCACTTTGGTGTTGACGTCAACTTAATACACACTGATGATTTTATCTTTGAATTATTCTACTAATTCGAATTCCTCCTTATCATGTTTATCGACGCCTTCTCTTTTGCATTTTTCTTTGCTTCTCCTTTTTCTTCGATCCACTTTGTTTTACATTCCTACACAAAATTGTCACGGTTCGGCGAATATGCACACTTTTCAGCGTACATCGTTACATTTACTGCGCTTTAAAATTTCAAAATAACACTTGAACGCTAAGGACGTCTGTACATAAGCGCGAATACGAGAAACGTGAGAACGAATCTTAAGAAAATATATTGATAAGTCTAATCACTCGCAATTCCGTACTTTAGTTAATTCCATGAACAGACTTTAATGTTAATATTTTTATCAGACTGAGCTCCAGCACTAGGAACTCGCATATTTGATACCTTTTATATATTTGTTTACAAATAGCTGTCTGATGATTTTAAACAAACTCAATCTTAATGTATAGTAGAATTATCACTGGAACCCATAAGGTGAATCAAGTATAATGAAAATATAATTATGTCTTTATCATATCAAGTAGTGAGATATTCACTAGAAATATTCGATGAATCATTACATTAAATATAAGACTATTGATAATAACAGTAAATACCTACTGATAAGGAAAGTATTCATGAGAATCATACATACGTGCGATCGAGCAAGTGATAAATTGCGAATATTTCGTTCTGTCGTTACCTATACAACGGGGGAATCTTAAGTCCCATCAACAAGTCTTATCTAAGCATCTAAGATCGAGTGCCAAAGAGAATGATCCATTAACAAAGATTTATCAAAGTATAGTGCACACTCGATATATTTTCCAGATATGAAATGCTTCTTATCCGTACATAATAACGTATTTACTTACTGATGATAACAGTCGATATCGGAACACTTGTGTACTGTAGATCATTTTATCACATACGAAGCTGAAGTAACGTGTCAAAAAGGATTTTCACGGTCCTAACAATTATTTAAAAGTTGACTTTAAATCAGTGGTCATAACACAAGTAATAACAATAATGATAATAACGTAAGAAATTACACGATGCTCAAAATAAGAATAGTTGGGCGTACAAAGACTTCGCGTATAATTATCAAAATCTCAATCGAATCATCTGAGAATGAGTCATTCTTCAGCTGTAATCGCAAGCACCTCAGTGCAAGAGCAAGTGTACATAGGTAGACACAACACAACCATATAGGACGGCATAGAATTATTTGAATACAATAGTTATTACTTATACTAGTAATTACTGACAATATTGACTTAAGACATTACCACTATTATAAGTAACATAAAATTAAGTATCTCCAAGCAGGAGTGCAGTAAATTATTGTAACGTAATTTATTTATATCTTATTTGACAGGTCTAAAAAACGACCAGAACAATGAGGTACTGTCACAGAAAATTAACACCGGTCAGGATGACGACATGGTATAGTAAATATTTAAGCTTTAACAAGAGTAATAATACTTTGTAATTAATAAGACGCTTCTTTTAATTGCTGCTTAATCATTAATGAAATCTAGGAAGCTTATGGATTTGAAAGAAGTCTGTTGGGTACGTTTCTCACATATTTGTCGTACATCCTGACTATCGGATGGGTCAGGCTATTCTTTCATTGGTATCCGCAATTACATATCTACGCAACGCACAGGAGATGTCCATTGAACCGTGCCACAAAACTGCTTATTATTGTAAGTACTGTGTAATAATTGTGAACCTTGTACATAAACACAGATATGGAGTCTTTGGATAATTGAACTTAATTTGTACAGGACGACTATCAAGGAAAGTATAAATCTTACTTTGTCGAGGATGTCAAAACCATCTCTACGAAAAATCTCAAGTAAGTTTGCGTTGTAAGCGACAAAGAAATGCTTGGTGCAATCTCAAAGGAATCTCAGGTAACAATGATTGCTTTAATTGATTGCAGTTCAAAAACACTGAGTTCCACCTTGGGCAAGATTGATGAAGACTTACTGAAGAGCGCAGAAGGAAAGGAGCTAAGAATTTGTTTAGAAAATGGTACCCAAGGCAACGTACTGGAATATCGTGCCTTCTGGTGCAAGAAGCAATGTTACATATGGGATACGAATGGCCATGAATTCTCACGACTCGTCGGCCTAGACAAGTACAACCTCTGCGCAGATCTTCATTTAGGAACTAACCAGGGTCTATCCAGAGAGGAAGAGCTCCTGCGACGAATAGTCTATGGAAACAATGAGATACTCGTACCGGTTCAAAGTATAGGAGTACTTCTGATTCTCGAGGTGCTCAATCCCTTCTATATATTCCAATTGTTCACGCTGGCCGTGTGGTTCGCCGAGGGATACTATTACTATACAGGAGCTATAATATGCATGTCGCTCTTTGGTATTTCCAGTTCGATTTTGCAGACTCGCAGGGTACGTTAAGATCTGAAAGATACAGAGGACCACATTGAACAAGTTAATCTGTAGTGTATTACATTATGGATATTGGATTTCTACCTTTTGTTATACAGAATCAAATCAATCTTCATGGTACTGTCGCTTCTACTGAGACCGTAAGGGTCTCCAGAGGTAACGGTGTCTTCGAGAATGTTTCTAGTGTCGAACTTGTACCTGGAGATATTATTGAATTGCCACGCTATCAGGGTATAGTAGTGTGCGACGCCGTTCTACTGACTGGACACTGTATAATAAACGAATCTATGTTAACTGGTAAGCAAATCATTTACATTACGCAATGGATAAAGATACCACTTATGCATTCATTTATTTACAAATTTCAGGAGAATCTGTGCCAGTTACCAAAACACCATTACCTCCGCATCCTGTGTTTTACGATTCAAAGGAATGCTCTCAACATACGCTGTACAGTGGTACTACAATAATACAAACAAGGTATATTCAGGGTCTAACTGACATACCGATACGAGTATTTCAATAAAAATTAATCTAAACACACTTTTTACATTAAGATATTACGGCGATGGACCAGTCCTTGCGCGAGTTATAAGAACAGGACTGCAAACGAATCGCGGTGCCTTGGTAGCAGCTATTCTTTATCCACCACCAGCAGATTTTAAATTTGATCAAGATTCTTATAAATTTATTGGTATACTGGCACTCATTGCTACTTGTGGTTTCATCTATACAGTTGTGAGCAAGGTATGTCATGAGAAATATGACAAGTTTAACTATTAAGCTATTGTTCGATGCAACATTTTCATTCAAATATTCACTCTTTAAGGCATCGAGAGGTATCACAGCTGGCGACATTGCTATAAAGGCTTTAGACATAATAACTATAGTGATACCACCTGCACTACCAGCAGCTATGACAGTAGGAAAGCTCTATGCTCAGGCGCGTTTAAAACGAGCTCAAATTTACTGTATCAACAGCAGAGTCATTAACGTATCAGGTAGTCTGAACTGCATATGCTTCGACAAGGTAATAATCTAGTTCCTCAGAAATTGCATGACAAGGATAGTACGTGAAAGAATTGTTAACTGACTGCTAAACATAGACAGGAACGCTGACGGAAGATGGTCTGGATATGTGGGGCGTCGTTCCAAGTACAGATGGTGAACTCGAGGAACCTGTAAAGGAAGTACCAGCTTTAAAAAATCATCCACTATTTGAAGGGATGCTTGTTTGTCACAGTTTAACTCTGATTGAGCATGAACTTTGTGGTGATCCATTGGACGTGAAGGTAGGTGTACTGAATGGATTTAAAAAATATTTAAATATAACACTCGTACATAAAAGACAGAAAAGAAAAGTAAAATAAAATTATTATAGATGTTTGAGAGTACTGGATGGATGCTGGAGGAGCCAGACGTGGCTGATACCAGCAAGTATGATCTACTGGCACCTACTGTGGTGAAGCCGCCAAAGAATAAAAACTTCACAGAAAACATGAATGAAGTATCAGAAATTGGAATTGTTCAGCAATATCAATTCTCTAGTTCGCTTCAGAGAATGTCAGTAATAGTCAGGGTCCTTGGCTCGGATCACTTTAGAGCCTACACTAAAGGTTCTCCGGAGATGATTCTTAGTCTAAGCAGACCAGAAACAATTCCTAGGGATATTAGCGCGATTCTACATAAATATACAAAGCAAGGATACAGAGTAATTGCAATGGGACGTACAGATGTTGACTACACGTACAGTAAAGTAAGTCAAAGAATAAATGAATGCTAAAAAGTTTTGCAGGGGACCCAACACTGCTTGGAAACGTTTATGGGACACTTGTGCTTTCTTTTAGATTCAAAGAATGCCGAGGGAGATGATTGAACAGAATTTGGAATTTTTGGGTCTAGTTATACTTGAAAATCGCCTTAAGGAACCCACGATAAATGTGATTACAGAATTGAAGGAAGCGAATCTTCATATAGTAATGATAACTGGTGAATAAATTAAATGCTCCATTAGCTATTTATCACTCAAGTAAAATATACATGTAAAATTGACCTTGGTATGATGAATAATGAATTTTTCAATTAGGTGACAATATTCAAACTGCCGTAAGTGTTGCCAAGGAATGTGGCATATTGACACCGTCAGAAACTGTAATAGATGTAACCGTTGTACCTGGGGATAAGCAGTCACCACCCAAAATATTTTTCAATACACAAGGATTGCCCCTGAAAATAGTAAGATTTGTAGTCATCGAACAGTGAAGATATATTTTTGACAATTTCTGATAACACAATTGGCTTGTAGAAACTGCAGAATCGCAAAACAATTATAACAACCCTGGAAACAATAGAGAGAGGTGTGGACGTGCATAATTACAAGTTTGCCCTGACTGGTCAAACTTGGCAGCTTCTACGCGAGCACTACGCCGAAATTTTGCCAAGAATTTGTGTACGCGGTGCAGTTTTCGCTAGAATGACAAGTGATCAGAAACAACAATTGGTTTTGGAATTGATGCAGCTTGGATATTATGTTGGTATGTACATTCTATCAACGTCTGCACACTCTATCAATAATAAGGAAATACAACATCCATATAACGTCAAATTCATTTCAGCAATGTGTGGCGATGGAGCCAACGATTGCGGAGCACTAAAAGCAGCACACGCTGGAGTTTCACTTTCAGAAGCCGAATCGAGGTATGCAATTAAACAATAATAAAAATAATGATCACTGACAATTGAAAAATAAATTATTCACAGTGTGGCTAGTCCCTTCACTTCTCGCACACCGGACATAACTTGTGTACCAAAAGTGATAAGAGAAGGAAGAGCCGCTCTAGTTACATCCTTTGGTATCTTCAAATTCATGGTGACCTACTCGCTGACGGAATTCCTTTCGGTGATAATTCTCTACTCCATCGACTCAAACCTTACGGATCTACAGTTCCTGTTCATCGACATATGCCTCATAGTCAATTTTGCGTTCTTCTTTGGCAAGACACAGGCCTATGAAGGAAAACTGGCTAAGAACCCACCAATGACAAGTTTATTAAGTTTTACACCCCTCTTCTCCATGACTACGCAGATGATTTTGATGACAATATTCCAAGTGGCAGCATTCTACGCAGTCAAGCAATTTCCCTGGTTTGAGCCATTCGTTTACACACCAGAAGTTGGCTATACCTGCTACCAGAACTACTCGGTCTTCTGCATCTCAATGTTCCAGTACATAACTATGGCGGTGATATTCTCCAGAGGAAAACCATACAGAAAGGCCATCTACACGAATAACGCCTTTATCGTATCCATTCTTGTTTTGGTAGCGGTATGTTCCTATATAACGTTGTATCCAGCTACATGGATCATCAATCTTCTTCAGCTGATCATGCCCCCAGATTTTGAATGGCCTGTCATTATATTAGTACTGTCGTTCGTCAACTTCTTAGTGTGCATTTTCTTTGAGACTTTTGTTATTGAGTATGCCGTTGAGAAGAAGATTAAACCTAAGCTGTACAGACCTGAACGCTCTAAGAAGCGTTATCTTACTGTGGAGCATGAATTGAGGAACAATTTAAGTTGGCCCAGTCTCAACGAGGATTTTCCAACTTTACCAATAACGCATAGTGTCGAGAGTATCATCAAGACAACCGGCGCACAGTTTGGGGGAGGATCTAAGGACGAGGGTAGTCATATTACAAGTGTGAAGAAAGAGGACAATATTCGTACTGACATTGATAGTTACAATGATCAGGAGAATGGAATTGACAATTTGGCATTTGTCAATGACGAGTTGCTACCAACTTCAAATATGACGACGAAATTCTGAAGGAACTTCCGAAGATTACTATTTTTGATATTTTTGTTTTGTTTGGATATAAACAATCCTGATCAGTATTCAATAAGTATTACGTGATGAGGAAAGACACGAATCAGCTGACTAATGGCTGTGAATCAATATGAGAATGCATGGAAATGGACGTCTTGTAATATATTTTATTAATTGCATTATGTATAAAAATGTAAGGAAATGAATGTCATATAGAAAATATATATAGAGTTTAGTTTTAACTCCTTCTTATAATTTACTACAATCTGAAGTATTAATCAGTGGTCCATTTGGAGGAATTGTGTCTTCACTTTCAGGATTGTTTCTTTTTATTTATTATTTCTTTATTTATTCCGGAATATCTTCCACTCATCCCTTCGCATACATACTTAGCTAAACGTGCATTATATACTACAATTTTTCGCTTTGGCGAACGATGCGATGATCGAATCCATTACATACTTCAATTTCCTTCCTATAAACCGTACCAGATTCTTCATTGGTAAATATTTTATTCTTAATAAGGCTTATACACCTATTCGTAAGTTCAAAATACTCGTCTACTTAGCCAATACATCTTCATCAATACTTCTTTGATTAGAAAAGCTATTCTGTAAAGTCGTTAAAGACTCTTCCCGCTGTGTCTGTGAGTTTTTTTTAAATCCGTTTCATAATACCTTGTGCTATTTACAATATGTTTTCACGGATGGTTCGCGTTTAAATTCACACGAATTTTGGTTTTAGTTGATTCTCGCCCTTTTTCAACATTTCTTTACAATTTAGAATACCTAACTATATTCATCCTCACTGTAGAAATCCTGGCTATCCTTCACACAGTTAACATGATTAAAAAAAAAATCTCACGCCTGTAGCTATTTTCTCTGATTTATTGCATTTACTCAATGTAATATTATGTTCTACTTACTTTCGTTTTTTTTATTGGATACAATCAAAAGTTTCAATTAATCTTTCTTCTTTTTTGTCTAGAGAAAAAAAGTGTTACTCACCGATTGTCTTCTTCAGTAGTAGACTTGTGAGTCCGTGAAATAAAAAAGGTTGCATATTGTTAATCTGGAACACTTTTCGTCCGCGCTACCGATGATCTCGATATTCTTGGCGTTTTCTGCAAATAAATATTTATATTTATCAATACAATTAACCAACTAGATGAATGCTTAAATTTAGCTCCTGTCCTCATGACTACTGATATGCAATTTGGCTCAAAGATCTTGATAGAGTTACTTGATAAACATTATTAAGAATGAACGCTACCACTACAAATCAATATCATAAAGTGAGCTGAATTTAAATCGACCTTTACATTTCATGCAATTTATATATAATTTTTATTTATTTGTAATAATTACCAATAATAGCTTCCCGTTTTTGAAGCAATTCATTCTCAATCCATTTTCTATAACGAAGTGTGATACAATTTAACATTTGTATCGTGTTATCATAAATGCTCTTTCGGAGCAACAAGTCTGGCAGTGAAGATACAAAGTCTTGAAAAGCCTCTTCGTTATGCAACTCCACCAAATTGTGATCTAGGATAATCTCACTGAGAATATTGAAAAGTTGAAAGTGCAATTCTTTCTTTGGTGGTTGGGAATATGTGCTTATTATAATCTTTAAGGTGTTCCCAAGGTTTATGCGATTCTTGTACCAAATCTTGCTAGCTTTCAGAAAAAGTGTTCTGAGAATTCTAGTTAAAGCAGGCAAAGCCAAATTATCCGTACTAGACCAGGACTCCAGTGACTCTGTTAAAGAGAAATAATGATATATTAAGACAATACTAGAATAGCGAGTCAGTAAGATTAAGATTTACCATTTAAATAATCCAACACGTGTTTGCATAGCTCCTTATCTAAGCTTCCACTATTGTGAACTGATGTGAACCACACGTAGATATGACAAATTTGCAGATTCTGCTCCAAACATTTTGTATTCAATTCCATTTTCGGAAAGTCTTCTTGTCTCTTGCGTGTTCGTTGTACAGTTTTAATTTGACTGTATGGGAACTTCACTAACAGATTCTTCAGAACACTGTTTTGAAAGTTATTCTTCAACCACACACTCATATCACTAGTGCTCGATGAAGATTCCAAAACGTTGATGTACTCAATGATGAAATAGATAACGTCAAGAATATTTTTAAGCAAAATCGATGCTTCATTAGAAATGACTAAATCTGAGTAACTCGTTTGATCTTTAGGACAAACTTCCATCCAACTGTCAAACATCAGAGGCATCAGAACATTTACATACTTGGTCAAATCTTCAAAGCTCAAAACACTCTCAGAATTATGATTTGCACTTGTATCATTCGTATCAAAGTTAATGTGACACAACTGGTCTTTAAATTGATCATATATAGGAATATATTTTAGTTCTTTATCAATGTGAATAACTTTGTTATTATTAGTCGAATTCTTGGTTTGTTGAGATTTTTTATCATTAACGATAGAACTCAATATACTACATAGTCTAGAAAGAACCTTGATTCGCCACTTCACACTTGTATTTTTTGAATTGAGATTTGTTGTCAGTTGTCTACCAGGTTGCGATTCAACGTTTAGTTTTGAAATCATGTCCAAAAAATTTGGTAAAATTTTATGACTACTCTTAGCGAGCAGACCAGCACAATTCTGTACGATTACGTCCAAAAACATTAATGAATCTTCCTTTATGTTTGGAGCTATGTGTGTCATAGCACAGCACAGATACGATATAAGGACATCAAAATAAGGTGCCAATTGTTCACTGGATATTGGACTTAAAATCAGATTCAAAACTTTTAATGAATCTCTCCTAATGTCTTTTTCCTTGTCCAATGACAGTGCAGCTATCCCTTGAAGCAGAGCATTCAACTGTGAACTAAGTATCTCTGTAGAGTATTGTTGCAAAATTTCTTTAAGTTCTTTCACTGCCTCCTGTCGTACACTTGAATTATAATGTTGTAGTCTTGACAACAGATCCTTAACATTAAGCTTTCTACGACTGAGAATCTCAGACTCGTTCTGTTGCTTGAGTTGTTCTCGAATCACTATTTTCTTGACTTTAAAACTGGTATCAGTGACATTAAGACCTTTAGGCAGTGGCGCAGTTTTCTTTGCTTTTAACTTAACCTTAGCCCTTTCAGATTTTAGGTTCTTTTGATGTCTGTTATTCTTACCCATTGTTCACACTGAAATAAATAAAATATATTTAAGGTTAGAAATCACCGTTATTGCGAATTTACATAATATTACTCAATAATCTTGAAAATCATAAGCATTTACAAGTTTAATGTAGTGTTATTGTTTGTATCTTCAACTCATGTAAAATATATAAATCGTATTTACAAATGAATTACATTTAATTGTAAACTAAACACTTGCGCACATGCTCGCTATAGTCCGTACATTGAGCCTGCAGAATCAGGTAATATTTATCAGTTATATAAGTACATACATACGCTCGGCGATTCCCTACGAAGTGCTACGAAAGGAATGATGACAGTGACGTTTCAAAAATGATGATGTACGATTCTCAAGCAAATGTATAACGTTATTGGAGAACGAAGGTCTATGCATTAGAATCGTGCACGGTTACTTTTCGTTATGCTCTTAACTCAAGATTAAATAGAGCTCGAAAAGGTGAGTGAAATAAACACTTTAGTAACACAAACATCTTTATGAAATTAGTATGATTGTTTAAAACATTGCAATTTTAAATTTGACATTAATATTTCATTATCCTATTCTGAGCTATGAAATTGAGAATAAGATTGATTTAATTGGATTGTCAGATAATTCCCAAGTTCAATAATCCTTTATCGAGTAGCCTTTTTATAAATTTGTGGTAAATACATGTTTCATTGTCAATTAAGATGCCCTCATAAATGATTTTACTAAATACATTTAATAAAGAAATAATTTCACTGTATAGATTTTTGAACATTATGAAACTACGGTCATTTGGTTAATATCAATCATGATGTATGATAAACTTTATCTTGTCAAAATGGATGAGATAAACTCATTCATTGTAATTATTCTCTGCTAATTTTGAGATATCATAGATATACTATATTAATTAGTTTATTGAGACTGCCAGTTACTTGTTACAAATTAATCTGAAGAATTAACTACAAGCTCAGAAATTGAAAGTAGTATAGCACACAAGATAACGCATTATCAAGAAATGTGATAATTTATGACAGAGTAACTGGAGCAACCAATTATCGATGTCATTGTAAGCTTCATAGTAATATTATTTCGCGCCATAGTTCTTAGTCTTTACATTTCATCATCGTTGGATATATTCTAGATCTCTATTTGAAGGTTGAAAATAAATGAAGAATGGAGTAACGTGAATCTTAGTAATTGAGGAAATAAATCAACAGGCACTGCTGAACTATTTAAGAGAAAGTTTTTAACAACAAAAAGAAAAGTGTTACAACACGATGAACAATATAACATTGACATTCTGCCCACCAAATATCACCTTCAATGAAATATGGGTGAATCACGGAATGTCACAGTGTTTCATGGACACTGTGAGCACTACAGTAATATCTCTATACCTCTTAATATTTGGCAGCATACAACTCTGGATGTACAAAAAATATGGGACAGAGATAAATCATAATTTGCTATCACAGAGTCGACTGTATAACTTGCAAAAGTTTCTTCTATATTTTACACCTTGCCTTAGTGTTTTAAGGGTCACACTGCAAGCTACTGTAGTGGGCAATAAAACAATTTATGGATATATGGTAAAGACAAATTAATTCCATTCAAATTAAATGAGAAACAGTAACTCAAAGTGAATTAAAATAATATTGTTTTACTTTTTTAGATCCTTACCACTGTTCTTACTGCCATAGTGTATCCATATTCAGTTCATATTCTTCGATTAGAAAGACATAAATTATTACCAAGTACTCCGACACGTGGACATGGTTTGGTACTATTGGGTTTCTGGACATTGGCTTTCATGGCTGAGAATCTTGTTTTTATTAACATTGGTAAACTGGATTGGTGGTTCCATCTCAACTCGTAAGTATAGTTCTTCAGCAATAACAATATAGTCTTGTGATGTAAATTCTTTCCATGAAGCATCACTCCATTTTGTGATATATTTATACAAATCTATTTACAGCCTGACTGATCAAGTAGAAATGGCACTGTTCGTACTCCGTTACGTCAGTAGTCTGGTAATCTTCGCCCTGGGACTAAGAGCACCAGGAATAATAGGCAATTCCGAATTAGCTTACGGCACCATCAATGATAATTCCAACCCGCGATCCGAATTTTACTATCAAAGTGTAAGTCATACAAGGGTCGCTCTAATTTTTATATGACCCTGTATATTCGCCGCGTTTCAATATTTTGTCTTAGCAACGTAACAACAGCTTCTTTGTAACCTGTTGCTTTATTTTTATCCTCGTGCAATTCGTTTGCAGAGTTTTTTTTATCATTATTTTATTATGTACTACTTCTGGAAATGTTCCTGACAATCACAGACACTCGGGAAACGCGTCATATTGTTATACGTAAAGTGAACGTGCGTTTACAGCGACCTGATGATAACACCTCGACCTGGAAAAATGCTTGGTACAAAATCAAAACCTTGGCGCCGTTCCTCTGGCCCAAGAATTCCTTCCTATTGCAACTGCGAGTACAATTCTGCTTCATTCTGCTGATATGCGGTCGGATTATCAATCTCTACGTGCCAATTTATAACAAGAAGATCGTCGACAGTGTCACTGACACTCCTGGTGTCTTTAGATGGGATCTCGTTTTGATCTATGTGGGATTTAAGTTCCTACAAGGTGGTGGTACTGGGGGTATGGGTCTTCTGAATAATCTCAGATCATTTCTCTGGATTCGTATTCAGCAATATACAACCCGTGAAGTTGAAGTTGAGTTGTTCAGGTAACCATTATTCATAATTTAACTGACTATCCGATCGACCAATGGAGACTACTATTTCTTGTATTTTAGGCACTTACATGGACTTAGTTTACGATGGCATCTTGGTCGAAAGACTGGAGAAGTTTTGAGAATTATGGACCGAGGTACAGATTCTATTAATAATCTTCTGAACTATATTCTCTTTTCCATTGTACCTACCATCGTTGACATTGTGGTGGCCATAATTTTCTTTATCAGTGCCTTTAACAAGTGGTTTGGTCTTATCGTATTCGTTACAATGACCTTGTATATTGGTGAGTGAATTTCTTTGAATATCTGAACAATTTCTGCATTTTTATGTAGCATTCCAATACATTTTCTTTATTTCACGTACTGCTTCTAGCTGCTACAATTTTTGTTACTGAATGGAGAACCAAATTTCAACGTAGAATGAATCTGGCTGATAACGCGCAGAAGGCCCGCAGTGTCGACAGTCTCTTGAATTTTGAAACTGTTAAATATTATGGAGCAGAATCATACGAAGTAAACAGTTATCGTGAAGCTATCCTAAAGTATCAGCTTGAAGAGTGGAAGGCTCTGATTACTTTAAATATACTCAATACTATACAAAACGTCATAGTCTGCAGCGGGCTCTTAACTGGTTCCCTACTGTGTCTTCATATGGTAAGTTTTGATTTTACCAAACATCAAAGATTTTACTAATAAACTAAGAATTTTAGGTAGTAAACGGGGAAGGCCTTACCATTGGTGATTACGTACTCTTCGCTAGTTACATTATCCAGCTGTACGTTCCACTTAATTGGTTTGGAACTTATTACAGGTGTGTAGATCTTTTTATGCTCTCCAATTCTGAAAAATTGCCAGGTCGTTCATATTCTTCATATTGTTCTTACTCAGGGCTATTCAGAAGAACTTTGTAGACATGGAGAATATGTTTGAACTCCTTCGTGAGGAGCAGGAGGTAATAGACGCACCAGGTGCCGGTCGCCTTGTAATAAAGCATGGTCAGGTTGAATTCCAAAATGTAACGTTCGGCTACACACCGGAACGAATCATCCTGAAGAATGTCTCCTTCGTCGCTCCAGCAGGAAAAATTGTAGCTCTTGTGGGACCTACTGGTGCTGGAAAGTCAACGATAATGCGACTTTTATTCCGATTCTACGATGTGGAACAAGGAGCAATTATTATAGATGGACAGAATGTGAAGACTGTTAAGCAGGATTCTCTGAGGAGTGCTATAGGTTAGTCAAAGGTTAGACAATCATCCTGACAAATATTTCTATCACTGTCTTGTTCCAGGTGTTGTACCCCAGGACACAGTGCTCTTCAACAACACTATCAAGTACAATATACAATATGGTAGAATCGATGCACCGGAAGCTGACATAATAGCAGCAGCCAAGAACGCAGATATTCATGAAAGGATTCTGACGTTCCCAGACGGATATGAGACTCAAGTTGGTGAAAGAGGTCTAAGACTGAGTGGTGGTGAGAAACAGAGGGTAGCTATTGCACGCACCATCCTAAAAGCTCCGAAGATTGTACTATTGGACGAAGCCACTAGTGCACTGGATACTCAAACGGAGAGAAACATCCAGGCAGCATTAAATAGGGTGTGCGCTAACAGGACAACCATCATCATAGCACACAGATTATCCACAATCATTCATGCAGATGAGATTCTTGTTCTTAAAGAGGGCGAAATAGTGGAACGTGGTCGGCATGAGGAACTAATATCCATTGGTGGTATTTATCATGGCATGTGGCAAGCGCAGCTTCAGAATGATCAGGAAAGCTATGGCTCGGGTCTTCCAATCGAAGAAGTACATCAAGAAGGAGATAAGGAGACTACGCAAAAGAGTTTATCTTAATAGCTCTCCAAATAAAATCTGCAATCCATCTAGGTATACGTAGAACATTTCTCCTGAGAATTCTTATGTGTATTGTGTATCCTGATATATTAGTGGATATACAAAACATCTCCAATTTTGAAGAAGAATCTTGACAGAGCATTTCTCTGCGATGGAGTAATTCCAAGAGATGCTGTCCACAACAGATTAATTGATTACATGCGTAATTTATTCACTGCAATTCTTACGTGGTTAAATAAAGTTTATAAGCGATACAATAGTTTTTACACACGCTGTCTGTTGTATAGCGGATCATTAATAAATCATTCTATTAGTAAAATTATTTTGTTTCTGCCAGGATGCTTATCAGTTTTTCATAATAACAAATCAATTCCCTTCTCTATTGTTTCCTGTGTCAGTAACACAAGCAGCTAGAGCTCTATCAGGAACCCAACCAGTTTCGTCAATGGGATCAGTCACGCTGTTCTCATTGTCTCCCCATTTAAAGTAATACGTTGCTATAACCACCCAGCAGAGAATCCATCCTAACTGTTAAATGGGGAATTCAATAATAGATCCAAGATAAGAATTATATAGTGTAACATTACCTTAAAGGCAGTTGCAGAAATATCTTTTGTACTCATTATTCTCCAAAATGTTTAAAGTTCTAAAGTTTTAAAGTAAAGCCAGTGACATTAGAAATTTTTAAAGCTGTTATTTTCTACCTTCAAACGATTCTCTCCTGTTCTTTTAGCTAACTAAACAGTGCTCCAATATAATGTAGACTTCGGAAATATTTTTTGTCTAGTCTGAATTTTATAAAGTATTAAATGATATTTCTTAGGTGGACATTTACTTAGTTATGCATAATGAAGAGAATTAAATTATCTTGTAAAAATACTTACTGATAAATGTTTAAACGCCTTTTGAAACAACCTGACAATTAACTCGTAAAAATGTGGCGCCATCTGACAAATTACTGAGTAAACTTTTCAAGAGGAACGTCTTACGAGTCCTCACTAACATAACATAACCTAATCCAGTTCATTTTTCGGCAGTTGTAGGGCAGGAGGTTCTTTAAAGTATTTTGCAATTTTTAAACCCAAGAAAAGGAAGTACTAGTGGGAATAATGGAGAAACCACAGAAAATGCCCAAAGTGGCAAAGGTAAAAAATATACCATAGTTTTTGTACTTAATAGATCATCGATTAAGTTTACACACAACGTTTTTATTTGAATTTCATGTATCAACGTTGTGTAAACATAATCATTGAACCTAGTAATTTTACCAAATGATCATGTTTAATAAATAACAATAATGTTTTACGTGTACCAGGTGAAAAATAAAGCGCCTGCTGAGATTCAAATCACAGCAGAGCAGCTTCTACGTGAAGCCAAGGAAAGGGATTTGGAGATTTTACCACCGGTAAGATTAATGCGCAGAACAACTTGTTTAAAACATGAATCAATCTACAACTAAGAATTGTGCTGAAATTAAATTGTCTAATACATTTTTTTCTAGCCTCCTAAACAAAAAATCTCTGATCCTCATGAATTAGCAGACTACCAGCATCGTAAGAGAAAAGGTTTTGAAGATAATATACGCAAAAATCGGATGGCAATGAATAATTGGATTAAGTATGCACAGTGGGAGGAAAGTCAAAAAGAAATTCAAAGAGCTAGGTAGATAATACTTGAAATGTTTATTCAAAATAATTAATATAACAAAATCTAAATACTCTAAAATTCTTCACATTTTTAATAGATCAATCTATGAACGTGCATTGGATGTAGATACTAGAAATATAACACTATGGCTAAAATATACTGAAATGGAAATGAGAAATCGCCAAGTGAATCATGCCAGGAATTTGTGGGACCGTGCAGTAATTTTACTACCAAGAGCCAATCAATTCTGGTACAAATATACTTACATGGAAGAGATGCTCGAAAATATAGCAGGTGCGAGACAAGTTTTTGAAAGATGGATGGAATGGGAACCAGATGAGCAAGCCTGGCAAACGTACATTAAGTTCGAATTAAGATACAAAGAAATAGAAAGGGCAAGAAATATTTATGAGAGATTTGTGATGGTTCATCCTGATGTGAAGCATTGGATAAAATATGCACGTTTTGAAGAGTCTCATGGATTTATAAATGGTGCTCGCAGAGTCTACGAACGTGCTGTCGCCTTTTACGGAGATGAGAGTCTTGATGAAAAATTATTTATTGCTTTTGCAAAATTCGAAGAGGGTCAAAGAGAGGTATGTACCCATTACTAGTCACTTCCAGAGAATATTAGCTGCTTTGTAATATAAAAAATTTATATTTTTAGCATGACAGAGCAAGAGTAATTTATAAATATGCTTTAGATCATATTCCAAAGGATAGAACACAAGAGATTTACAAGGCATATACTATACACGAGAAGAAATATGGAGACAGATCAGGTAATGTTAATAAATTTAATCATGGATTATGAATAATTTTAATAATGTAATATAATTTAATTTTGATAATAGGGATCGAAGACGTTATTGTTAGTAAAAGGAAACATCAGTACGAACAAGAAGTCAAAGAAAATCCATCAAATTACGATGCATGGTTTGATTATTTAAGATTGGTTGAATCTGAAGCGAATCCTGAGATCGTTAGAGAAACCTATGAACGCGCAATAGCAAACGTTCCACCAACTAAGGTAAGATAAATGAAAACTTTAATATCCGTAATAGCGCACTAATAATAATGTTGTGAATATTTAATAGGAAAAAGAATATTGGCGACGTTATATTTATCTATGGATCAATTACGCTCTCTACGAGGAACTTGAAACAGAGGATATTGAAAGATGTCGTCAGGTGTATAAAGTATGTTTGGAACTTATTCCACATAAACAATTTACATTTTCAAAAATATGGCTGCTGTATGCAAATTTTGAAATTCGCCAGAAAAATCTTACAGCTGCTAGAAAGACACTGGTTGGTTTGCATTACTCATTATTACTCAAATTCATTCATTTGTCCAAACTTCATATTAATTATACCATTATACTTTAAGGGAATGTCACTTGGAATCTGTCCGAGAGATAAACTATTTCGTGGTTATATAGACTTGGAAATTCAATTGCGTGAATTTGACAGATGTAGAATATTATATGAAAAATTTTTGGAATTTGGTCCAGAGAACTGTACCACGTGGATGAAGGTAATGCAAGATCACAATTCCACATTCATTGTTTTTAAAATAGATAAATAGTATGGTAAAAACGATTATTTGATTTAGTTTGCAGAACTAGAAACTCTTTTAGGTGATGTAGAACGTGCACGAGCCATATACGAATTAGCTATTACACAACCACGGTAAGCTCCAGAGGAAATCAGTAAACAATATTTTACATTTCTAAAAAATATGTAACCTCACTAACTTGATTTTACAGTCTAGATATGCCTGAACTTTTATGGAAATCGTATATCGATTTTGAGATATCACAGGATGAACCTGATAATGCCAGACAATTATTTGAGAGACTTTTAGAACGCACTCTGCATGTCAAGGTAGGTTTATTTTATAGCTTAATATCATTCTTGTGACTTATAAATGACATGTTTATCGAATGTTTAATAAAATCACAGGTTTGGATAGCATATGCAAAATTTGAGCTAGCTAATCCCGTGGCGGAGGAAGGATTGAACAATGTTGTTCTGGCTAGAAGAGTTTTTGAAAGAGGAAACGATTCACTCAGGTCGAGTGGTGATAAAGAAAGCAGGGCATTACTTTTAGAAGCTTGGAGAGACTTTGAAAATGAAAAGGGAGATGACGAAAGTCGTAGGAAAGTCATGGAGAAAATGCCACGAAGAATCAAACGAAGAAGACGGGTGGTTGGCGAAGATGGGGTAAGTGGAGTTGAGGGATTTAAATGGTGGGGTCGTATTTTACATGAAAAATGTTTACTACAAACTTTATTGCAGAACGAAGAAGGCTGGGAAGAAGTATTTGACTTCATCTTCCCAGAAGACGAGTCTCAAAGGCCTAATCTTCAATTCCTGGCAATGGCACAGGCCTGGTCGAAACAAGAAAATTTCCAAGACGCCCCATCTTCGACTTCTCAAACATCGAATTAATGAATGGTACGACACCTATAGGTTATTTAGTTAGGAATTTTTATCAATTACACTAAAATGAAGTAGCATTTACAAAGAATCCTCGTCACACGAATCCAATAGGATTGCAGTTGTACATAATGGAGCGATTTTGACAATAAAAAATATACCTGTACAAGCTGCAGTTTAGAACTATACATTTTTTATACTTTTTATATAAATGTATTTGTATTTCTAATTATATCTGCATACAGTAGTTGCAATTTAAATGATATTTCAATGAAGAGATTAAGAATAATGATTATTTTCAATATTTCCAGGAAGGAAACTAAGTTATCAAATGGATGAAATATTGTATGTACGAATAAAGTCTGGATATTCTGATAGTAAAATTTAAATGTGACCCTACAAAAATCTCTAAAAGTAGTGTCACTGCTTAATTACATAATATCTCTATAATACTAGAAATAAGGTAATTGTGATTGATAACCATAATTCCATGCTCCAAAATAAAATATCTTGCTGTAAAGTGTTCAAGTAAAAACAGATTTTTTTCCATACATTAACGAGAGTGAGTATTTTCCATTTTATAAGATAACAATTCCAATTGTACAATTCTACATCTAGATAGAATCTTATTGAATGACCAGTCCAATTAGATATTCGTTCAAACTGTACTATACTATAAAATAAAAAATATTTAGTCAATCAACCTGTCCAAATGTTCTTCCTAAATATGTAGATATCGTTTTCAACATATTTAAACGGTTTACTGTTTAATTGACTCCCTCCCCAACTATATATAACATTATTTTGTTATAGTATATTAAAAACAGAATACAGAAGTTGCAATAATCGTAAATTTAACTGTTGAAACTACTTGCCTTCTGTCCTTGTTAAATTATCAAAGATGGCAAACAGTTTAGTGGTGACGCGGGAACAAAATGGCGAGATCTTGGTGAAAGTCAAAACAGTCTCATTAGCGATTTTACTAAATTTCTTTTACGTTTTCGTTATTATGAAATACTCATTATGAACAGCCTGGGCCTCAGTTTGATTCTGAAGATGGGCTGCATTTGCGCCAAGGAGACAGTTGTTGTTAATGGAAGGAAATATACAGTGAGAGAGCATCTCGGTGACGGGTAAGTGTCATAAACAAATATTGTAATTTTGTTATACTGTAATTTATCTACAGCTTCTAGCAAGAATCACATATATTTGTAATTGTATATCTAACTTAACGATTTGTCAGACATTATATCAGTGTCACATATACTCTATTGCTGAATCTTATGTCTTATTTTTGTGTACATTATATTAAACATATGCATTTATTTTGCAGAGGATTTAGTACGGTATCCCTAGTCGAAGATAATTTAACCCATAAAAAATATGCAATTAAAAAAATGGTATGTCATGGACCCGAGGACCAAAGACTGGCTGTCAAGGAAATAGAGTATCACTCAATTGTCAAGCACCCTAATGTTATAGAATGCATAGATTCTACTCATAGAGGAACTGCTGACCCGGTTGTGAATGCAACTAGTGAAGTTTTAATAATTTTACCGTACTATCATGTAAGCTCATTCTTAGGCAAAGTGTCTTTCTTGTATAGAAACTGCAATTATACAATATATCTTTTGGTACAGAAAGGCACATTGGCGAACGAGCTTGAGAGAAGAGCCAGAACAAATGATTATCTGAGTGCCAGAGACATTTTGAATATTTTTCTTCAGATTTGTGAAGGTGTCAAAGCTTTTCATGATGTAAAACCAGAACCCTTGGCTCATAGAGATTTGAAGATTGCCAATATCGTCCTTGGTGAGGCAATGACACCTGTAATAATGGATCTTGGTAAGCATACTATATCATACAAAATTTCTACTACATATTATGAAATTCTATCTATCCCACAGGATCTGTAACACAGGCTAGAGTCAAAGTATGTGGGGCGCAAGCTGCGCAGACACTTCAAGATATTGCAGCAGAGCGATGTTCAATGCCATACAGAGCACCAGAATTATTTAATGTTGAAAGTTACTGTATGGTAGACGAAAGAACAGATATCTGGGTACGTGCTTTAAACAACTATGAAATAAAAACGTATAAGGTAAACTGTACCAATTACCCAGCTTCTTATTCAGTCCTTAGGTTGTATTCTCTATGCTTTATGCTACTTTAAGTCACCCTTTGATGCCGTTTATGAGAGAGGAGATAGTGTTGCTCTAGCAGTAATGAGTGCTAATATAACGTTTCCCGAAAACGCACCGTATAACGAGGTAAATCAAGAGCAACTTTAAATAGAATATATAATTAATAGTATAAAGAACAGTTGTTTTTATTCTCTTTTATATTGTAGGACATGCAGAATTTAATTCTGTCAATGCTAAAGGTCAATCCCATGGAACGTCCCTATATCTATACCGTAATAGAAAATGTTCACGATGCAATTGCTAAGTTGGAAAGCAGAGTCTAGTAACAAGTCAATAAGCAATAATTCTAGATAATCATTTTTTGAGATCTCGAGAATCGCGAGTATTTTGGTAAAGCAAGATGCGGTTGCGCTGCCCAGGCGATGGACCCGCGTCTGGTATATAAATAATGTATATGTATCTTATACAGTATATGCAGGACTATATGGTAAAAACCTATCACTTAGATTCGATAGATGTCATGCAATGACTCTACCATCATATACAAATCTAATTCTAGCAGTGTTTCCATATCCATTAGTGACTGCACTCGAAATGGTAATCCTCAGAGAATAGTTAATATAAAATAATTAGATTTTTGGTTTTTCTGTACCTGCTATGAATGAAAAAAGAAAATGGACAGACATATCGATGATAGTTGCTATACAGTAAAATCTGCGGATTCACCGGCATTAGGTTCTGCAAAAATATATATATATATATGAATTACTATGGGAATTAGTTACTATCACGAAGTTATTAATGGATATACTTACATAATCTTTTATATATTTTAATTTATGATAATACATATTTATTATAAATCAGTGACTTCTCGTGCGCAGAATTTCTATTTATATGAGTTTCGAACCTGAGACTGTCGGACGTTAATCCAGTACCAAGCACATGTGCCACCGAATCATTATATTTCTATTTATATGTTAAACATTTATATTTTGTATTTTCGGAACGTACTGCAGATGAGTTTAGTAAAACTCAAAAAATTGAATACGGAAAACGGTTGCATTGCGTAATACGTAAAATCCGCGAATAATGAAACCGTGAATAAGGAGATTTTACTGTAACTTTAAATAGCTAAAAATCTGTAATGGTTTGAAATATTAAATCGATTCAGTAACATTTTTAGGGACATGGAATATATATACATGTTGAGCAGCAAAACAAACTTCAAAATGGTTACAGCTGGGACTACTATTTGAGTAGATCAAGTTTTGCTTTAGTTTAAATATTCAATGGACATGTAAAACATTGGGTAAAATGCTTGATACATTTTTATATCAAGCGATTCCAATGATATTACCAAAAATGCTTTAAAAGTTCGATAATTACCCTATAGGAAGAGTACCGAATCAAATCAATTGCTTATACCTGTCTCATCTGATTGTTATGTTTGAACTGAATAGCCCTGTACTTTTAAATATTGAAATATGAATGTATATCGTTATTTAAAAGATACTAGTAAGGAGAGTCAGTATTGTGGGACTTTATCTAATGGCTAGTAGGCACAGTGGACACGTGAGATATGCTAAAACCAGCACAGAAGTTCTGTAAAGGGTTCAAATGCCATAGAGTTCTTTTTAGAAAGACAGAATATACAAAGGGTGACTACCAATATCTCCTTGATGATGTCGTCGAAGACAGTACAATGCATTCCGCAAAGTTAAAATTCTTAAAAATGTAAGAGCTATTTTAATATATGACCAAAACTCAAGAAATTGCATTATTTTCGCGACTATTTGCATACAGAATAATTTATTATTCCTTTGCTCCATTCTGATAGGCTCCTAGGCTTTGCTCTCTGCGTTGCACGCACCGACCAAGGTACGTACACTGAGCGGCGTTAATGGTGTCCCAGAGAGAAGTTAGGGGAACAGTAGCGAGGTAAAAGTGGGGGCGGCCAGCGGCCTAGAACCAAGCCAGGCCGGAGAATAGTGGGGATAGCCTTTTCCCCTCGCTCGGGACACCATTTCTGTCACATGTCGGAGCTGTCCCGTATAAGAGCGTCTCTCTCACTCCTAGCGTCGGTTCCCTATACGAACCTCTCACTCGTTCTTAGTGGTGGCTCTCCGAGTTTCTCTAGCGCGTATAGGAGCGTCTCGCTCACGCGCTCGCTCCCTGCCTATAAGAACGTATTACAGTGTTAGATTGATGAAAGCCAGTCCCGTGTTCGATTCCCCGGACTGATTTGTTTTGAAACTAAGATTTTTGAAGCTAAAAATGTTTTAAATTATTTAAAAAAAAACAGAATATTCGTTACAAGCCAATTATTTTTTTTAATATAATTAAATTTAGATAGAATATAAATAGAAACTGGTTGATGAGTGGAGTTAAATGAAGCAAACCTAATTAGCACCAGTATTATTTATTATACCTGCGACTTGCATTTTTATATCTATCAATCAAGTGGTGAGGTCCGATATAGTGTTCTGCTAGCGTCGATACAGGCTATGAGTGGAAGCAAGATGCTCCTGTGGGCAGGGAGCCAGCGCGTGAGCGAAACGCTCCTATACGCGCTAGTGAAACTCGGAGAGCCACCACTAAGAACGAGTGAGAGGGTCGTATAGGGAACCGACGCTAGGAGTGAGAGAGACGCTCTTATACGGGACAGCTCCGACTTGTGACAGAAATGGTGTCCCGAGCGAGGGGAAAAGGCTATCCCCACTATTCTCCGGCCTGGCTTGCTTCTAGGCCGCTGGCCGCCCCCACTTTTGCCTCGCTGCTGTTCCCCTAACTTCTCTTTGGGACACCATTAACGCTGCTCAGTGTACGTGAGCAAGCGCCGCCCAGTCTCCTCTCTTACCTTACCGCACTGCGTTACAAACTGGACAACATTAATGACTCTCAGTGTATGTGATTTTAAGAGTATACAAAAATTTGTTTTATTTTTTTTCAAAATGGTGACTTCACAGCTTATTCAACAAAACCTCTTGTTCAGAACAGTGTTCTGCGGCTGGACAAATTACTCTTTGGAGGTTTGACCTAAAACAAAAATCCAAATAATTTTCAATTATATATAAGAATAGCTACAGAAGTACGTATAGATTTTTCAGTACGTAGTAAACTTTTTTTATAAATAATTTTATCGTCATTTTTTTTTCTAAAACAGAACTTTGACTTTAAACGTGCGTCATTTTTACAAAAAACGTTATTTTTCTTAATTTCCCTACGTATTTCTTTAGCTATTCTTATAAAGAATTGAAAAATATTTAATATAACAAGAGAGTTTGTTGGGTAAGCTGTGACGCCACCATATAGAAAAAAATTATACAAATTTTTTTATAATCTTAAAAAGTCTTTCAAAGAAAGACTTTTGTCTCCATTCTAAACATATGCTATTTTTTACTGGACTTACTTACTTTTTACTGTACGCACGGAAATTATACTGTCTTTCCTTTTCCTTATTTTTCTGCTCCATACTTGAAACGCTTATATTCGTTCACTCTACATATACATATTTGAAAATGCAGATTGAACTGACACTCTCAAATTAGAAGAAAGAACTGAAAATGGCTAGTAGAAGCCGATGATAATGTTTTCAGTTTGCTTGCAACATTGTATGCCTTCATGGGTTCGCGGCTTATTCTTGAAAAGGTTCCGTTTACTATTACTTTTCTACTATTGCTATAGTTCATCCCGGAGTGTCATGTGTTTTATTTGACAAGTTGAAAACAATGAAGTCTCTAGCAAGGCGCACATGTCATTGCATAAAATATTTATTATAAAACTACATATGCAATGTTTGAGCTACACATATTTTATTTTGCGTGTGATTTACTCAGGACTGCATTATTTTTTAACTTCGCCCTCCCATGCGAGTCGTGCAACACCGGTTCATAAAAAAATTAAACAAAAAAGATGAAGCAAAAAATGTTTCCGTCTGTAGACGCGAACTCGGCGCCTTACGATTACGTAGCTGAATCGTTACGAACGCGGCTAACGTATATTTTTCACGCATAAAAATTCATAACTGGTGGAAGTCAGCAGCCTCATTTGTTGCGACACGAACTCTCATAAAGATGGTTGATAAGAGAAAAACTGACAGCGATGGAAAAATTATCGTTTCATTCGCTTAACGCTTTTGCGTTTCTAACATAAATACATTTCTCCATTTCATTTTTTTGTTTTAATACGCCGTGGTCGCAGCGTGGCTGATTAAAAAAAAAAGAAATTTAATAACACTCGCACGTATGGCAGGCTGTTTCACTTTTTTAATAATTTAAGTACTATTCAGCCGAATAGAAAAGCAGTAAAAATTGTCCCAAAAAATTGCACTTATGGATGTCGGGTGAAAAAACACAATTTTTTTATATGTATGGATATATGATGGATGAGAAAAATAATGTATCTGCTTAGAAATGTTCACTTTCATATATTTTTGAGTAGCTTGATTCAATTTAGTCAATTTTTTTGTATTCAAGCCTATGGAAAGATTATTTTATTTTTAATATCTCAAATTATCAGTATGTTTTGATGTAAGAAATAATTCAGAATTAAAATTATACCTGGACATAATTTTCTGATAATTCGATGTATTGAAAATGTTGTTTTTCCGTAGCCTTGATTGATAAAAATTAAATTTAAAAAGTCCCTAACCAGATACATTATTTGTTTCATCTTACTATACAAAATATTTGGTTCATTTTTATATACTCATCATTTTATGCCCGAGATTAATAAGTGCAATTCTGTTTTTGATAATTTTTTGTAATGCCTTATTTATCCGTCTGATTAATTATTTAAGCTATTAAAAAATGAAACAGCGTACCATAGATGTTTGTCACAGGCAGGCTCTCGGGAAGAAGAAACGTTCATTGATTCATGTACCAATGTATTGCATGTACACGATGTAATATAATGCAATATTTGTATTCTAAAAAAATCATGTATTTAATTAGTCTTAAGTTAATTAAATGAAGCAATAAGCATAGTTGATAATTAAGGGAAAAAGGAGATAAGATATGAATTTCGAACCCGAAACTCTGGGACGTTAACTCAAGCACCAAGAACGTGTGCCACCGAGTTATTATGTTATATTAATTGGAAAACTTATATTTCAGTAGTTACCCACGTCTCGAGGTTTGTTTAAAGTTTTATTCGTTTACTATATTATTTCCGAAGCTTCATATGGATATTAATGGTATTAACATCGACATAACTGACTACCTCATTACTATGGTTTATGTAATATGCAGTAAAAAAGGTGGATACAACTCTTCCTGTTTGAGTGTTTACCCGGTTTCAAATCGTGGATCTCGAGGAATACACCAATTTTACGTATAATCATTCGACCAATCAAAAACGTCGAACTAGTTCGAGATTCTTGTTCAGGTGGCGCGTCGACACGCCAAAACGCGGACTCAAAGTTCTTACTCGTAGTATTACCGTAACGGTATTACTATTCATACTCGACCAATCAAAAACGTGGAACTACTTCGGGGGCCCTCCGTTGAGTAACGCGCCGAAATCAGAATAAAAATGAGGCCACGAAAAATAGGCCCATTGACAATCTCTCTACTCATCTTTGACAATCAACAAACATAATCCTTCTCATTAAATTAGAATTGATTTTGCCCATAAGATAAAAAAGAATAATATACTTATCTGGAGTATCATACGATGTGACGTCTGAACGCATGTGGAATCGGGATTGGTCATCATTTTCTAAGCTGTTACCAATGTAGTGAAAATAATACTGAGATACAGATAAAAAATCAATGGAGAATATCTAAATCTATCGATTTATAAGGTATTCATCGAAATTTATAGAGTCGACGAAGCATCATAAATTGATTGACTCGTTGATTTTGAAATTTTTTAACAATTTTAGGGTATTTCTAACAAGTTTTATTATCTACTCTTGGCAGGCCTAGCCATGATACCACTTAGTGTTTTACGCGAGTGACAACGAGGAGGACGTGTTGCTTTTGTCATCCTCGGATTTTCGCGAAAATCTCCATTAAAACGTATTTCCGCCTTATTTCTACAGTTACAAGGAATTTATCGTAAGTGGCAGAGATGATTATTAATCAACTAATAAATACGAGCGTCAATACAGTCGACGATACGGAGCAAGCTCCTTGTGAACTCCAGTTATCAAAATACTGATACGTGATATCTGATGTACCGGCAAGCCAAGCGAAACCGGAGTAAATAATTTATCTGATTGCACACGGAGTATAGATAAATACAAATTTACATTACCAATTGTAATATATACTTGCAATGGAAATACCGGAAAACAATAATTTATATCCACTGTCAATACCGAAAGCTCCTCTTCGCAATCTTACAATTTTTGTTTGTGGTTGACACTATCAACAATTGCTTGTCTTAAAATTCATAATGGTACACATTACATTTACTTATCATTAATTGGATATAATTTATCTGAGACATTACAATGTAATTTAATAGCAAATGTGTGTTCATGTATTCTAGATTGAAGTATACAATACATATTTACCTTTTTTCTTGTATGCTATCTAATTAGCCTATACTTGTGTTATTGGATTTTACTTCAGCATCACACGTTAGGTTACGACAAAGTCTGTATTGTCAAATAGTTTAACGTGGTACCCTAACCTTCCTTTCCTTCATGATGATTTTGAATTTAATATTGACAAGTGTCTGTAAATTATAGTTCTGTTAGTACACACTGAAGTTCATCCTATCTGATACTGTCAAATCGATCCATTATCATGTTTTCAAGAATTGTTATCTATTAAATGATGACAATTATTGTAATTGATATGAATAAAATTCAACAATAAAGATAATATCTTAATAAAAATCATATCATTAATTCCAGATCATTAAAATTATTGATACTTGTCATGACACAATGTATAGTCTAGTAATGATAGGCAAATTCTATACAGGATCATATTTGCTATTACCATCAATCATAGACCCTTTCAGACCAATTTTCATAAATAATAGGTACTGTACTATTTGAGTTACTTCTTCAATATGAAACATTTAGTAGTTTCAAAGTGTCCCCTACAAAGACATAATAAAATTACTATTAGAACAATCAATTGTCCTCCAACTCCAATGATTAGAATCCTTTAAATAACTTCAATAACATCAAAATAGCTCAATTGAAACGATGCAGAACAAAGTTCGTACAAGTATGGATGAATGAACTTATCAAACAAGTGGAAAAGAAGACCACTTAATATGACTATTGCCAGCAAGATCATTTGGCCTAGAGTTGATATCTGTGACTACGCATTATGCATGCAGATTTTACACACACATACACACATACATATATGCACTTTATTTCTTCAAGAATAATGAAATATAATTTTGATGCATACATCATGTAGGTATCTATGTACAATTAAGTATTAACTTCTACATACAAATACTGCACTTTGAGAAGTTTAAAAAAAATTCGCACGTTCACAAAAGTTTATCGTAGAATTTGCTTAACCCTAAGTTGAGCTATTTATGGATGGTTTTCATGCTATTTCGCGGTGACATCGGAGAAATGCTAATGATTTACGTAATAGTGACATGCTGACGCAGCGAAGAATAGTTCCAGTAGTATTAGCTGAAAGAGAGTATAAAAGTCTAGTACGTAAAGAGTAGGAAAAAAATGGAGAAAACTTTAATGAAACTTGTAACCACTGGCACTTGGTGACCTTTAAGAGAGCATTGAATTTCATTAGGGTCAAGGCCACAGATATCTCCCACTTTTCAAACAATTGGTCGATCGATTATGCCTTCCTTTAAAAAAAAAGATAATTCAACAAGCCTCCGAATAAAGGTGCAGATCTTAATTCTAACAATGTGAGGGTTACATCTTCGGATATACAGGATTCCATGCAATCTATAATGAAGGAATTATAAAATCATTAAAAAGAAATTCTCCAATTTTTCACTCACCTCAAGTAACGTAATGGACACTTTAGTCTCTTGTCCAGCTTTTACGTAAGAATGCGGTAGTATCGTCACGTGTTCAAGAGTGACGAGAAAAATTATAAATTTTAATGACTCTCGTACGCGCGTTCGAATGCAGATATTGTACCAGAAGGAGGACAAGTCACTCACGCGATACTTCTATCAGTATCCAGTAAAAGGGCCTTGAAAAAAAATTATAACCATCTACTATCTATTCCATATTAGTCGTTCCGTTTTGAAAAGTGAAATACAAACGACATAAGAGCCAAGGAAATAGTAGGTATATTAACGGTAGGCAAGTTGGTTTTTTTAAATCTAAAGAGCGACCATTTTAAATGTCCGGAAGAAAATTATTGTTCCCGTAAGTCAAAATCATCCCTTGTACTTTGCAGTTTTATTCGTCATTGTGTAATTACATTATTATTCCTAAAATTAAATTGAAATCTTCTATCTCCGTGACATAATAGTTGCTTTTTTTTCTGTGCTTGAGGACGTTAAACGACATCGAACCACGCGTGGCTTTTTGAAAAATTCACATGCTCTTGAATTGCGACTATCACGACACAGTCACGGCTCGGTCACTTATGTGTTAATATCATACGAAGTTTCGTGACCCGTGTAGAAGCGAATCAGTTGCATAGTTCAACTGGTAGGCCGAAGCTGGTATTTCACAGATCCAATTGCTATATTATCCATGTAGCTTATTGGTCACTATGTCACTATCAATAATTAGTAGTAAGAATGAATTAGTCGATTTCATTTACCCAAATTTAGTGAGTGGAGCAATTATTTTTCTTTCAATCGGTTGAATTAAATAGGTATAGGCATATAGGTATATTTTATCACAGAATTAAATAGGTATGCTAACTTCAAGTGGTACTTTTGGTCTGAACAACCTGGTGTATAGTATGTATTATGTAAATTTTAATATTTTCGCTTATCAATGCCGCATGCGCATTTGATATTAAAAATAAAAGTGTATGTAGTAGAAGATGGAAGATGCACAAAAAAATATTAACTTTCAAAATCTTCTCTGCGAATATAGGAAGATGATCGGTCTGTTTTTACTTGTGGAATCGCGCAATCCTGCAATCATACGATTATTCATTGAGTAGCACGATAAGCCACTGGCGTGTTGCGTACCTTATCACCACGTGGGTTCTGATGTAACATCCTCGACTAATATTCTTTGTTTTTTACTCAGTTAAGTTACAGCTCTGAATTAATAATCGATAATAATTCAAATGAAGTAAAAGGAAGAAAATATTTATTTATAAAGAACAAACGAAATTTTTTTTTTTTTCAAATAATTTCCAGCTACAAATACTTTTCCGCTCCGCCAAAAAAAAGGTCAATCATTAGTTTTATTCGGAAAGTCTTGTCTCCGATTCGCGCAAGCAAATATCGTCGAAACGGTAAAAATCGAGAATTGGAGAAGAAATTTTGATTAATAAGAAATATGCGAAATGTAAAATGCAGACGGGAAAGAAATTTTTAACGACTCGAGGTATATATTCAAAATATAATTAATGGCGCGCAGGTAATATTCGAATAAATAATAGGCGAGAGAGAAAAACGAATGTACCAGCACGCCGTAATCATACGATACTGTCCGGTACGTATCTTGCCGCGTGTTCCATGTTACATATGCCGCCTGGTGTCACATCGAAAGTCCAGTCAGTTGCGGACGATCGAGGAGTCAAGACTTCTCGTCTTACTTCCTCCACTGAGGATACTCGACGGTCATCTACAGCTAATCACACTATCCGTGTTACACGCTAAGGCAGCTATACATATTTATTAAAGGGTGCGTTCTTATATCTTAGAGTGAGCATTGAAATATTGAAAAATCGTACCAACATATTATTATCGTGTTCTAGCAAAATAATATCAGTTTGTATGGTTCAATTAGGATTGTGAGCTCATTCAATTAATTTTTACAGTAATCTGATACACTCGAGTTTAAGCAAGTACGAATGTTTTCTCTATACGGTAGGTTTATGCTTTTGGCGAAGAAACAGTATAATGCCACTTAAAAATATTTGCCGTATAACATATCGTCATTGAAACAAGCCGAAGATCAGATAATTTAATGCAATTGTATGCAAATACCATAAATACCGTTAATAAGTCGAAATCTATGACGTGAATTTAACACAATTATATTCTGTATTGTGTTGTGCCATTTTTAGGTTATTTTCAATGTCTATAACTCAGGAAACGGGACGATCGATTTTACGAAAACTTTGTATGCACAAGGATTATTGTACCTGTCAAGAATATAACGGCTATTCGGATCGGTTAGTTGAATTTGTTTTAATGGTCGTACCTCTAATTTAGAACTCGATTGAATCTGTATAACTCACTGTTTTGTTTGTATACTCAAGTCTTGAAAAGGATATATACATTATGCAAGTTAATCAATTTAAAATGTAAATCTCATTTCGGGACATTGGGTCGATAAACTGTATCGATAATAATATTACGATCGTTTGAATTTAATGTATATTTTAAAACATAATGCGCAATGCATCTTAGGAATCTTCGTATGATTTGAACGAAGGCAACGTTGAGTATAATAAGTAATGCATTTGCTACCCTACTTATTACAAAATTCTGCTCTATTTACCGAGGAGAAAATTGAATTATTGTTATTCTTAGAGAACTTCGAATTGTTCACTTTTCTTCCTGCCTCTTAAAGAGATGGACATATGCCGGTCGACCTTGAAAAACTAGTTTTTTGCATCAGGCGATTGCTTTCGCGCAGGATAAAAATTCAGGTATTTGAGTTCGACTTTGTACAGTATAAAGTTTAATTGATTTTTACTGGCGACAGAGCGAGATGGAGGAATACGGGTTTTATAGAAAGTCAAATTATCCGCGTTGAATTTTATCGTTCAGCAGCTGCGATAACGATTATCGCGAATATTAATGACGTTTTCAGTGTGCAGAATTTAAGCTGAATCAAGCAATCGTGTGAAATTTTTGAAAAGAATATTCGCGTATTCTTCTCTAACGTTACACGTGATTGGTCAATCGTTAGTACAACCTGCACGAGGGAAATGTAGTCATTATGAAAGTTTCTTGGTGAAAGTAATATGCAATGCGCTGGCACGCGACTAGAGTTTACATTAAACTTTTACCTGCCACTCGGAATACTTTCGATACTAGTGCTCAGTAGTTTAATATATTTGCTTTGAAAATTCTGCTAAGGTGTCTGAAAAATTAATAATTCGATTTTTGGCAAAAGTAGAGGGGAGCGAACATCTTTTGAGGTAACTTAGGAAATTCTTTATGAATATTTACCCCATGAATTTCTGCTTTTCACGGCGAAAAGAAAGTTTTGAACCTCTGTGTTCCTTCGTCACAGTCACTGGAATGTGGTCGATCAACTTTTGCTCGTGACGTATTGGTATCTAAAAGTGAAAAAAAAACAAAGCTTCAAATACTGTTTCCACTATGTATTACATTCGTGGTAACAGTGAACGATTGTAGCGCAATTGTTGAGAAGTATTCTTAAATTTGTATAAATTTTACAATTTTTATTTATAAGCAAAAACATCTGGTGTTTCAACTGGATGCTGATACTTCAATAGAATATATTGATTCACTATCACTATTGACAATATCGGTATATGTATTCGATGAAAATAACGTTTTATCTTTTCTCTTGTTATATTTTAAAGATGATAACCTACTGACAGGGACATCGATAATATAGTTAACTTCATTCTCGTAAAGATAACATTATCTAAATGTTATTTGATAGAATATAATAAGTTATATCATTTAGAAGTAATTAATACATTAATTATATTATGTCTATTTCAGAAACTGTTGAAGAATGTCGGCCAAAGCTATCCGCGAAGCGACTGGTAAGGATCTCATCAATCGTAAATTAGAAAATGGAACTAATGCAGCCAAGTGTCGGTTTGTTCCTATTGATGAGAATACCAATTGGGCGACTGTGGTCGCTGACAATCCATGGTTGAAAACGGAAAAGCTCGTGGTGAAGCCTGATCAACTTATTAAACGTCGTGGAAAATTGGGTCTGATTAAAGTTAATGCTGATCTACCCACTGTGCAAAAATGGATTGCTGATAGGATCAATAAGGATCAGGTTATTGGAAAAGCCACAGGAAAACTAAAGACCTTTATAATAGAGCCTTTCGTGCCACATAAGCCTGTAAGTTTTGTAATATTTTGCTTTAGTGTATCGCATAAAGCTTTAATTTTAAAAGGATGATGCTAACAATTATCTAATGATATTTTTCAGGAGGAGGAAGCATATGTTTGCATCTACTCACATAGAAAAGCAGATACTATTCTCTTCCATCATCAGGGTGGTGTTGATATTGGTGATGTTGATGCGAAAGCTCTGAAGCTTGAGGTTCCAGTAGGATCTGCACCTCCCACTCAAGATGTTTTAACAAAGAATCTCCTGGTGAATGTCGCCAAGAATAAGAAACCGTACGTCCCCAAGAAATGTCTGTAGAGAATGATCATCATGTAGTTTTTATGCATTCTTTTTATTTTACAGAGTCATTGCTAAATTTATTGAATCCTTGTATAAGCTTTATGTGGATTTGTACTTTACGTACCTGGAGATCAATCCCTTGGTAGTGACCGATGAAGCCATTTATATTCTTGATCTAGCTGCTAAGCTGGACACTACTGCAGACTTTATTTGTAAACCAGATTGGGGTGAAATTGATTATCCACCACCTTTTGGAAGGGATGCCTACCCAGAAGAGGCTTACATCGCTGACCTAGATGCTAAATCAGGAGCGAGTCTTAAGTTAACTATTTTAAATCCCAAGGGAAGAATTTGGACGATGGTCGCTGGTGGCGGTGCTTCTGTTATTTATTCAGACACTATTTGCGATCTTGGTGGTGCTAGTGAATTGGCAAATTATGGCGAGTACTCTGGGGCACCTAGTGAACAGCAAACCTATGAGTACGCCAAGACTATTCTCAGTCTTATGACTAAAGAGAAACATCCTGAAGGCAAAGTTCTGATAGTCGGTGGTGGAATTGCAAATTTCACTAACGTGGCTGCCACCTTCAAAGGTATCGTCAAGGCTCTCCAAGAGTTCCAGCCGAAACTTGTAGAGCACGACATTAAGATCTTTGTTAGGAGAGCTGGACCTAATTATCAAGAAGGTCTCAGGTAAAGCAGCATTAACCATTTTCATTAGAAATAAATATTTGATTGATGGTAATATTGATTTACTTTTATGTACAGAATTATTCGTGAGGTTGGGAAACGTCTAGGAATTCCAGTATACGTATTTGGACCGGAAACACACATGACAGCAATTTGTGGTATGGCTCTTGGAAAGAAACCTATCCCTGACCCGGAAGCTCAAGAATTCTCTACTGCAAATTTCCTACTACCCTCTGGCCAGGATGTCGGTCCTAATACATCAGCTAAAACTGCTCCTCAGACATCTACAGAAGGTCCTAAAGCAGTGAAAACCGATGAAGTGGATTCATCAAGTCACAAAGAACTGTTCAGCAACAAGACTCGATCCATAATATGGGGAATGCAGACAAGAGCAGTACAAAGCATGTTAGATTTTGATTTCGTATGCAGAAGAAATGAGCCTTCTGTTGCTGCTATTGTATATCCATTCACAGGAGATCATAAACAAAAATTCTACTGGGGCCACAAGGAGGTGAGAAGAGACAATCATTCCTAACGATATACCTATCATATATTAAAATCGGGCAAGCAACAAAATGTTTAAAAAATTATTTGTAAAATTTTACCAGGTTCTTATTCCGGTGTACAAGCAAATGAAAGACGCCATGGTAAAGCACCCCGATGCCGATGTAATGGTGACATTCGCATCGTTGCGTTCCGCGTACGACAGCACTGTGGAGACCCTGCAGTTCCCCCAGATTAGAACTATTGCCATAATTGCTGAAGGTATCCCTGAAAATATGACCAGAAAGCTGATACTAATGGCAGATGAAAAGAAGGTCACGATCATTGGACCAGCTACTGTCGGTGGTGTTAAACCAGGTTGTTTCAAAATTGGAAACACCGGTGGAATGATGGATAACATTCTTCACAGCAAATTGTACAGGCCCGGCAGGTATAAAATACTTATTTTGGTATTGATTATTCTCTTGTATAATAAAAATATTAGCAGTATAAGGATATTCACAAAGATGACAACTAAAATTTATCAAATTACCTTCTGCAGTGTGGCTTATGTGTCCCGATCCGGCGGAATGTCTAATGAACTTAACAACATTATCTCAAAGGCGTCGAATGGCGTCCTCGAAGGTGTTGCTATCGGCGGAGATCGTTATCCAGGAACAACTTTCATGGACCACATAATGCGGTATCAGAATAACCCTGAGGCCAAATTAATCATCCTATTGGGTGAAGTTGGTGGTGTTGAAGAGTATGAAGTTTGTGAAGCATTGAAAACTAAAAAGATTACGAAACCATTAGTAGCCTGGTGCATTGGCACCTGCGCTAGTATGTTCACTTCTGAAGTTCAATTCGGCCATGCTGGTTCAATTGCACATAGTAATCTGGAGACAGCCTCTTCTAAAAATGCTTCCTTGAAAGCAGCTGGTGCCTACGTTCCTGATAGTTTCGATACTCTAGGCGATCTGATCCAATCTGTTTATCAACAGTTGGTTAGAAATGGTAGCATTGTTCCAGAACCAGAAGTACCACCACCAACAGTACCTATGGATTATAGTTGGGCTAGGGTAAGTTAAAGATACTTAGTCTTATTTAGTATCTTATTCCATTTGAACTGCTCAACGAATCCTGGAAAATGATTTAGGAACTGGGACTAATTCGAAAACCTGCATCGTTCATGACCTCCATCTGCGATGAGCGTGGTCAGGAACTCCTCTATGCCGGCATGCCAGTAACAGAAGTTCTCAAGCAGAACGTGGGTATTGGTGGCGTCGTATCTCTACTCTGGTTCCAGCGTTGTCTTGCTCCAACTTATTGCAAATTCTTGGAGATGTCATTAATGTTGACTGCTGATCATGGACCAGCTGTATCTGGTGCGCACAACACTATCGTATGTGCCAGAGCTGGTAAAGACTTGGTTAGCTCCTTGGTATCAGGATTGCTGACGATTGTAAGTAGCAAATTCATTTTTTATTGTCTTGACGTTAAAATACCGTCATGATTTACTAATTGGTGTAATTTTTATTTTTGCATTTCAGGGTGATCGCTTTGGAGGAGCACTTGACGGAGCTGCTCGCATGTTTTCCGAGGCGTACGATGCCGGTTTGCATCCTCAGGAATTCGTGAACGAGACTAGAAAGAAGGGCAAACTTATTATGGGAATAGGACACCGTGTCAAATCTATTAACAATCCCGACATGAGGGTTAAATTAATAAAGGAGTTTGTTCTCGAGAATTTCCCAATGAAACCGTTGACTCTCTATGCACTGGAGGTAGAAAAAATTACTACCAGCAAGAAGCCGAATCTAATTCTAAACGTGGACGGTATGATTGCCTGCGCCTTTGTTGACATGCTGAGGAACAGTGGTAGCTTCACCAGGGAAGAAGCTCAGGAATACATTGAGATCGGTGCAATTAACAGTCTCTTTGTGCTTGGCAGAAGTATAGGTTTCATTGGTGGGTACCACTTTCAATATTCCCATATTGTTCAAGAGATACTTAAAATCTTTTATAGAAATATACCATTTATGTATGCATTGTCTTAATTGTTTAGGTCACTTTATGGATCAGAAGAGGCTGAAGCAAGGACTGTACCGTCATCCTTGGGACGATATTTCTTACGTATTGCCAGAACAGTACAATTGAAAAAGCGAGTGGGCGTAGAGCTTGCTAGTTTTAACGATTCGTCGTGATTGCATCTAAAAAAAAAGGAAACAAAAAAGATAGAAGAAACGAAGATGAGAATAAATAGCGAAGGTGCAGACCCGTGAATGTCGTTTTTCTTTGTTTTATATAGATGTTGCGTCAGTCATCATTCCTACGGTTGCTCGTATTTACGACGACTGTCAATTTTCTTCTGTACTTTTCGTAATTCATTTATCGCTCATTGCAATCAATTTCGACTTCATCATTTTAATTCCAGCTTTCTTTCTGTCTCATTCCGGCAGCACAAAAATTAATTTGTCCAAGTGCAAAGAACGAAGCCCTGAAGATTTCAGGGTTTCGAAAATATATTAAGACAAAAGAACAGAACTTTTCTAGATGAACATAGAAAATAGCGCTAATAGAAATTATATTCATTTGTCGCGATGAAAATAAATAGGAAAAAGAAAGAAATAAGTTTAAGTAACCGCGTTGCACGAGGAGAATGTCGCTCACAGAGCGATGTGAAATGTATGAGCATAGTAAATATATATGTGTATAATATTTATGTACGTATTATTATTTAAGTTTTTATCAAAAACCGTCGAAATTATTTATCATCCGTCGGTACCATGCTATCCAATAATTTCACAGTTAGACCAAATGCTATTGGAAACTTTGTGAATTCTAAGTGACTAATAAAAACTGGTTGTGTTACCTATCATAATTATATCATTATTCTCTCACTATAATATTTATAACAAAGCTCACAAATCCTTGAATTTAATAATTGTAACTATCAATTGATAAAAGGAAGAACCTAACTAAACCACGCTAGTCTAGGTATAAAATATTTTCTAAAAAAATGTCTATTTCTCATATGATTTTCTTTATCGTAATCAATAATTGTATATCCTTTTTAATTCAAGCATATATGTATACATTACATAATTACGAGTACAATGCCAAAAGAATACTTGCAGAACACGCTATCACTAAAAGTCATGAGAAAAAATGTACTCTAAAATTTCACGCATGCATTGTCTTGAAATAAAAAACGCTGGATATGTTATTGATTCTTCATCTACATCCGGAATTCAATCATTTCTCTAAATTTTAATCCAACTAATTCAACCCGCAGTTTTTAATCAAACATTAGTCCGTGTAATACTTTTGTTTCTTTCGAGAAATAATATAGTAAACATGTTCCATGCAGTTATGCCTAAGAACTAAAAAACTGAATCAGAGAACATTCTTAGAAAATACAAAATAATAAAATAAAGTAAAACAAAATAATTACTGCTCCTCAAAAAGCTTCTCATTATATATTCCACGTAGTTAACTGAAGTAATATTCTTAGTTATAAACTATAATCCGTATTCGCAACTCGCTTTTAAAGTCACTAACAGATTCGCTTGTACTTAAAAGTCACTAAGAAAAAATTTAAAAGCGCGCTATTGGCACTAAAAGCGAGTTCTGAATATGGGCTTATATGTTAATCAAATAATAGGAACGGGATAGGCACATTTTTTACTTCTTGTACGTGTAATAAGCAGCTCACTATCACTTACCGTGGCTGCTCTTACAGGAAGTACAGGAGATTCTCTAGTGCTGTACTCGGTTGCTGATGGAGATGCTGTCCCACGAGGAAGGCGAGCTTGTGAGCATACTGGCAAGGGGCAGGGACGCTGACGGTACCAGCCCAGTTGAAATACAGATGACACAGCTTGTACGTCAGACGTTGAATTTTGTCAGCATCAAAATTCAGGGTGTCATAGATGACATTGTAATGAGTAGGTGCAACAGAACCCTGTCGAGTATGCTGAGAGACGATGAAGAAATCGTATCTCAAAGGGTCAGTAATGCCATCATCAACAATGGTACCAGGTGGTGGATTTAGACTATGGTCGAGAAAGAGTCTGGTGTTAATTCTTTTTGTCACGATAATTACTGCAAACTTCACGGGATTAGTATTCTTATAAAGAGCGTTGAGCTTCTCCCGGATGATCCTAACTTCGTGGGAATAAACGTAGGGGATCTCTCCGTCGCTCACGCCGTCCCTGTAGAGGACTATGTGCGTTGGTAGCTCTTTGTTAACTTCGCGATACTTTATGGCTGCGGCAACCATATTCGTGGAAAGATTGTTTGACATTTCCTCTCCATTCTTATGCATGGTAACCGCACTGTAGTAGCGGCCGAAGTTTTTGTCGAGAGATGCCACCATAGCACCTGATAAGAAATAAATAATTAAAAACAATTACACTTGTATAATTATTTTTACAAAATCTTACCAATATCTTTATCTTTGTGGATAGTATCATGGCAGACATCAAAACCAGCTACCATGAGTCCTGAACGTGGAATCTCAACTGACCACGGAACGCCGCCAATTTTACAATTCAATTGAATAGCGATCTTAGTGGCGATTGACATAGCACCCTTTTCAGGGTTTAGATTTTTCGTAAGGACCACCTGATTTGAAACTGGTCTGTCTATGCAACATTTTTTCTTAATGGCTGAATAACGATCAGCACGATTATTCGGCACGGCACAAATCACTAGCTGAGGTTGGAAGGACCTCATGATCGTCTCCAATGTATCGACGTAACTGCCGGCACTTTCGTTCCGAACGTCGTGAAAGGTGGGACGTTTCACAATAAATCCCATCGGTAATGACGCTTTTATTAGGTTTTCTATGAATCTCTGTGGAATATTAAACAATTTATAGATATTATTGTAATATTGCACATGCACTCACAATATTAACTTTTATATTTTCTGTTGTTACTTTCTTACTTAGCATAAATGTAATACTTACATCAGCATCTCGTTTTACAAATGAAGGACCCACGTAATGCCAATTGTTCAACTGAGTTGTAACAAATAAATGATTACCGCGAAAACCTTTCGACCAGTCGGCCTCGTTTCCAGATATAATTCTTCTATTCCGACCGAAAAGAATGTTCTCTTGATTAAGAACCCTCCCCTGTACACTTAATAATCTGTTGTCTAGGTTCAGGTCCCATTTCTTTAGATCCTGAGCTACAGCTGGTTCAGACTGTAGCCGCTGGTTAAACGACATCAACTTTTGAATACGAGCATGAGGTCCAATCCTCGTATAATTAGCAAGACATTTCATCAGCCTGAAGTTGTTTCTCATCTCGTCAGTCATTCCAGTAGCACGGCACAATTCAGGAACTAAGTAGACAATGTCCTTCTCTCCGATTTGACGATTCTTCATCTTTGATTGAGACAGCAATAGAGGTTGATAAGGCTCTTTTATTTTAATTTGATACTTTGTTCGATAGTAATCAATATAGGAGATGGATTCTCCATTGCGCAACTTGAACGTACTCTCGGGAGTAAGATCAAAGACCACATCATCAACGCGGTAAGTTTTATTATTGTAGGTAGTAAGGACAGTCATGCCGATGACTTCTGCTAGGAAACGAGCCTGAAATAGAAATAAAGTAGTTAACAATTGTATATAACCAATAACTAAATATACAAGAAACAACTTGAAGAACAATATTTACTCTGTAATCTCCACCATTTCTTCTTCGTGCATCCTCCAGAAGATTCCAGATGGACTGCTGTCGCATTACCTTGTGCGAGATCTCGGCACACAGCAAGATGCCATGATCATGTTGTTTTATTGCAGTAATGTATCCCGGCCACAAGTCTAACATATATTCTGGTATCTGAATCCTTGCTTTAGGATCATAGTAATCTCTACCAATTAGTTGAAGTTTCAAATGCTGAAGAAATTTGCGCATTAGGACATTGAAGATTTGGATATAGGTGGGACTACCTCTTTCTACATCAGCCACGAAGCGTATGGTGATTTTAATTAGAGTTTCGTCAGATTTTCTAGTTGACGTAAATTCGAGTAGCTAGGAAAAATTGTTTAAATAAAAGCATTTAGTATTGTAATATCAAAGTTGTACATTTTTTACACGTATCTATATTGTTAATCCCCGCATACCTTTTGCAGTGGGTGGCTAGTGAAAAGACTGCTGCCATCGAAGATATATCCATCAAGTTTATCCTCGTGCAAACGAAGAAGTCCTTTACGTACAGCCATACGATCCTCTTCTGGAGAGAAGTCAACGTGGTACTGATACAGATGCCAATCACTTTTACAGATCAATTCAAAGTAGTTTGTAGTCAGTTCTAAAGGGTACCCAGAAGTTCCTGCAATGAAAAGTATATTTATTGAATATGAACTATATATACATTACTTTGAACAATGCAATGTTAGTACTGCAAATTGTGAGAAATTATCTGTTAAAGGTGAAAAGTGTTATACCTTTCTTAGAAATTAAATTGCTCGGTTTAGTTACTGGAAGTGGCGCTTGTTGCGTGATTTTTCTACGTCCAAATGAAATATTTTCAGCTACAACACCACTTCGAGAAGTACTTCTGCCAATACTTATGGCTGAAACATTCAAGTAAATAATTTTCATATTCAGGCTTTAATAAAAAATTTGTACAAATTAATATCAATACGTACCAGGCTCAACTGCTACCGGTCTTGAAGTTCCCTTTGCACTGCCCAAACTCTTTGGCATACCTTGTAATAGTGGCCTTGACCGCTGCGACGAGAATAAATATAAAGTGAAAATGAGAAAGATACAAGATATAAAAGTCAAGCAGAAATTAAAGGTGTACCTGTCCTTGCAGTTGTGGCTGTGGCTGTGCTGGTTCCTGCGGTTGCTGAAGACGTGAACCTGAAGGCCTTGCGTAAGAAGGCCCATCCGTCTGTGCTCCAAGTCTGATTCCTCGTCCTTCTGGTGCATGCCTTGATACACCATTTGTTCCAGGACCATCCTGAGGTTGAGTCAGTTTCCTACCACGCCCGCGACCTCGACCCCATGCATTTGGCGTAAATTCATCAGCCATTTCAGCTGAAACAACGATAATGACAATTTTTGTTTTACTATAATGTATTAAAAAACTGTTAAAAAAATAATCTTAAAGAAATGTTTTGGTCTTTGTCAGAAGTGTATGCAATAAGTCAAATTTTAAAAGATGAAAGGTAATCTATCGATCATTCTCATGGCGCAACGATCACTTCTTTTATATGAGAAATTTCTGATGAAAATTAAAAAAAATGGATAATAAAAACTCTTACTTGCGTAGTGTCGGACGAAAAACTAATTTTAAAAATACGAGTAACTCGATTTTATAGAAAAAATGTATGGTCAGTGGTGGGGTGAAATGTGGGAAAAATTTGCTTTATGATATAACGGGAATTCAGGACGGACATTGTGGACAAAATGTAATTGATAGAATTAAGAAATGATTATTGGGGCGTATAAAAAAAATACTCGAGAAAAGTATTAAGGTATTTACCGAAAAATATGTAACTTTATGAGTTCAAATATATTCATTGTATCTTTCTTTTAAATTATGAAAATTATTGCTTTCTTCGATATATAACGGACACTATTTTGAGGATTTAGGATTAACATGCTTTCAAATGTTTTTAAATGCTGTTATTTAGTTCTTCAACACTAGGATTCTATTATACGTTAAAAGAAAATTATAATGAATTTCTTAAATTATTTCCTCCGACTAAATAGGACTGATCAAAACATTGTTAAACTATATTTAATTTTTATCATACAATTAAAAAACTACTTCGGATAATACGATGCAATAATTTTCATACAAAGATCATTTCGTGCTGACGCATCATCTTCTAGCCATAAGAATTACAAACGCACGTATTATGACAAAAGTAGCATCAAGGAATTCCAACTTCTATACCACTGTATTATTCTATAAGCCTATTAAAATATTCATTACACACCCAAATAATTGTATGATAATAAAAGAATAAAAGACTCAGAAATAATAAAGGATTTTCAAAATTATTTAATAAAATACCTGATTCGATTTTTCTAGATCGCCAAGTTTTAATCTTTTTTTGGCAAATTATGAGTCACAATGCTAAATTCTTTATATTCGCGATAACAAAAGACTCTAGCTTAACAATCTCCCGTCATTGTACAGCAAAGCAGTGTGAAAAATAGGTTTAAAAATTCACATAACACTGGTTGTGAATGATAGATGGGAAGTATATGAGGCGATGGTGCTATGTAGTTTCCTTTTACACTTAGGTAGTAACGTTATTTATGTAAACATCAGCATAACTCCGCCTGGACTTCGTTTATTGGTTGGTTTTAAAGGATTTTGCAGAAGCGACCAATGGTACGAGACTGTATCAAGATATCCTTGAGAAAGGGAAGAAGATGGCCAACATTGATACCTACAAAAAAAAAAGGGATCTTTGAGAACAGTATAAGAGTATATGTGTACTATGAATAACTTTATTGTAATAAATTTTTCTTCTACTGGAATAATAAAGTCGTTTACAATAAGCAGGCAAAAGTTATATTAACAAAGTAAGCTTAAACAATAGGAGATTTAAGAAAACCCAAATATTTTATTAAAACTTTGAAATTCATTTCTTTAACGAGGAATTTGTTTTTTACTATTTTTTTCATAGTTTCACTAGTCCCATAATAGTTGTAACCAAGAAGACGACCCAGTGAGTATGAAATATTTATATTCTGAAGTATAAGTATTGTATGACAATTGCAGGAGAAATTTTTATTTTTCCAAATATAGGAATATCTTACTGTTTCAAGAAACTTAAGTAGTCGAAATAATCGGTAGTAAATTACGGTTGGAGTACAGATCAAAATATATAGAGCAGGTATGCACCCCATCCCTTATTTTACATTGGGTACTGTTATTGTCAAATTCCAGGAAGGAATGTAAATTCTCTCAAAAGGTTGAAAAAAAATACAGTTAATTTAATCTTGTTGAACTTGCTGTTGCAATTAAATAATTCCAACTTCAACTCTTTTGTCAGTATCAATAAAAGAATCAGAGTGGATCTCTTTAAAGTTACCGCGTTGTAAAGATAGTCTAGGGACCCTACTGTCCACTGTGCTGGACAAGAACTCAGAATTATTCAGAATATTCTGTCCGGACGTTTCTAACTGATTGAACATTTCATGACAGTGACTCCCCACACCAAGAATCCAGGATCAAAGTACTTGTGTCAGTTTATCAGAGGGTCCACTGAACTGGATAAGAGAACTGAGTAATATTTCTTAGCTGACGCAGCATAATCTAGTTTCATGAAATTTTAAACACGAATTATCTGTGAATGTTACGGTAACATAGCGACTTCTTGGACGCCTTACGTCGTGGCGCAGTGTATACCAACGACTTTCAACAGGTTTTAAACATACTTATTTACCTACTGTCAATCTAGACAAAGTATAATTAGTTGCGCTTGTGACTGTGTCTTTGTTTTTCCATATACAGTGCCGCAATAAATATCTTAAATAATTTGGAATTCATAGCTAGTCTACACGATGGCAACGGCATATCAAAAAATATTAGCTGTCCTGATGGTGATCACCGGCTCGTTTAATACTCTCTCAGTAAAGTAAGTTGAGTAACAGATGTAAAACCTTTTGGACAATTTTATTTACCTTATTGTTCTTAGGTATGCTGACAAGCAGATTGTCCCAGGATCTGATGGCCAACCAAGACACTTCAATCATCCCTTTATGCAGTCTTCCTTCATGTTCATAGGAGAAATGATGTGTCTTCTGGTCTTCAAAGTAGCATTTTGCTATTACAATCGTCGAACGGTGCGTTCCTGATCTATGCAATGTATATTTATTATGGTCTTCAATTGCACGAGGTTCTTGTACTCTCTCCTCAGGATGGATCTGTGGACAACAATCCCCTTACGAAAGGTTCGCGGACTTTCAATCCAGCAGTATTGGCTATACCTGCTCTATGTGATATGCTTGCCACCACTGTCATGTACATTGGCCTCACTATGACCTACGCCAGCAGCTTTCAGATGTTACGAGGAGCAGTCATTGTTTTCACTGGCCTCTTCTCCGTCGCCTTCCTCAACAGGGAACTCGGCTGCCGCGAATGGTCCGGTATCAGTTTAGTGATAGTTGGCCTAGGAATAGTAGGACTTAGCGACGTCGTTACGGGCAATGCTGATCACACAAGTGTAAATTCTGTAATTACCGGCGATCTACTTATAGTCTGCGCACAGATCATCTCGTCTGTTCAAATGGTGGTAGAAGAAAAGTTTGTATCTGGTCTGGATATTCCAGCATTGCAAGCTGTAGGCTGGGAAGGTACTTTAGGATCAAAGGATACAATTTTCACATATCTTTCTTCCTCCAATACGCATTAGACATTTAGTTTTCTTGTCATTCAGGCATTTTTGGATTTCTGGGTATTTGTCTGGCTATTGTGCCCTTGAATTTTATTCATGCACTACCACCCTTCGCTGACAATTCTAGAGGAACCGTCGAAGATACCCTGGACGCTTTCGTACAGATTGGAAACAGTGGATATCTCCTAATGGCCATAGTTGGTAAGATTAAAAATTTTTTAAAATTATTTCACAATAGTTCAGCATTTCTTCCTCTTCAGGTATAACCGTGAGCATAGCCTTCTTCAATTTCGCTGGTATCAGTATTACCAAAGAGTTGAGTGCAACCACTAGAATGATACTGGACAGCGTACGTACTATACTCATCTGGTTGTTCTCCTTATTATTTGGTTGGCAAGCCTTTCATTATCTACAGGTAAAATAACAAAGTCATATTAAAACAAATAATTCAATTGTCTATAGTAATTAATGAATTTTTAATATTATTTTAGTTGCTGGGATTCGCTATACTTCTGATAGGCATGTGTTTCTACAACAACATTATAATTCCTCAATCGATAAGGAAGATCCAGTACCATCTGGGACGTCATCGTCAGCCAGCCTCCGACGAAGTCAAAGTCATAAATACAGCAGCAGATGATGTGGAGGAGACACGATGAGCATCTTTTATTTCCAATGGGTCGAGAACTATATAAACTTATTAATATCGTTGGGACGTTTTCATAAGTCAAATTATTCTTTTCATGATCTCTCCTTAAACTTCGTACACTGAATTAGATTCTAAATTAATTCTGTTGAATGATTTGCTTGTTTCTTCCACTCTTCCATTATACACCACAAGAATAGATACAGTAATTAAAAAAATATATATATAAGAACCACAGGTAAACTCTTCCGTTTAAAACTTGTCCGTCAAGAAACAGGTATCTTTCGATACAGAATATTAACGTGAAATGTGATATACCTTCAAAGACCACATATATATTTTGTTGCGTCAATTAGAATTTTAGCAATTTGATAAGAGCAATTAGCGATATACAATTTAATATATCAGTATTAATTTTTCTTTTCCCATCACGGTGCTCTTAAACGTTACATTCTATCTAATTTTATTACTTTCTTTCAGATGCATTTTCAGCAATACAATAAGTATTAGAATCCTTTAGAAGGGATAAATACTCATGTCCTGAATATTATCTAGCAATGTAATCAATATTGTAATTCAAAGAAAAGAATATCTAGGGTAAAAAGAAAACTTATTTACATCTGTGTAGAAAGATGCTAATTATGGCACAGATGAATTATACGAAGAGAAAGAATAATACGAATATATTTAGAATCTCATATAATTATTTTTGTTATTACTTTATTGTGAGTGGAGCATCAAGTTATGCGTACTGATAATAATCTATACCGAGAAGTAATAAGAGACACAGAGTGTATTTTATTACCGGGTAATCAACGAGATTTGTCGTTACATTGCAAAAGTAGCTAAGGAGAACAATAAAGAAATTTTGAGATTAAAAATTCCTTATTGCATCTTATTAGATCGTTTTAGCCTTTCATTGAACTTGGAAAACAAATTCTTCAACTTAGTTGAATTAACCGATTAATAAAATAAGAAAAGATGAACACGTGCAAAATGTAATTAGGCTTTGCCAATATGTAAAATATTAATTTTTATATATTTTTCTTCAACAGTGATAGTATCCCTCTTAATACATAAACAATTCTTATCTTATCTTAAGATAAAAAAGAAAAGTGAAAATTACTTAACGATAATTTCCAAGGTTCAAGTACACCTTTAGAATGGAAAGCGTTGCTTTTGAAATGCGATTTTTATTATTTAAAGGAAATCATTGAGTATACATGACCGTATTCCGATACAGTATTGGTTATTCCTTCTTAATGTTATGTTATAAAATATAACACGTGTGAAATTAAACGCTTCTCCCCTCACGATTTTTCTTCCCTACTTTTTTTACTCCTTAAATGTATTATGTGGAATACGAAGAAAAAAAAACGATGTCAGAAAAATAAACCTCAATTAAATGTAGAATACTAATATTAATCGTCAATAGAGCTAAAGCGTAACTGAAATACGATATTGCTTTCTCAGTTTGTTAAAATACTCTAGAGAAATGTTATAACATTTGTTATGTCCCGAGACACTTTCCGAAGGATTTTCTTCCTTCTGCCTTTCTTTTTAATTTTTCTACAATCAAATCTTTTACTGGTTTTATTAGCACAAATAAAATTGGAAACAGTACGGTTTTGTCACGATAAAAAAAAAGAAATCTTGCAATTTTCTGAACCTTGTTTAAAGTATCAAATCTCAAAAGTATTAAAAGCATCTGCTCTTACGTATTAATAATCTAAAGGTACATCCGTAAGCAACAAGTTCTTTGATTTTCTACATTAATCACTGCTTACATTATTATCACTTGTTAAATCCCTCTAGAACTTGTGATTCTTTGGTATAAGAAACTTGCTATTGATCATAGCATAATAATAAAGAATCAGGCATAAACGATAAAAAAAGAGATGTTAAGCATTATAATAAATTTCAGAGTTTTCATTGGCATACCATATAACGAGTAGTAAGAAAATAATTACAGTACATCAAAAACTCCACATATTCCACCGAGTTAAGTGTAACACGTTCAGTTAAAAATAAAAAACATATTTTCTGAACAGTTGTGCGTCATATATAATATGCCGTATAAATCTCTGAATATAATCTTGATTATAAACTATATATGACATTTAACGTGTATCATTCGTAACATAATGATGATAGGAACATTATTACTTTTTGTACGTATCTGTAATAAGCAGCTCACTATTACTTACCGTGGCTGCCCTTACAGGAAGTACAGGAGATTCTCTAGTGCTGTACTCGGTTGCTGATGGAGATGCTGTCCCACGAGGAAGGCGAGCTTGTGAGCATACTGGCAGGGAGCTGGAACACTGACGGTACCAGCCCAGTTGAAGTACATATGGCACATCTTGTAGGTCAGACGCTGAATTTTGTTGGCGTCGAGACCGACATTGTCGCTGATAACATTGTAGCTCGTGGGTGCTACAGCACCCTGGCGAACGAACTGAGAGACGATGAAGAAATCGTATCTAGCAGGGTCGGTGATACCATCATCAACTATGGTTCCAGGTGGTGGATTAACGTTGCCACTAGCAAAGAGCCTGGTATTCACTCTCTTTGTCACAATGATTATTGCCAATTTAACAAGATCAGGGCTCCCGTAGAGAACGCCGAGCTTCTCGCGGATCATACGACCCTCATGATTGTATACGTAGGGAATCTCTCCGTCGCTCACGCCATCCCTGTAGAGGATAATGCGCGCTGGCAGAGCCTTATTGACTTTCTGGTACTTCTGTACAGCGTTAATCAAGTTCGTTGAGAGATTGTTTGAGAGCTCTTCCCCATTTTTGTGCATAGTGACTGCACTGTAGTAGCGGCTCAAACTTTTGTCGAGAGACGCCACCATAGCGCCTAAAAAGAAAAATAAATATAAAAATACCTTTCAGCTGAATTCAATATAAATTCTTACCGATGTCCTTGTGTTTATTCACGGTGTCGTGGCAGACATCGAATCCAACCACCATCAGTCCTCCCAATGGAACTTCTACGGACCATGCGGCGCCGCCTATCTTGCAATTCAACTGGATTGCGATCTTGGTTGCGATTGACATACCACCTTTTTGAGGGTTTAAATTTTTCGCAAGAACGACCTGGCTACAGACTGGTCTGTCTATACAGCATTTCTTTTTAATCGCCGAATAACGATCAGCCCGGTTATTCGACACAACACACAATATCAGTTGCGGTTTGCTGGAACTCATTATATTCTCCAGGGCATCAGTGTAATTTCCTGCGCGATCTTCGCGGATTTCATAGTATTTTGGTGGCTTGATGTTGAAACCCATTGGTCTGGATGTTCTGGATAAGTTCTCGAAGAATTTCTGCGAAACAATTAATTATGGTTGTTTACCATAAAATCTATCTATTGTAAATACATATATATCATTGCCAAAAAATATTAACGAATAATAATTAAAGTGCTTGCCTCAGCATCCCGACCTGAACGCGACGTCACTACCAAAACCCAGTCCTTCAATTCTGTTGTGACGAACATTTCAGCCCCTCGAAAACCCGAGGACCAGTCCGCCTGCTCCCCACTCTTGATCTTCTTATTCCGACCGAACACTATCTGCTCCTGGTCCAGAACCCTTCCTTGAACGGTCAACAACCTTTTCTCTAACTTCAGGTCCCACTCATTGAGATCTTGGATCACGGCTGGTTCAGAGTGTAGCCGATTGTTAAGAGTCATTAGTCGTTGGATACGAGCCTGCGGCCCAATCCTCGTATGATTGGAAACAGATTTCATCAAATTGAAGTTACTCTTCATCTCATCGGTCAATCCAGTAGCACGGCACAACTCAGGAATCAGATAAACAAGATCTTTGGATCCAGTTTGACGATTTTTCATTTTTGATTGCGACAGCAATAGGGGTTGATGACGTTGCCTTATTTGGATTTGATATTTTGTTCGATAGTAGTCTATGTACGAGATTCTATCTTTACCTCGTTCGAACGTACTCTCTGGAGTAAGATCAAAGTTCACGTCGTCAATGCGATAAGTGTTATTATTATAGTCGGTAAGAACCGTCATGCCAATGACTTCTGCTAAAAATTGAGCCTAAAATATAAGTGCAAGAGAAATTAATCATCAAATAAAATCAATAATATACACAATTATTTCAAAAACTTAGAAATAAAGATATATACTCTGTAATCCCGATCGTTCCTCCTTCGTGCATCCTCTAACAGATTCAAGATGGACTGTTTTCGCATCACCTTATGGGAGATCTCAGCGCACATTAAGATACCGTGATCATGTTGTTTTATTGCAGTAATATATCCTGGCCACAATTCTAACATATACTCAGGTATCTGAATCTTCGCCCGAGGGTCGAAGTAATTTCTGCCCACTTGCTGAAGCTTCAAGTGATGTAAAAATTTACGCATCAAGATATTGAAGAATTGAACGTATGTGTGATTACTTTTATCCAGCACAGCCACAAAGCGAATGGTAATTTTTATTTGAGCTTCGTCAGATTGTCTAGTTGATACGAATTCAAGTGTCTGAAAAATTGAAGAAAATAAACAACGTTTAGTATTCTAATAGGAATACCCATAAATAACGTCCTTCGTTATAGCTTTTTAAATACTAAGTTTTGTATACCTCTTGCAAAGGATGGCTAGTAAAGAGAACACTGCCATCAAATATATACCCATTTCCGCCAAGTTTGTCTTTATGCAAACGAAGAAGTCCTTTACGGACAGCTATACGATCCTCTTCTGGAGAAAAGTTAACATGGTATTGATAGAGGCACCATTCTTTATTAGCGAGTATCTCGAAGTAGTTAGTGGTCAACTGTAAAGGGCGACCAGATAATCCTATCGGAAACAATAAGATTTTAAAACATATAAACTGTAAACATATTACCTTAATTAAAATTATTTTTAAAAACTTGTTAAAAGTTAACTGTTGTACCTTTTTTCGAAACTAAATCCTTTGGACGAGTTATAAGCTGATCTGAAAGAAGTGGACGTCGTCCTCTAATAGCTCCACGTCCATATGAACTAGCTTCTGCTGTATCGCCACCTCCAGTCGTACCTCTGCCAACACTTTCTGATGAAAAAGTAAATGATTATTTTCATTCAAATTAAAAATTAAATTATTATGTTTCATCTTACTTTATAATTAAAGAAAACTTAGCACGTACCACCAACATCTGTATCCATAGATCCTGCAGTACGACCTACCCTAGATAAACTCCCTTGCACACCACGAACTGGTGGCCTAGCCATCTTTGGAAGCCATAAATAAAATAATAAATCAAAATATATGATCATTTAGAAAAAAGGACTAAGTTTCTAAACCTGTGATTGCTGTTGATGTGGACCTGGGGGTCTTGCATAAGGGGCAGGAGCCTGTGCACTAGGTCTGTATCCTCGTTCTTCATCCGTAGGCCTTATACCACCAGAGGTTCCAGGAACTTCCTGATTCTGGGGGGTTTGTGCTCTACCGCGACCACGACCACGTCCCCATGCCCTTGGCACCAATTCATCCCCCATTGTAACTAAAATAAAATTAATTACAATCCCTCAGTGTACCCTACTATATTAAAAATAACTCCTAGAAAATAGTCGTACGAAAATTCTTTGATCTTCCCTGTGATTCTATCGCGTAGACAATGTTTTTGAAGACAAAGAAAAAAATTTAATTTTACCTTCAAAATTGGTATAAAAACACCTCTTATCACAAAGAAATGATACATTATACTTAGATAAAGAATAAACCGAAGAAAGATCGGTGTAGTCACAGAATCCTTTGTTGAGTTGAAATTCCTTTGTTTCACGAGTAGATAAGAGTAATGAAGACTTGAAAGAATTCCTTACACGTACTCTCAAATAAAATTGGAGAATTATTGAATAAATATTAGTAAAATAATTGTATTAGATACCTCAGCAGATTTATACCGGCTTGTGTAAATTATTTTATCACCGTAGGAGAAAAGATTTACACGCTGCCTCCTCACGTGTCCCGAAAAAGAAAGACTCGTGTTTAACTGTAGGCTTCGCGCTTTTGTACCGCAAGGCAGTATGGGTAATGTGTTCTAGAATCCATGAAATATTATTTGAAAATATTCAAGTTGTATCTTTAGGGCCGAGTGATTGGTAGTTACAGAAGAAAGTTTTTCAAAGCAGCCAATGACGTACGTTTGTACAAAATTGTGCCAACTTTTAGAAGAGTCTAGAAGGCAACGTCCACGTAGACCCAAAGTAAATGGATTTTACGAACGTAGGAAGATACGCGCGCTAGAAACGCGGGATTAAATAAAATTTAAACAAGCACGATAGAAATATGGTCTAAATTCTACAGCATACATGCTAGTAAATAATGTCATGTTCATAATAGTTATCTCATAACTGGCAAGTATCAGAAATTGAAGTAACCGTAAGCGTATATGCAACAAATGATAATTTATATTTAACTGTATGGAGGTAGTACACGCGAAATAATTGCAAGATGGCGTCACATGTAAAATAGGATGTTACGTCCTGGAGCTGGTTACCTTGAAGCCCCTCGCTGATTGGCCGTTCATGACCGTAAGTTTCGTCAGGAATTCGCCGCTATATTGGCTATAGAAATACCGCAATGGGACCGGGAAGTTTGAAATGATATAAACTTGAGAATTTCTTCTTTTACGTTTTTAACTCTTTAATGCTTCGCGAAAAAATTAGTTATTACATAAGCGAATTAATTTATACTGGATTAGAATAAAGTTTATATTACACTAGTCAACACTGCCTGAAGAATAAGCTCCTTCAGGCGTCGTGAGTCGTTTTCTTGTCGTGGAGAAATTTTTGGAAGGAAAAAGGTGAGAGCGTGGAAAAGTTTCTTAAGAGATTCCCGCGCAAAAGAGAACTCAGCGGAATGGTCCATCTGATTGCCAAATGTGGTTGACAATAAACAGGCCTCGCTAGCTCATACTAACCAGCGCACAGGCACGCACGCTGGGTCAGCACGACCCTCGAGTCTTATTTCGAGGGACCCCCAAAAGTGTTTCCTTTATTTATTGCTGCTCACAAAGAAAAGGGTCTTTGTTACAAAAGGAGAAGGTATACAAAGTATTAGAATGGTAATTTTATAAGGCGAATGGGGTCTTATATCTTATGTACGAGTAAAGCCAATAACTCTGGCTGTGTACTTCGAGTATTAAGAATTACTACGAATTGCGCCTTGAATTTTGCGGTATCAAACCAGGAAACAAGAAGCTCTACCATACCAGGCGACTGGGAGGCAGTAGCGACGGCACTCAATCGAAAAGAGTTCGTCACAAGGAAAGTGGATTCCCATGAGGACGAGAAAGGCAAACTTATAAGGATTTACCTATGTAAAAGAAAAACAGATAGGTACTGGCTTGTTCAACTCTCATCCAGTTGATTGAGATTTGATTTAAGATATCGAAACAGTTTATAAAAGTAAACTCGGAAAGTATATTATTTTACACGATCTTCTTCCACGTACATTGTATTTGAGAATAAAATTATAATATTGATACATTGTAAAGAAATCCTTCAAATTCCGTTAAATCATCATATCGTATGTTGGATGTTGATGCGGATTCAAGATTTGTACTTCTGAAATGAGCTATTTGCGACGTGTTCAAATTCTCAATACCCATTTCTTTTTCAGCAGCCAAAACGAGATCTTGAAGAGTTGGCATCTTCTCATATATTTTATCAGGATCTTTTCTCGCGTCCATTAACAATGCAGGTATCTCGTCTACGTGGAAACAGTAACCAATAACGCTGATGAATATATTCGTAGCCATTGTGAATTGATAAACGGATTCCCGCTTTATGGGATCCACTGTTATTTGGATAAGATCATATTGAATAAAAACATGAAGTAATCCAACACCAGGCTGTCTAAGAAAATATTCGCGCAGTATTGGACTTAGTACTTCCAGCTTCAATAAGAAAACATAGCGTAATCTAAAATAAAATGAATTGTAAGTAACAAGGTATAATAGGATAACGTTACTCGAATGGAATGATACTTGCTCAAGTTCGCTTTCACAGAGGTGGATGTCACTTGAAGCTCTAAGAATAAAGAAATTGAACATCAATAACAGAAAACACAGTAACATTTTCTTATTATGGCTCTTAACAAACTCCTTGCTGGATTAAAACGCGCACTAAGCGAGAGATTATTCGCTGCCAATCAGAAATCCATTGAAGGTATATATTTGTTTTCGATTATGCGTTATTGACTTTCTAATGTTTCCAATTATGGCGCGAATATCAATGATATTGATTAGTGATTACTTGGTACTGATAAGATATCACTAGTTCAAGATACCTTGTCTGGTTCCTGTGAATGCTTTAAACTCGATGTAATATTCTTTTTATATTTTCTGTGTAATGTCACATCTTCTGTAATCCTTGAAAAAGCTAAAAATCCAAACATGCTACAGATTTTGCTGCATATCTGGTTCGGTACAGTTATTGTGTTCCTTCTCAGTCACATCGTAGTTTCCCTGGATGGTTCAACAAGCAGTATATTAGCTGGTAGATAATGTCAAAGAATATCAACATTGTAACTATCTATTGAAGTATACAAGTCTTTCAATTTTAGGACTTAATGAATCTTGTGAAAACACTACCTGTCTACCTGGTCTACATTGTAATAAAAATTACATCTGTAAAGTGGAATCTGGTAAGTTATTAAAAATTGATTGGGGAACTCTTCTTTGACACATGATACTATTTTTTTTTACAGGCACTTGCATGTCTTATCAATGGAGTGATGATCTATGGAAACCATCCTGTGACGAAGATGGCACTTGGTCAGCAGTGCAGTGCAAAGGCGAAAAATTGCACGGTCGTTGTTTCTGTTATAATAAAAATGGATCTAGAATCTTTGGATGGTCCTGGTGGCACTCAGCAGAAAACATGACCTGTGGTAATTAAATAAGAAGTATGAAATACTTATAAATTCCATAATAATGTTTTGGATAATTTCAGCCTGCAGTAGGAGAAGAGACAAATTGAAGAACCAGGGAAGAGAGAATGTGACACTTCACTGTTCTGAGGATGGTAATTATGAGAAACTACAGTGTGACAGTGGATTGTGCTGGTGTGTAGATCCACAGACTGGTGAGCCAACAGAGAGAGCGTATCCTGAATCAATGATGACCCATCTTTCTTGCTGTGAGTTTATTAACTGAAAGTCATAAATAAGGAAAAACGTAATATCTAATTATAGAATTTAATTGATGCTTCCTTATAGATGACGAGGATAAGATTGGCTCACAGTACTTAAGACTCTGTGAAAGTATGCACATTGCCAGACTGGAAGTTATCGATAAACTAGAAAGACATGGTAGACTTTATGCACACATAGACACTGTAAATTGTGATGGGGATGGTAGCTACGCTCATTACAGTTTAAATGGTTCCATGCATGTATCACAACTAAAGATTACAATTTATTAATTGTCAGCATCGATTATTTGTTCATGTATATTTTTCAGTGTGTATTGTTTATGGAAGAACGGGATGCGAATAGACTTGTATCAGACACCCGTTTCAAGCATCCTCACAGTAAATTGCAGTGAGTAAAACTAATTGAAATTATCAATTACTTCTAAACAGCGTATTAAAAAAATATTGTTTTTTCTTTTGCAATTCCAGATTGCGCCAGAGATTCTTATATCTACAGTCAAGCAAACTTAACATTCTCTCTACAGTGTCAAACCAATGGGAATTATCAACCAGAACAAACTAGCAATGGCTATCCATTCTGTGTGGACAGCGATGGTTATGCAACAACCACATTGGGTTCCTTTGGCGAGACACTAAGATGTAAAGAGTCATGAGACTATTCGTATCCTTAATACGAAAGAACCTTTGCCCAAGAATAATCATTCTTGCCTACACCAATAGAAAGGTTCAAAAGTGAATAACACGTGAACGAGCTATTCTTAACTTTGTATTTTTGAAAGCTTTAAGAACGTCACATAGTTATTTGATTTTGCATTAATTTCTCCCTCGCGACGTGTCTTTTCATTTAAATACAGTATAACTTATCAATAGAGACGCTGGGCGTCCTAGTCCAAGAATACCGAAAATTTGAACTAGAACGAATGCGAACCAAGTAAGGAATGTGGTAGATATTCACGTTTTTAATACTTTAAACGGAGATATTAGATTTTTTTTAAATTCGGCAAGTTAATAAACAACGGAAGAACAATGCGCCGGCACTCTAATAATATAATTATTGCATCAATAATATCAATCTTACGTAATAGATACTAACAGTACAATTGGACGGTTACATATAACAAAAGATATTGCATCTGTTTCATTTCATAAAAACACAACTTAACTAATTATTTCATAAGTATTTGGCTTTAGTAACTTTCCGTTCTTGGATCGGCTATGATTGATTAAAAAATAACTTCCATTGCTAGTTACTCACTTCTTGGTTCGTGGTTAAATTTTTTTAATTCTTTTACCGTATCTCAATAATTAATAAATAACAAGGCGACTCCCGGAAACATCTCATTTAAAAAATATCTTTCACGTGTTTCCGGTCTGCTAAATTCCCCTCATTCAATCATCATAGGTACATACAACCTATAAGGGATGGGACCCAAAAAATCTTGACGTTCGATCCGCGAAACGTTCTATATAGTTAATAATCAGTTAGATAACTACCAATATCTGTTTGTATATGATGATAATATACTTATACACATATATATATATATATATCGCTTATGAATTTATGTAACACTCACGCACAGGTACAAGATGTTCCTAAATAGACGGAACATCGCGATATCAGTGTCCTTATGAACATTCTCGGGCATACGCGTACTTTCCTATAATGCATATAGTTCTATATCGGTCCATATATTTTGTATATTGCACTTAAATTTTGGATACACTCAACCGTTTTGAAATAGGTCTTAGTTATCTTCTTATTTATCCTTGGGTGGCTTTAAGTCCCCGTGAGGGGTTCAAGTGTTAGGAAAGAGTCTTAAAGTTTTGCAACGTAAAGACACCACTGGATATGTTTTCAAATTTGAAATGAAATGAAGTATGAAAACTGATAGTTCACTCGGAATACCTCAAGAAGGTGCACTTCACAAATTGTATGTCCAGGTGCCTTTTGCTGACTGTATGTATCTTAGGGGAACTGAAGAGCTTCTAACGTCAGGACTCTTGGAACGTCGCACGCAATCTTGACTGAGAACACGACGTCCTCTATTGAGAATGGCGGTACGGTTACCTCCTCCACAAGGGATGCTATCACTACTGGCCACACGTCTCACTTCGTTACCCGGTGCTTCCTGGTTAGAATTCTCCGTCACATCTCGGAGTGTGTAGATTGCGCCGTTATTGCCAAAGTATTTCGGACTTGGATCTATGGAGACGTTCCTGATAGGTCGGCCTTCTAGGTACCCACTGTTCCTGGAGGATGTTCTTCTTAATTCTGGGCTGTTTGTCTCATTTACACGACGTTCGTTCAGATTGCTCATATCGCCATCCACCTGTTTGTGGTTGCATGTCATTGCTGAGTCCAAAGAATCAGAAAACTCTGGACTGGGTACCGAGGAACTGTCCGGAATCCGTGAGAATACCACCCCCTGCGATGGCTGAGGGCGGTGTCCAGAATATCATTCTTCCAATTCGTCCATACGGTTACGCACCGCCATCTCTACCACTTCCAAACTTGGATAATCAAGTTCCTTGACAAGACACAGGACGGCAGAGAGGATGTTGGAATTCTGTGAAGAATAACACTTATTTATACTCTTTGAGGATGAAGTTTTGTGAAGTTCGTACTCGTTACTACGTACCCTGGTTACTGGTCTTCTATGATAATGAAACCGACATTTGTCCTTTTCCGAATGTCTGACCCATCCTGGTGCTGGATCCTCCTAGAACAAAAAGTCCATGAGCATCCTTGGGAGTCCATAAAAAGAAAATTCTTAATAAATACTTTTGTTACCTATTCTTCCTGGTTACTCATGTTCTATCTACGTATTTTACAAGGTCTACGAACAAGCATTTCTACAATGCAACTCTCATCCTAACACCTATTTTCGCAGCGTACAAAATAATGACAATACGTGTTCAAAACAAAAGTGCTGTCTTCTTATCAGAGTATCCAAAAAATTTAGCATTATAAAATAAGAAAGAAATATCCATCGAGGATCCTGACCCTGTCGACATTTTGGTATGCCGAAGCTCGTCTAGACTGCGGAGGAGGCTGAGATGGCTCGTCATATTCCAGCTGTCGTCTGTCATCATACTCGTAGCTGTTCCTGTCTATTCGACGATCTTCCGGATACTCATGAGGATACTGAGTACGTGGTGAAGCGGTTACATAGGACCGCTGGCTCTGATCATTCCCGCTGTACTCTGAATACGCTCTGCGATCCTCGTAGTCTCCATTATGTCTGGCAGTCGGGGGTCGGTCATCGTAATCCTAAAATATCCTATGTTGTACGTTGACGCTCGCGAAATAGCAAATATAAAAGGAAAAAATTCATTAAACGAAAACAAAACGCAAGCAGAAGAGTTCATTGATGTTTCGACGATTCTTATGACTAGGATTAGATACAGGATTAATAGATATTTTTAGAAATTTAAAAAGCAATGATTCCTATCTATTTCTACTCTTTGTTTTTCATATCTAAAAGCCAAGACAGACTCAAGCAAGCATATCTGCATAGACAGTTTATGATCAAGCATAGATTTTAGTGACACCTATAGCAATGAAGTTACTGATAGGTTATTTAGTATTATATATCGTGCTGGTGTTCTCTCAGGGAATCGGTACCTTGGCTGACTCGTGGGAATTAGTAGTCAGGGTCTCGCTGTTGTTACGTGAGTCAGTATGCATTGTATCCTCTTTGTTCTGATTCTTAGCCAGGCCGTTCTGTTGCTGTTAGTGTTATAGAGGATGTTAAAAATGAATAAAGAAACAAAAAGAGACAACAAGAACATCAATAAGGTCTAGTCGGCTCACACGCACAACGATATTTCAACAGATATCACTCTAGCATGCCATTGGAATGAAAAGCTACATAATCGAAAAGCAAACTAATCAAAATAATGGAAAAAAAAACATACCTCGTAGCTGTATTGGTTGTTTTGTGAAAATTGATGAGACGGTGAAGCATTGTAATTAGCATTTCTCCTGTCAGTGTCATGGTACTCATCCTGAACTTGCGGAACTTCCTCGTAACTTCTCTGTAAAATAAGATAGAAATTAAGTTTTGATGCCTATCGAATCAAATATATTTTTTATTTATATAGATATAAAGTATTAGAGATGTAGGTATAAGCAATGTTAGTACCGATACCTGGTCACTGGATGAACTGTATCTTCTGTGTTCTTCCGGTTCTGGTTCTTCAATGTACTCAGGGACAGGGATTTCCTGGTGTTGTAAATGTTAAGTAAACAAGGTGTTACGATTCGTGTTAACGTACGAACACACATTGTTATTTTAATTAGTCTGTTAATGGCTAGATACTATGGACACATCAGACTGATCTCCAGGTTGTCGATAATACCTCTGGACTGACTGGATCTGATTGTGGAGAAGATGCATCCATATCCAATGGATGCACCAGGACTCGTCCTCTTGTCAATGCAGTTTGAATCTCATCTGGGGAGACAACCTTGTCATCAAGTTTTTCAAGATTTGGCAAAGCTCTGAGGACTGCCAATCTGTACCTAAAATAATTTTTCATCAAATAATTTACTTTGATTATAAATCCTCAGAGAATCTTTCAGATCCTTACCCTTCACGTTCAGCGCAGGGATTTTCGCCAAGCCATAAATTTCTTAGTTTGGGTAAACTCTGGAGGTAACAAACCTCATTAAGGTCCTTGATGTTGTTCTTGCGCACAAAAAGATCCTGAAGATTTAGGCAGTACTGAAAATCTGCTAGACTATTGATATTGTTCACACTGAAAGAAGAAAGTTGTGATTAGGGAAACTGGTTTATGACTAGAAACAGAAAGATTTTCCTTTTTTTATCTTTTTTTTAAATAAATTTTAAATTATCCATCGTTTTTATGTACGCTAAAGAATTTTTCAGAGCGCATCCTCGCGCGAGAGTGCGTAATTCCATAAAATCGTCACGGGCAATATCTTCGTCTCGAAAAAGAAAGTGTATAGCTCTTGAAACCAACTTGCTAACTAAGAAATGGTGGAATTCCTAACGTAATACAGATCCACGGAAATAGTTCCTAGCTACTTTATAAGTAAGGCTATAATAATACATTTGTATACCAGCTAAGCAGCCTCACCTTTAATATATAGTTTAAAAAATTAAACCTCAAATCAGGCGTGATAGAAATCAGCACGCAGGGGTCACAGCCACACCTGGTCATTTTGCTAATTAACTAACGTTCGGTATACCCAAGACGTATTTATGGAAACTTTTACTAAAAATAATAATCTGACTAAGGAATTCAGAGCCGCTGCTAGTCTAAAGAACAAACATTTAGTTGCAGTTGTTATCCGTGTTTTGAAACTGAAACTCTTGTTGAAAAGCACGTGTGGGCAGAACAACTTCTTGGACACGTGGGTTGCGGCCCTGACGCCACCTCGCAATATACAAACATGCCCGTAATAGGATTAGTATGACCTATGTCGTTGCTTTTATGGTGACAACCGAAAGACGAAATGACGTCGCTGAAAATCGAGCATTTTTTTTTCTTGTTCTTCATTCGGTGGTCTGTTGGTCCACTTCTTTTTATAGACGTGATATAGATTCAATTTAACTTTCAATCTTACAATGAATAAAATGTAAAGCTGCATAATAGAGTTATGTGAATGAATCACAGGGAGACAGGTGGAAAAGCAAAAAGGGTTAAGCGCCAACTGAATCATCGCTGCTTTTAGACGCGACCTAACAGGGGCCTCCAGGCATACAAGAAATTATGATCAGTTCACATGTGACAGTTATTTAATTCTGCATACTTTTGATGAACGAGATATCTTCAGATAACGGTTTATGCTAATTATATGTTAATTTAATTGCACATTCCACAGGCACATATTTGTTCTTTCAAGATGAATGTTATGTTGAATAAAAGCACAGAGGATGACAATCCTGGAAAAATACCTTGAGATCTTCTAACGTGAGTTAGATACAAGCTCTTTGTTCTTTATTCTATGTGTCCTCCAGATATAGTGTTTGTTTATTTGTTAAACGATTAAGTACAATTTTGCAAAGCTCACCTTAAGGATAACACTTCGACATTTTTCATCTTGCGTAGAATACTGACATCAGTAAGTTCTGTACCCCTGGAAAATAGAGCATAGCGATATTTCAATAATATGTAATAATGCATGTAGTGAAATCCGAAAGTGAAACAAAACAATGAAGAAAGAGTATGTATATATCTATTACAGTATACCACTCAAGAAATGGATAATCGATAAATCATTATTGAAAAATCAATATTTCAGTAAGAAGAAAACATCAGATTTGAGACAAGTGTAGCTTCCCGTGAGAACATATATGTGATATAGAAGAGCTGATAATTCCCACAGTATAACTGTAAATTATGTGAGTATACAGTTACATACAGTTATATCCGCGCTCTAATGATTCACAAAATGCGACAAGTACATCGTCTTGTAAATAATAAAAATAATGAAATAACAATGCCGATAAAAAAAGCAATAAAATTGAAAAAGAAAACTTTAAAAATATTAAAAATTAAATTCTGGCAATTTGAGTCAAAGTTAACCGCACATTTCGACGGAGACTGTCATGAAATATTGATAATAAAAAGAAATCAGTATCAATGTAATGAAGTTTAAAGAAAAGAGAACACGAAACATGATTTCCATATAAGAAACCGCAACATGTAAATTATAGAGAGGGATAATAAATTTTCTGTCATCTTTATAAAAGTTAAACATAATGTCAGCCAATATACAAAACTGAAGAAGTGACACAGATATCCTAAAATAAATATGCAATAAATACGAACCAGCAGTTTAATTTCTTCACAGCAGAAAAATCGGACATCCGCGTACGCGCGATGACCATCTCCTCCGTGAGTCTGACCATCATTGACACCTTGTTACAATTCCAATGATAAATAAATCAAAGAAAAATGCGATTAAATCTACGCCGAAGACACTGGAATTTCAAATTATAACTGTCGCAGACAGGCGTCCTATCAGTGAGATCCAAGCATGATACTCGATTCACAATAAATTTAAAATCTTATACCGCAAAGACAATTCCCGACAGCACTCCATAATGAGTCGCCGTCAACTGGCCCGTGAAGCATATTGCGAACTCCATTCCTTTCATTCTTCCCACTACGAGAACATACGCAGATTGGCAATCTCCCTACTCTGCCCTACTCATCTATGGTAGGAGGCTATGGTTCATGTTCATGAGAGCGACAGGGAGTTAATCTAGTGACATAAAGTTACGCAATTGGTAGTACAGGTTTCTATAGAGAAATACTAAATCCTTTGACCAATCAGAGCTTTTATTAGAATGCTGAGCTGTCCAATGAGCATCCAGAATTTCACACGTTCTCTAGCAGAGGCACGCTCGATAACAGGGCGCTACTGTCCGTGAAGTGTCAAGCGAGCCGTTCCCCGTTACTCCCAGTGTCGAAACTTAAATCGGTGATTTAATTAGAGTTATTACACTATATTATCTAGAATTTGTGCGAACGTATAAGCAATAATGACCGACAAGAAAGGTAACTATACGACGTAATAAACGCGCTACGTTATAAAAAGCGAAATATTCGACAAGACGTGGCTCGAGATTTTTGAGATTATTCGGGATGAGAGAGGATACGTATATTCGAGTCGCGGGATACAGAGAGAAAGGGAGAGAATGAGAGAGAATTGAAGAGAGCGTGTATGAGAGAAAGAGATAAAAAGAGTCCCGATTGTCACATTCGTGCGATGAGAAAATATTTCAAACATTCGTGCGCGTCCCCTCCGTGGCTTCTTCAAGATTCTCTCTGCCTAGGAGAGTTTTATATCTTCATTCGATTATCAGAATTTCGTTTCTGAAATATTAAAGTCGGTCAGGGCTGCGGCGCGTGGCTGTCCGATAAAACTCGAATTTTTACCCACTGACAGATTAATCAATACCGTCCTCTGTATGGGAAATACAAAATGGCTTCCAGAGGTTTCTCTCTTGAATGCATTTTCTTGCTTATCTCTTTGGCAACCACCGGGATCTCGTTAGTTCTTTCTGCAGATTATCATATGAAATAATTCGAAAAATATCTTACTTATTATTTATCACTGTGCGCCGACTTATATTTACAAATATTCTTTGAAAATCAAACTCTAGGTTAGCGATTACATGGAGGAAACAAGAGTTCCTGGAGGTGTTCATGTTGAAGAAAAATAATTAATTATGACGTAAATTTTTTTATTATTTTTTTTTCTTTTAAGTTACCTGAACCCACAGGTTTTCATCATTTTTGTAACTAATTGTACATTACCAATAGGAAATATTTTATGAAAAAAAGGGCCCCGTGGAATCATGTAATTTCTGACTTTTTTTTGCGTGATATTACTGATTTTCTTATAACAAAGGGAAGTCGTGCAGTTCTTGAGTTACAACGAGCCCCCGCATAACCGGAATTATTTCCATTATTCATTGGATGACACCCACATAGTTCTGGATTCATTGCGAAAGAGAATTTGCTTCCCACAATCCTAAATGAATGACGGGATGCCTGTCTTATCTTCAATATAGAAAATAAGGACTCTTGATCCAAGAGACTCTGGAAGTCATTGTCGTCGGTATATCCGTTAGGCGATTCGTTAAGCTTTAAGTTAAATTAATTGCGAGAAACAATAAAAATAATTAATGTTTTCACAATCTCTGCCTGTTTGAGTTGAGCAGGACGATGCAACTGCAGTATATATATATTTTTTTATCTTTTTGTTTAACCTGTTTTCGAGCTTTTAAACAGAATACAAAGTTGCGTTTTCATCTCAGAACAATAAATTTTAACAAAAAAAAAAGATTGATATAAAGTTAAAGTCGTTTATCCGGTATCGAACCTGCGAATTGACAGTCTCGCATATTGCTAATTTATATTATTAATCGACGTGTTAAGGAATTCTATGGAAAAGCCGAATGGAGTGTCTGGAGAGAATTAAATACGGTAAAAGAATAAATGAAAAGTACTCTAAATCATTTCTTTAAATATACCCACGTCAATCTGCAACGTTCGTTTTAGGTAAAAGCACAATAAGGAGGAGACAGTTAAATATGAGGAACGACTTAATTCCATCGAGACACTCTTGGAACGTGTCGCGGAGCGAAGGAAAGCAAAAATCCCTGAAAGGATGGAGAAACGTGAGAGGATTTAATATTAAAAAAAAAAATTAAGGAAAGCCGTCCAGAAGTATTATCTCAAAGCAGTCAGAACGGTCCTGCATCACAAAGACAGTAGAGGATATACCTTCGATCCGCGACGTCGCTCCTTAATTATTTAACGTCTAATCTATAAGAGATACAAAGGAGAAACCTTCTAGGAATATAAGATGGTGTCGATGATAATGATGCGTGAAAGAAAGATCTAGCCGTTAAGCACGATTGATAGTGAAGGAAGGAGTCCGGAGGGTCAAACAGAAAAAGTACATCGTCTCAGTGACGACGGCCGGTGATATAATAGCGGATGCGGATGCACCGGATGAAGGAGGATTATAAAAGCTACAAACAATGGTGGCTGTGAATATGTTTGCAGCGGACCATTTCAGTGACGATTTGATCCAAGTCAGTAGGTGGAGCCAGGGAGACCGGCGTTCGCGCAGCCTAAGCCACGTATCTAAACTAACCTTCTCTATATACTACCTTAACTCACTACGTGTTTATATACCTACATAATATATATATTACGTACATATATATATACACATCATTAATGTGTATACATATATGTGTATACATAACGATAGGCACGCCTAATAATATAAGCACCGTGCGCCTCCCGATTCAAAAAGTTCACAGTCAACCAAATTTATCGGATAAAATTAATATATTTCTTTCATTAATTTCTATTTCAGGCAGTCACAGTGTAGTATATTGGGTAATGCAGTCTTGGCTGTTACAGAAGTGTAAGAGTGGATGGAGATTCAGTTAGTGACGGAGTGAAATATTATAGGAAATAAGAGTAAATGACTAAAGGGATATAACTATTAGTGTATTATGAATATAAAATTAGATAATGTTTTGTCAGATAATTAGAATTATTTTGGATATCAAAGATCAACGAGAGCATTATTATCAGGGAGTGTTTTTTGCCCATTGATATTTAAAGAAAGTATCTTCCTTGCACAGTGAAAGGAAGAAGTGACATATTTTTTGATTTTTAGATAATTTCGTTGGGGTCTTTTCTTTCCTTCTTTATTTTTGTGTTGTGATTTAGGACTGCGGCTTGCGGCTCAGTAAGTTCCTCATGAACGAACACGCGATAACAGACACATAAGCTGAGAGTATACTTTTTGAATTGGAGACGTCGGCTGCCATATAATATCCAAATCAATATGAACGTAAGATATTGATATGGGTGTAACGATATATTTCGTACTGAGACCGTGGTATTTTTGGCTGAATGCTTTATTTCTCTTATCATTTGTATAACCTTCTTGTCTCTCGTTTTTTTGTTTTTCTTTTATATTTTTTAGTTACATTTTCCCGTTTAGCGCTGCCCTTTTATAAAGAACGACGTGCCCACCGTGTACGGCCGCTACTGCCAACAGTATGTACCACCAATGTGCACTGTTAAGCACTATTAATTTTTCATGAGAAAAAATTACTAATATATATTTTTTTGTTCCTTAATAGTCTATATCTTCCAAGGAGAATTTGTCGAATGTTATTGAAAGACAGTCAGTGGTGCTGTTGGCTTGCGAGGAAACGTACCGTGACACGGTGGGCTTTATTGGGGTGGTGGTGGACACGAATGCTGTATTTAAAAAGCTCGGCGTATCTACAAATACTTTTTCTACTCGATAGTAGTACCTCGGTAGCTCACTTTTAACAATAGTGCATGCTCGCTTACAAGGATGACACTCATGAGTTTTCGCTATGGTAAAAAAAGAAAGAAAACATTTTGAAAAGTATGCAGAGAGAAATCTGTCTTGTTAAATTATAAGAATCGTAGACAATTGTTTATGAACGATGTAAACTCGTGAGTGAAATTTGCACGAATGGAAGTTGCTGCAATCGTAACGTCGATATGTCAGACGTACTTCAATTTTTTCCTACTCCCTTCTGGCATGTGGACATATTCTGTAATAATTATATAGCATCCAGAGATGCGTGCTCGTACGGTGCGAGCATGGATTAAGCAGAGAAAGAAAGTCAGGGAAAGATAAGGAAACAAGAATGTAAAATATGAATATGAAAAAGGAAAATATTGTGATTGAATTTTAATAAAATGTAATGTCATGTGGCACCATCTCGTGAGATTACATTTAATACGTCGATGCTCCGGGTTAGTCTGGTTTATCTTATTGCTAGTATTTGTACGTGTGTTCGAATATTCGTTGCTAGCTAGTAGATACGTTTAAAGTTGCATGTCGAATTCAATTATTTCTCTAGGCTATGAAGCACGACACGTGAGATGCCATTGTACAATGTTTATCAGACTGATTTATGGGATTTTTATGGGTCCTTTGTATGAATTTTCCCGGGTATATTTTAAGAACGCGGTACTCTGTTTTAACGTTTTACTTAACTTAATGGCTCTCGCGTATCGTGATACTTGCACGTTTCGCATGTCTTACATGTCTGACAGAATTTTTATTACAATACTTATTTTTCTTCTGATTTTTCACTTGGCTCTTCTTCGTGGATCTTCAATATACGCGCTATAGGAATACTAAGACCAGTAATTGAGAAAATTGATTGTGCAGTTGAAAGATTGTTGGAATTTTATATTGTCGCCACTGAGGAGAGCTTTGAAAAAATATATCTTGTTCGTAGCGACTGGTATGTTTTTACCTGATTGTCTAGCTGCTACTTTTATCATCAGAATGTTTTGAACGGATTTTTGTAAATTCTCACGATCGTCACCAATTACTTTGAAGTTTGTATTAACTGTAAATTATATTTATAAATCGCGAGTATAGTATTAAAATTTTGGAAAAAAAAGTGGAATCTTACATGAATCCGCGTATCGTTCTCAAAATGCATGTGCACGTCGGCAAGTAACACGTAAAATAATGTTAATAGTGAGCTTATAATGGATCTAGAATTTTTGACAAATGAAAAAGAGTGACACTGAAGGAAAAAAGAAATTCGAGGCACCAAGGTGTTTGCCAAGTGGTTTCTTTTTGATGCGGCCCGGTGACGGAGATACAAGTCATTTCGATGGACAATAGAGAAAGAGAGAGAAGAAAAAAAGAACAAAATGCAAACCAAAAAAAAAGATATCCAGTCAAAAATCTTTATTCTCGAAAAAGACCAAATTATACGGCAAGAAAATTTTGCATTAAATTTACATATAAATTTTCCTCCTGTGTCTACTAAATCAATTGAATCTCGGTCGCCGCGCCTTATGATCTATAACGGTTGGCGATAATGGAAAAAAGAGAAAGAAAAAAAAACGAAAAAATTTATCGCGTTTATCCTTACATGAATTCTTCACGTATAACTGTAACCACGGTTATAACGATGACATATTTTTGAAACTCAATTCTTGTTCTTGTTCCTCATCGGGTTTCTGTACTTGACGAATCGTCGAAATTGCTCGTGTGAGATAAACATATTATATCCGTACTGGAAATTCTCTCAGTCCGAACAAGATCCACTGACGTATACGTATGAAGGAAGAAAAAAAAATTCTCTTTGTTCCTCTCACTTTCTTTTTCGTTCTTGTTCTCTTCCTTTCCTTTCTCTTCCTCTTCTAAAGATCGTATCGTATCGTTACTGGAAATTGTACGATTGTGTTTTGCACCGTGGGCACTGACGACACGACTCGTATTAACGCATTATAATTGCCAATGTGAACGCGGACTAAGAAATAAATCCGCATTGACATTAGACAATCATGAACGATTTGGTGTGGGCTGACCTTAATGTATAGAGTACAGATACCGGAAAAAAAAGAAATGACAAAAATTTTTTTATACCAATCACGTCCAACCATTGGTGGCTGAGCTTGAGCAAAAATCATACGCAATTAGACTAATGAGTAACAAATCTCCTCTGTTCTATATATATGACTTAAAAAATTAAAAAGCTCTCTCTTTGACATAGTATACCGATAATACTGATAGCACTGATAACTTTGTCTCCTGGATTTTTAACACGTCCGGAAATCTACTGGCATCCATTTTTATGGGACTTCCGCCGTGAATCCGTACTGCTGCTTCTAGTTACACAGTAGTACTATGTAACAGGGAGAGAGCAGATAGTTTTGAGATAAAAAGTAAATACATATGGGAATTTTTAAAAATTTTAAAATTAGGTCGGATGACATTTTGAAAAAAAAAATGTAACAGAATCAGACACAGTGAGTGACGAGGAGGTTTTTATACTTGCGTATATTCGTTGCTACAGCACGGCGTGTACTTTAGATAAATGACAATTTTAAAAAAAAAGAACAAATTACGATCGATCGTTTTTGTGCTTTGTTGGGTTTTTATAACATTCGGGATTAATTGTTTTGATGGGAAAATCGAATTTTTTATGATCATATTTAATACACGCTTCGTGTTATAACTCGGCTTGAAGTTTTGGTCATGTTGCTTTTTAAACGACCGATCGTTCAATTCTCTATACTATACGCAATTACAAAGAGAACTTTTAATAATGTTTGAAACCTTTATTTATTGGATATTTGCAGAAATTTGTGGTTTGCTGAATCTTGTCACGACTTTTTGAATGTGTGGAACTTGATATATATATATATAAAGATTTAAACAAACAAAAAAATACATAACAATCATATATATGTATATATAGAGAGATATACATATATATTGTTTATATATATACATATAATCTCATTGTACCACTGTACTCATTGTATAAATTACACATTCACCGCTCGGTACACGATTTCTCAAACGATCTTTTATTTACGTTTTTTATAACTCAAAATTTTTTTCTTTTTTCCCTACCCCATTAACAGTTCTCTTTTTCTTTCTGATATTCATGCGCTTTATCGAATTTTTAAGAATTTGCCCACGTGGATCTTTATTTTTTCTGATGATCATTAATGAATTTATAGAAGAAAGATGCATTCCAGATAACTCAGTTGTGTTGAAAAAAAGTTTTTTTCGTTATCTTTTGTCTTTCTTTTATCTTTGTTCCCAAAGTTCGAACGGTACCGTGCCCTTTCTCACAACTGGCTTCATTATTTCTTCTGTTGGCCTTCTTATCTCATAATTCTTTTCACCACGGCTGTATCCGAGAGTACGCTGACTCCTTGTCCAATTTATTATTTTTTGTTTGTTCCCATAAAAAAAAATCTTTAGCATTGCGTCGAATCTTAAAGAGAAAAAAAGGTACTCCATTAATTTCCCTGTTTGACAATAAATTTTTACGTATTGAACTTTTATTTAAAACGCGCGTAACTTCAACAACTCTCGGCTCCAGCCTTTAGTCGAATGTACTTGGCTTTATACCTTGATTGTGTAACGCTATTTGCTTTGAGATCGGTTTCGTATTATATCTTAGTTTTAGAAGTAAAAGGTAGGTCAGTCACGCGCGAGTTTTCGTCTGAGAATAGTTTCAAAAATTGGTATGAGTATATGAAACAGAAAGAAGACAAAGAGTAATTTTCTTGTTTTGTCCGATCATCAGTTTGCAAACCTTTAGTATCGTGGAAAGATTTTTATGGGGGAAAAGAAAAATTAAAATTTTATTCACGTATTAAAATCGTAATCGTAATTTAGCGAAATCCTTTAACGCGAATATCCTTTTTTTTTAAATCAATTCAAATTTTCGCGGTTTCCCGTTCCGCTGGGCTTTTTTTAAACTTATCCGTTTCTTTTCTTCCTCGCTTTCTAAACTTTCCTCAGGCGTGACTCGTGCCGATTGCGTTCGCGTGCGTTGCGTTCCGCTCGGAAGTTGGTAAGATTGTACGAGTTAAGTAAACTAAAAAAGATGTTGACACTTAAAAACATAAAGAGATTCAAAATAATCGCGTAAAGGGGACAAGAAGCAAGCGAACGCAACGAAATACTTTTTTCAACATGAAAGTCCGACTCGTGCCTTTTTTTAATAAATAAAATAATAAAGATGAAATGTTAAAAAAAATAGTACACCGGCACGAGTACGGGCTCTCTTTCATTGGTTTCCAGTTTTTTTCCTTTTTTTTTCTTTTTCTTTTCACCTTTACCTAGTGACTAACATTGTTTGAGCTTCAATTAGTATCTTGATTAAAGAAAAGAAAAAAGAAAAAAAAATCAAAACGGTGTATGTCATGTGTAAGATATACTTGGGTGTGGGAGTACCACTGTGAATACACGAACCAGTTTATTTCTGCCATCACTTTGTATCTTGTGCAACTATACTTGTTACGTGTACAGTGAGTTATGATACAATAAAAATATTGTTCTTGTACTGCAACTGTATTCAGAGGTGTGAATAAGTGTCCGGTAAAGAATAGATTGGCTCGTGTATCGTTGCACGAATCGGTTTACGAGTTGGCTCAATACCAAGAGAAACTATCGAATAATGTTAAGCATAGTTATTTAAAAATAATTTGTCTTTTTTTTGGAATGTAACACGTGCTGAAAATGAGAGCCATATGTGTAAACGTGCTAACTCGCAAGTCGAGTCGTCAGTCCTGGACTGTGGTACCGTGTACCGTTGGCTTAGATCGACTTTTTCAATTATTTTAAAGATGAAAGATGCTACTGTGTATTTGGCTTGTGTTACAGCATACCCCGTGGCACCTCATCCACCAACTGGCTTTGTCCCAGCACCAGCTCAGCCAGCAACCTACGGTGGTGAGTAGCTCAGAGAACTCAACAATTTCTAAATTGATTACTCATGAGCTGTTAGTGCATAGTTCCGCGCTGGGTCGTTGATGTGAACCGTTGAAAAATTGTTTTCACCTTTTTAGTTGCAGGGGCCGCGCCTTATGGAGTATTTCCAAATCAACCGCAGCTCTATGCAGCACAAGGACCACCGCCACCTACGTATGATCAAACGTTGACTCATCCTATGGTAAGAGTTTTTGGAAATGTTCTAATCTTTTTTAGGATTGATAAATATTATTTTTTGTTTAATAATATTTCATCTCACTTTTAGATGTATCAACCGATGTACGGTCAGGGTTACCCTGGAGGATATTTAGCTGGTTATCCTACGGCCTATGGTCCATTGCAGTATTATCCTCCTCTCGCAGCCGCTGCAGCTTACTACCCTGCAGCTGCGATGCAACCGGCGCCAGTTAGGCCCACGCTCATGGTTCCTGTAAGATTTAAAATTTTTAGGAAGTAAAAGACAGCAGGAACGTGCATACTTAAATAGCAATTGATATATATATTTTTTTTGATTATGCAGAATGGCTTCGATGGGTCTCGTTTTGATGGTATCTCGCAGCAGGTATTACCACCACCGCCTCCTGGTGTGGCAGCAAACGCAGCACAATTGGCCGCAATGGCGGGACACACTGTCGCCCTGTCGCAAAAGAAAGGATCGTTCCTTGGAGGAGGAACAGAGGGTGGTTACACTTTTTGGTAAAGTATCCTGGAGACGAAGGAGGTGACGTAACACGAAGAGTAAGAGAAAAAGATAAAGAAAACCAGCAAAAAAATGAAGAGATAAGTGACGAAGCCCCCGAAGGAAGTCCTCGCGAGCTAGAGAAGAAGAGAGACAAAAAAGATAGCGTTAAAGATATCCAAGATGAAAGGATTGTTGTATCGAATTTACATGAACGAGATCTAGGGTCATATATCATGCAACCAGGAAGCCATTAGTTAATCAATGACATACACTCCTGGCGAGTGTTCTATACATCGACTGCTGGCTGCTTTGTTTCTTTTGACGGTGAAGTCCAGTTGAGAATACATTAAAAAATGATTTTTCATCAGGTATTCACTAGGTCCTATTATACTCGTTCACGTAGATCCATGTAAAAAAAAAAGTGTGTTCCAAAGTCTTTTTCAAAGCGTGACTTGGTTCTTCTCTTTCGCACCAATGAGTAAAAGACACGACTGTCCCGGGCTCCTTTAAAAGAGTGAACATCGACCCTACGACTATATTCGCTTTAGAATAACTCTCGGAGTCACCGCGGATGCTGACGCGCCCTTCAACGTCAACAGCGAATATATGGTGTATCCGCGTTAGTGTTCTCTGGGAATAAAAGAAAAAAAAGGAAAAAAAAATATTAATAAAAATAAAAGAAAAAGGAATACAAGAAGATAGATTTATTAGCCACGCGATGATCGATTGCGCCGCCCACGTCTATGGGAATAATTTTTCAATAAGGAACAACGAGTCGACAATTATCTCTGCGGCGCCGGTGCCAAAAGAATCTCAAAGAGATCAAGAAGCGAACTAACAGAATCTGCAACAAATTGATACAAGCAAGAGACTAAGAACTCTCTCACACGTCATCCGTTCGACACAGGAAGGAATATAACAAATAACGCATTTTCTCAATCCAATACAAAATTCTTATTCAGTAGAAGAGTTCCAGTCAGCGAGACCCCGTCCCCTGATATCATCCAGGAAACAGAGGCAAGGGTTGTTTTTGAGTGCGACTTTTTTTTTAAGAAAACAAAACAGACTAGCTAGGTTGGCTAACAAAGGTATTATTTAATTGCGCGATGCCTGCCCGCGACGGTCAAGCTTCTCGTTCAGACTAAATTAAAATTTTACCAACCAGAATAACGTTACTTTCTCTTCTGTCTGTATCCAGTTGTATATTTGTCTCAAGTCTGAAGACGTGTATTCTTCTTTTGCCACTGTAATGGTAAGGGTACAGTAAGGGAAAGTGAATTCGGATAAAAGCAATGTCAAAATCGGTATGGCTGAAAGGGGTACCCTCATCCAGGCTAGGATTCGCTGAAGAAACGAATGGTTGTTTCACCTTTTAAAGTACAAATCGATACGCATATAGTGGATAAAAGGAGGGAGCTTTCGTTATGTCGCGGGCAATCATAGCTCTCAGCCATATTAGGCGATTTGTATACCGTTGAACGTTGTCGCGAGAAAGGGCAAGGATTTGACTGGTTACTGATATCAAGACACGTCGTAAGAGTGATTATGCATAAGAGTTGAATGAATTATTATTAATAATATGATATACGCAGCTCTTCGTATCTGCTAGAAAAATCCTTGTACCGTTCAACGGCCATGATACGTAGCGTAGTTAACGTCGTGGGTCTGCCGAGAGGATTCTCAATGGAGTTCCAATCGATAGGCGCACCCTAAATATGATATTAATTAAGCAATGAAGAAAAAACTAATTTACAATCGACGATAGCCTAGAGTAGGACCAACAGGCGTGATTCTATATTACCTATTATTGGTCTTTTTTAGAGAGAGAGTGAGAGAGAGAGTGCGTGAAAAAGAGAAAGAGAGATAGAGCTAGAAAAGAGAGGCGGCTCGATAAGGTCAACTCACCGGACTCGACTAAATGACCTCACAAAGGAATGAAAATAGAACAATAATCTGTTAAATATTTAACGAACAAAGATATATTACCAATTGCAAGTTGGAAAATAAAACCCAAATCAGCATATACATATACAAATATGTGAATATTGATTTCTCAGTAGCTTGAGAAATCAATATAGTCTGGTGAGCTTGTTCATCTCGATGCCATCTTTGTACGTTCTCTTTTATACTGTTGTTTTCCTTCTATTTTTTTTATATCCGACATACCTGATTAATTCTACTAGAACTTTGAAGTTTATGTTCTACGTTATTTTATGCGTTTTTATTTTTCACACATAGAACACGCAACTCACACTATACTAAATCTAGTCCGAAGAGTCTGACCGACCAGAAATGAGAAACCTTTTTATGAATTACTTCAACTTCCGTTTGATGAATGAACGCTTTGCGTTCGTCATTAATTATTGGTCCTGTCCCTTCTTGGTTTCATCGCTCCTATTATTTTTCTTCTCACTCTTCTTTATCAGCGTCCTCGTCATTGTCTCCCTATGTCTACTTCGACTTATATTTGTTTTACATGAGAACCGTAGGTAATTGCGCTTTAGATAAAATAATTTCAAAGTCCGATCATAGTATGAAACTATTTTGTGATTTAGTCTCCCTAAATCTACCCACCTTGTAACCACTCAACACTTACTACTATCATTATCAAGAGAATTGAAAAAGACAGTCAAGGAAGTCATGCTGCTCCGTGAGAAAGAAATTCACATCTACAGGCTTCGAAGACAATTGGATCAAACATAGATGAGAAGAAAAAGTGAGGGAAACATATGATAAGAAAATGTGATGTCTTTTTGAATTTGGAATATACATATACATATATATGAGTGTATTTATCTACATGCATATATACGTGTATCAGACTAATGTAGAAGAGCTCCTTTGAAGAAAGCAGAGTACGAATGGAGGGCTTGGATCATGCCGGACGGGCCTGAATTATGCATTGATAAAGTATATTATGTTGATATTTATATTAAATTATTACTATTAATTAATAATTATTAATTTAACGATGAGGAACAAAGGGACAAAAGGAGAGGGAAGCGGAGGAGCGACGTGAAATTCAATTGTCAGACGATATTAAATAAATGAAAGAAAAAAAAAATTGTACCAAGCAACTCGCGACGGATCTGTTATTATTTTGTCGAGGACAGAAATCGCGCGATGCAATTATTGAGAGGCCGATTATCATCTAACGTATAAGCAAAGAGGGAGAATTGCGGATGGAGATTTTATATATATATCATGGAAAAAGCGTGCAATAAACATAAAGTCTATTGTAACAATAAAAGTAACGATTAATGAATTGCAAACGGTGCATTTGTTTATTAATGTTAGAAAACAAGTGAGCAAGAGCGGGAGAGCTTGTGTGAGAACAAGAGAGGGAGAGAGAGTATGGGAGAAAATGCGATAAGTAATGCAAAATCTGCCGGTCCTTGACCGAAATGTACTAGTAAATAAACATCATGACCACGCACTTGTCTATGCGTAACATTAAATTTTTAATTTTCAACATTTGATTATGCTCTGTTCCAACTGTCTGTTCTGAAAAAATGGATGGAGAATAACGGCGTACCATTGTTTTTCTTATAAAAATTCTTTGTCTTGCAAAGTTGGTTGAATCATTGTAGTTTGTATTTACAGGTATAGTATCATACAATATTATGAACAATATTTGCACATTAGACTTTAAACATTCTAAAGACTGTGTGGCCAGAGGCCCTTCAAAATATATTTGCCAACTGAAACGATGACAGATTTTTGTCTTTGCTATTCAATATATGTTATCTATATGGATGGTCTCATTGATCAAATCGTTTACTAGCTAATACTTTTTTCATAGTCTTCTCTAAAGAAGGTAATAAGTCACAGTATGTATCAACACACTTAGTTGCACATTTTTCAAATTGTTCACTAAACTTGTTCACTTCATCTTGTGTGGGATTTGGACCCATCTCTGTACGGATATTATCATTACATTCCATAACACAACGTTGTAATCGGTTTTGTACTCTCTCAAGCTCTCCTTGAACATATTGTTGTGCCTTGTTTAATGTTGTACTACATTGTTCCACGCAACTGTGTACACTTTGTACACTTTGCGTTTCATTACTGCAGCACTTTGCCGCACACAAATGCATTTCACCCTGAAACAACAGGATCATCAATATGACAAAGTAAAGGAACGTTGTACAAGATCAAGTCACATGCAAAAGTAACGAGTTAAAAAAAAATTAAAAAATCTTTAATAACTTATAAAAAATACATAATAAATTCCATAGAATATTCAGAAAATCATTATAGGTACCACTTTTTCGTCCGAGTATACACGTACCATAAAAATTAAAAATAGTTATACAATAACACTTTACACTAAAACAATAGTCTATATGAAAAGTGAACATCAGTATATACAAGATACATTTTACAGACCTGCATCTTCCTAAGATAAGTCCTGTCAATCTCCTCAACCATTTTAGTCATGGTGTCCTCAATCCTCTTTCTTTGTTGTTCAACCATTTTTCTTGTATTGATTCAATAATCAAGTAAAAAAGTAGGAAATTATATACCACGCCGGTATCAGTTCCAGCAGATTAAGGTCCACTCTGTTCTACGTTAGGTTGGGTAAAGGAAGTCATCCAATCATTTCAAGGGCTATGAATTATTATCTACCCTAGTGACATCTGTTATCTTTGCCCGATAGCTCTTCTGTCGCATAACCGTGCATGAAGCCTGCGCAAGCGTATTGATCCGGAGCATGAAACGCGCAGGCGTTCACCGGAGAATGCGGTCCACAGGGTAGTCGAGTATTCCGGTAGTGTTCTTCGTCACTTGACCGGCCATGATGTTGAGCGCCGTATCGAAGGCAGCCGTCGGGGCCCTCCGGGCCGTCAAACCCGCCCTTCTACAAACCGAAGCTGCAAAAGTCACTGGAGTCCTCGCAGTGAACAGTGAGTATTGAAAAATCAGTGTGACAATAACGAAAATCTATAGTGTACCTCTCAGAGAAACGATAATCCTCGAGGACGTGCCCTCCTGTGTCTTCTTACCTCGCGTACACGGCCCCTGGGAGCCATTGGGCGAAAAATTCATTTTTTACAAGAAGATAGTCATCTCATGTTTCTCGCGAGATTTGGAAAAATTTCAACGACATCTGTAGTACCATATATAATTTTTTATTGATTCCACTTGCGCTCCTCCTCTCGGATATTATATAATCTGTTTTATTCGGATGAATCGTTCTCAAGCAACGTCCGACCAACATGGCGGCATTGGGGTCACTCTTTGCCAACTTGTACGTAAAGATTTTGAAGCGTTTCTATAATATTATAAAATCATAGTCTCGTAGAAAGTCATAATTTTTTAAACTCAATCCTTGACTGGTTATATTTACAGAGACCTTGGTGTCAAAGCATTGTACAATTACCGGTTTACGAATCACTATCTGCGAAATAATCGATTACGCTGTCTGCTAGATTTTCCACGTTTTAAGACCGATACCTTCTTTTTGTATTTTCAAATTGAATCCTTTGCGATTATTATCTTCATGCTGATGACACACGATGTCTTCTTTGAGGATCATTACTGATCCTCTTTGAAGAAAATAATTTTTTCAAGATATTATGTAACTGCTCTCGCACGTCCATTACCTAATACTATCCTGATTTTTAATTAGGATATATCACACGAGATTTTGTTGAATGCTTTTTGTTTAGTTCTTCTGTTACATTATTTATTAACAAACTCTTATTAGTCATGTCCTCTGTAACATTCATTTTCTAATATTTTGTAAATATGTTGCGTATGATAATTTCCTTTATTGTTAATTAAATCGATAAATAACTGTATATAACCATTCTTTTTCAGGCCGTGATTATGCCAAGGCTGCAGCTGGAAAGACTGGTGCTCATGGAAAGGTCGTGGCCGTCATTGGTGCCGTCGTCGATGTCCAGTTCGACGATGAGCTTCCACCAATTCTTAATGCCCTGGAAGTTCAAAACCGTAGTCCCAGGCTAGTTCTTGAAGTAGCGCAGCACTTGGGAGAGAACACAGTGCGCACCATTGCTATGGATGGTACGATTATTTTTTAACGAATAAACTCGAAGGTCTTCACAATGAAATTACCAATTTTCTCATTTCCAGGTACTGAGGGTCTTGTCCGTGGTCAATCTGTTCTTGACTCTGGATTTCCCATCCGTATCCCAGTCGGTGCTGAAACCCTTGGACGTATTATTAACGTCATTGGTGAACCTATCGACGAACGTGGTCCCATCCCCACTGATAAGCTTGCTCCCATTCACGCTGATGCCCCTGAATTTGTGGAGATGTCTGTCGAGCAAGAGATTCTTGTTACTGGAATCAAGGTCGTAGACCTGTTGGCTCCCTATGCCAAAGGAGGAAAGATCGGTCAGTCTCCATTCCTTAAAATTTTATCGAACATCCATATAATGACAAATATTTAATACGTTGTGCTTGAATTTTGGTCCTTAGGTCTGTTCGGTGGTGCTGGTGTAGGCAAAACCGTACTTATCATGGAGCTGATTAACAACGTCGCTAAGGCCCATGGTGGTTACTCCGTATTCGCTGGTGTCGGAGAGCGTACCCGTGAGGGTAACGATCTCTATCACGAGATGATTGAGTCCGGTGTAATTTCTCTGAAGGACAAGACTTCTAAGGTAGCCCTTGTCTACGGTCAGATGAACGAGCCTCCTGGTGCACGTGCCCGTGTCGCTCTGACTGGACTTACCGTCGCCGAGTACTTCCGTGACCAGGAAGGACAGGATGTACTGCTCTTCATCGACAACATCTTCAGGTTCACCCAGGCTGGTTCAGAGGTCAGTTCATTCATCGAAATAATATATTAAGAACCATGAAATTTTATTGATAGTACTTAATATTTTTTATTTTATTTTCTAGGTGTCTGCTTTGTTGGGTCGTATCCCATCCGCCGTAGGTTACCAACCTACCTTGGCCACTGACATGGGTACCATGCAGGAACGTATTACCACCACGAAGAAGGGTTCCATCACGTCTGTCCAGGCTATCTACGTGCCTGCTGACGATTTGACTGATCCTGCTCCTGCCACCACTTTCGCTCACTTGGATGCCACCACCGTACTGTCTCGTGCCATTGCCGAGCTTGGTAAGTACAATATTTATCAAATTAGCATATACTGTGTTTAACTGTTAAAAATATATAAAAATTAATTAAACATCAATTATCAATCAGGTATCTACCCCGCTGTTGACCCCCTGGATTCTACCTCTCGTATCATGGACCCCAACATCATTGGTAACGAGCACTATAACATTGCTCGTGGTGTCCAGAAAATCCTCCAGGACTACAAATCCCTCCAGGATATCATTGCCATCTTAGGTATGGACGAGTTGTCTGAAGAAGACAAGCTCACCGTCGCCCGTGCCCGTAAAATCCAGAGGTTCCTGTCTCAGCCATTCCAGGTATGGAAACGCATGAAACCTACTTCACAGATATTAATTATCAAGTTCCTCTTTCGTAATTATACACATATTTTTGCTATAATCAGGTCGCTGAGGTCTTCACTGGCCATGCTGGTAAGCTCGTACCCTTGGCTGAGACCATCAAGGGATTCCAGAAGATCCTTGGTGGAGAGCTCGATCATCTCCCCGAAGTAGCTTTTTACATGGTTGGACCCATCGAGGAGGTTGCTGCCAAGGCCGAATCTCTGGCCAAACAATAAATCGAAACACAGTCATCGTAAACCTCGATAATAATTCTCGTTAGGACGATCTTCCGGCAAATCGATCGTTGATCTCGTCCTCGTGTGTCAAGGACCTCTGGTGTCTCCTCTTCAGGATTTGCCATTTCGTCTTTATAAACTATTTTTTTTTTTTCGTAGCTCCATTATCGAGAACGGACGATCGAGGCGTTGGATGATTGTATGTTAATTATTTCTTTCTTTTTCCATTGAAGAAAAACAATATTCATACAAATACACCTCAGAGATGCATTCACCATTCAGTCTATATCAAACGCCATCAGTTTACGCCGGATCGGATGACAACAATGCAACATACGGCGCTTCGATGCATCAGGATTTAACGTAATCATGTTACATCGATTAGGTTACCTTCTATCGTGTGGAGAATGGTTGCCACTCATATGGTACCAACTCACCTGTTGTCATCGACCATGGCTCGTAAGGCTTTACAATGAGCCACGTTATTAGCGATTAATGTACACTTCGCTGCCGTGTTGTATGTTAGTAATAAAAAATTAATAAAAATATACAAAAAATGGAGCAAGGTGGTTTTTTTAGTCTGAGGAATGTTTATGGAAGATCTGTGAGAAGTATATATGTACTAATGAGACCAAAGAATTTCTATTATTATGAAAGTATAGAAAATATTTATTTATCTGTTACTTGTAATTGGAAGATTGGTAACTTCTTATCATTCAGTTCAACATAGGTTTCTTTAGGTTGTATAATTTTACCAAAGCCTGGAAGAACATTTTATTATTATTATTTGTTATAGTTTTTTATTTTGATGATTTTATAAAACTCACGCGCCAATTATCTATCGTTAATGTCATTACGTTTTGAACAGTACTATTTGCTTGTTTTGTCTGTGCTCTCATCTCTTTGGTTGACGATGAAACTACCAGCCTGTCGTTATTATCTGAAAAGTGAGCCTTGGTAAAAGTTTTAAAAAGACTATTGATTAATAATTACCTCTTGATAACTTCACACGACCATCCCTCACAAGAAATGATACGTGTAGCATATTTTCCACAGTCTTCCCAAAGTCAGTTGGATTTATTATTAATTTGTAAAAGTCAATAGGTTTTAGAGTTCGTTTACACTCTGTATAAATAAATGTTTTAATTTTTTCAACTGTATTTTCTACACTCTCTTCCTCAGTTTTTTCTAATTCAACTATTTTTTGTGGTCTCTTTGTTGAGGCTTCAGAATCCTTTGTAACCTTTTTTCTTACTATTACTTTTTTTTCTACGGGTTCAAGACCTCCTGTGTGAAAAATGTATCAATTGTCATGGGTCCTGTGACTTTATAGCACAAAGAAAGTTAAACAAACCTAGAAGAGTCCGATATGTTGGTACTTTTCTAAAATATTTTACAGCATCATCTTCAAAAACTGACCAGACATTGCTACTGTCAATACTGTCGGAAGTAAGACCAATGTATTCTTTCTGAAAGAACAATTAAAATACATTGTAAAACCATATTCAATTTGCTTTTTAGATAAGAATACTTACAAGTTTATCACAATACTCAAGGAAGTTATATGTAACCTCTGTTGTTATCGAACTTATACAATGCTTCAAAATTTGTGAAGAGGCCTGCATCAATTCTGAGTCCAGGACAACTTCTTCCTGATTAAGTACTAAAAAAATTTTAAAAATATAAAAGTAATAATGAGTAACAATATAACTCATAATACATAATGCTAAACTACCATACTTTTTTCATCTAACGATGTATTCAAATTAAGATTGTCCACATCTTTCATAATATCTTCTAAAGTATTAAGTGTATTAGTGCTGGCTGATTCTTCTGCAAGGAAAACACATAATGTAAAGTTGAAACTATAGCAGGTTCAGTAACCAATAAGACCTTACCAAGATACTGTGTTGTAGTTAAACTTGATCTCAAGATTTCCCGACGTTCTTGAGTAGTCATATTAGCAAGGGACTCCGTGCTATCATTACAACTTGACATTATTCTTTAAGTTGTTTAATCGCATTTAATCCAATACGATGCTGAAGTATAGATGTGTGGTATAGATCATATAGATAGTTTAAAAATTACCGTTAAAAAAGTTCGTACTTAAGTATAACTTTTTAACAAGTTTTTTTTTCAATAAAAAAACCTCAAATCAATATATTAATATTAAAAAATAACCCTATAGCAAAGTTATAAAAACGAATTATTTATAATAAGTCTCTTTTTCCAATGTATAATTATTTCTCGTAGTAAGTTGATGACGTATTATTCAAGCAGCGCCACGTACTACAAAATGGGGAACTTACTAGTGTCCAACTGTGTCCAACCGCCTCAGCGTACGCAAGCAAGAACGAGTTCTAACATGTTTCAGTTTGGTACGTTTGGTATGGTTTGGTAGATGTTCTTGGGTGTGTGTTATCGCGGTATCTCGTTTTACGAAGTAACTATTCGGAATCGCTAAGATTTCGTTTAAAAAATAATCATTGCCCCGGTCTTTATATCTACAATAACTGTGCACATTGAGAAACTGATTAGACTGATTTTTCCTGAAAGAAAGTATTGTAGTAACTTGGGCCAGTAGGCAGTGACGTGATAGGCGGGAACGCAGTGAAGGGACTATGTGTGGTTGTGTGTAGAGTGGAATTCAGTGGAATTCAGCCTACGCTACTAGTGTACGTGAAAGACGGTATCTTGTGTGCGCATACGTTTCCCCTGAGGCATCTACGCTGCTGCACTAGCGTACGAGGATAGCCAGAGTACGGTGGACCTTGAATTCAGTTGGTTCTTTTTAATCTCTTACAGCGGCGTCCGGTCAGCTATAAAATAAAAATGAGTGTGGCCAATATGAACCTACCGACCGGTATGTACAATTAATGAATTTCCTGTTATTTTCTATTTGGGTATTGAATGAAAATAGTGTTAATTGATTTATTGTTTGTTTTAGGTCCGCTCCGTTTGGGGTGGAAAAGAAAGGCGTCGGATGATGGTAATTATTTTATTGTTCATACTGAATTATTTTTTGTTACTGAGACTGCATGCCTCTAGAACCGATTAAAGACACTAAAAATTGTGTGCATAGACGGTAATGTGCTCTTAGAAAATAGTTATTTTCTTTTGTTAAACATATGGCGCTGCTAGATGATATATATTTATTTGCAGAGGATGAGTCGGTGGATTTAAAATCAAAGCAGGCAAAGTACTCATGGTATGTGACTCTACAGAGTGAATCACCTCAACCAACTGATGAGGATAATGAATCAATATATAGTTTCCAGGAAAAAGAAACTGGTATGTTTCTACATCTTTTACTTTAGGCAACATGTATTTAACGTTGCACATTAAATGATATATTTATATCTATATAACAGACAGTGCCAAAGATACCTCAGACACTTCGACGCATACCTGGGTCAGCAGTAGTGAACATGGGGATGTGTCTGTTCACTTAGAGTACGAAGTGGACTCTCTGTCAGAGGATGCAAATCCTTTTGGGCAGGAGACATCATCTTCGGATCCTGAGGTCAGTCAAGCCTCCCCAGGAACAACACCCATCGATTAAAACATTTCTGATAAACTTGAATCGTTGAACAGGACATTATGGCGATTGGTGTACTAACTGCAATCTGTGATACGGATTTGGGTCTAGCTGCTGACAGCGAAGATTCTCGTAGTTCCATCGACAGTGAAATTGGTCGAGCTGACTACTGGACCTGCGTACAGTGCAACGCGGACAACAATAACCCGTTATTTCGCTATTGCGAGAAGTGTTATCAGGTACTGACATTTCCCGAAAGATAGTTGCGGTTTCGTTTCTTTCGTCTGAGTTAAGTCACTGGCCAGCAGAACGAGCGTTCCGCGTCTAGTACAGTGAATATTACGGAATGAGAAAATCAATAATCTTTATACATAACGAGCCTTGTACACGTGTATCAAGGATGAATAGTTTATTAATCACTTGACGTTATTGAGTAACGACTTGTAGCGAAATCATAGAATCTAACGTACGTTCTGCTATAATTTCGTAGTTTCAACTACCGAGCCAAAGGAATCTCGAATGTTCAAACAACACTGGATCGTGGAATTCGTGCGCATACGTGTAGGACCGTAGTGGATTAATTAGCGCAAACCTCAAGGATGGATACTCTGACTGACTTTTGCTAACAGACCTTTGACTTCCTAAAGAGAAACGATTTAATATCGCTAATGGAGTGTCAAAGGCTGAAAAGCAAAAGTCTCGTTCCAAGTTCAGAAAAAAAACATAGGTGACCAGTGGCAACGTCGAACGAAAGAATCCAGCCCGTAGACTTTCCTCGAGATTGCACAATGTGGAACTAGCATTCCCATTGTTTGTGTTAACACTTGTGCAATCCTACAGACATGTTGGCTGTGTCGAAGGACCAAGAGATACCCTTGTTTCACATTATGCCAAGGTTGTTATAAGGTGAGGAAGTGTCAATTCGATACAATGAACCGGACAAGAGATTTCATATAGTATCAGTAGTATTCAACGCCATTGGTATTGCGAACGTTGAAGTAATATTAAACAAAAAAGTTTTGCAAGCTTCTAAATTTTCCCTATTCATTTTATTTTCACAGATACGTAAGAATTTCTTTCCACCAAGGCCAAAGAGAAAAAAACATCGGCCACGTCGTGACCTCTCCAAGAGTAGCAGGACCAGCTTGACGTCGAGGGAAGACTCCAAGGAGGAGCTAACGAGTATGGACTCCGGTCTAGGTTCCAGTCAAGAAACAAAATGTTCCTTATCACTGGAGCTTGATTTAGACAAGGTAACACGACCAAACCAGAGCGAAACACCTACATCGTCAGCCTCCTTGTCGTCGAAATCGGTAGACACCGTTGATAGTGGCTTTCCAAATATAAACTCGGTGTTCGGGTTGGATTTTACGTCGGGCGCGGATTTCTCGTCGGGTGACAGCGACAAGTTAACAAAGGAGACATCATCGTCATCCTTGTCAACCTCGTCAATCTCGACCTCGACCTCCGATGCCGGGACTAAAGAGACTGTTCGGGAGAGCGCGCTCGAGAAAAACGTAAATGAACAGGATACGGAATCCGGAATTGAGAGGCCCTCTTCGGCGAGCGACAGCGCTAAGGAGTTTGTTGCCATTGAAGATGCCGTTCAACCTATCCCAAGTCGCAAGAGAAAGCTGTCCAATGTGTCGCGAGATGATGATGACACCGATGAGGTAGATTGTATATCGAAAATCAAGAAAAGAAAAAGCATTAGAGTAGAATCGGGCGCTGAGAGTAAACAGTGTCTCGTTTGTACTGTCGCAATTAAAGATGGCGTTTTTGTTCACGGCAGTACATCGCATATATGCTGTTGTTATCGCTGTGCGGTAAAAGTTTGGCGCACCAATGGACGCTGTCCGATTTGCAATCGCAGAGTAACAAATGTAATTAAAGCATTTTTTATGTAAATTTTAAATATTCGGATCGCCGTAACAGGAACGATAGGTGCATTTTTTATAGAAATTTAACAACTATTGAATGACTTATGTGTTGCAGTTGATACATGGTAGTTGAGCCTGATGCATTTATTAATGGAGTATGCATAGAGCATAGGTCGTTTAGTAGATTTCATCTTCATACAAACCACTGGTCCACCGTCATCTATTGTACAATAAAACGTCTTCCCCTTCTTTATGCTTTGACTCAACATGATCAAAAGCATTGTATGATCGTTTTTATGTGCCACTATGATATTTTCTTGTTCACATACAATTGACATTTAATGTCGAATCCTGTTTGAGATTCGCTCAACTAGGCTAGGTCCTAAAAATTGCAACAAGATAAATGCAACAGATTTATATTAGGAACGTGCAAGCTCGTTCGATTCTTGTCGAATAGACGTTTCGCATCATCCAATTTAGTATTTCGCCTTTTTCTCCGGATAGTAGTCGCACTGGATTACTAATTACTTGTCCTGGAGAAGAAACGGGTGGTATGATAATAAAATTCACGTATTCCATATGCAATAAGCAATAGTGCGTTGTTGTATTTGTGTTTACGTGAGAGCGAGAAAGAATATAAATAGGAAGCGAAGGAAATGTATATTTTTTTAACAGTTGTCAAAATACGCTTGCTCATTATAGTCTACCGTAGTCTTACATAGTAAAGTTTGTTCATTCGGTGTTGCGAATTTACAATTGCGAATTTTTTTGGTAATAAAATGCATAAATGTTGCATATAAACCCTGTACTAATAAACTTGTTAAGTTTCGTCGCAATTAATAGAACCAAGAGGGAGAATTAAAAATGAAATAACAGTATTCGTACAAGCGCAAGAAAACTTCGATGTGTTCCCTAGCTTAATTGAAAGATAAGGAATACAGAAATTAAGAACATTAGTTCAGTCCGTCGATACCTTGTACGTAATAAAAATCCGTGCCTTTTAAATCATTAATGCAAGTAGTTAAAATTCTTCTAAATACCAAAATTCCAAGAATCAATTCTTGGAAACACAAAATCGAAACTCCCTATATCCTTGAATTCCGTCGTGTTAGATCTCCCCCCATGAATATTCATACGATTCAGACCCCCTGACCTTCTACCAATTTTTTTTCACTGGTATTGTCTTCTTATTTGTAATTGCCACAATTAGCAGACTGCTGCTAACAATAGTGTCATTCCTCTCGGTTAGTTCGCGAGGTAAGTTGTCGGCAAGAAAGCAAAGTTCCAATATATTTTAGGATTCTAACTCATCTTCTGTACGTTTCCACGTATATCACAGTATTGTATTTCGAATGGAGTAATTGTAAAGTGTTCTATCAGTTTATTGATGTTTTTTGTTAAATCGGTTTCTTCAGTGACACGTACGTCCTCTTTATCCTCTTTTGCGATTAGCTAGAAAAAACAGCACCGATACCAGAAACATAGTTTTCTTATCGTGGGGTCATCGTTAGTTTTCTTTAAATAGAAAATTACATATACACTGCATTCAAGAATCTCTCACCTACTTTTCTTTCTCATCCGCATAATTGTTCTTTGTTGTGCAAAAACAGAAAGTTACAAGTTAAATCCAGAAGATCATTCCGGTGAGTACAGTATGTCTGGTAAATGTATTTTATGCAATGTCCATTTGAATGGTCTCAATTGGGTTTTTGAGAGTCAAGGCTGCCAAACGGTTTATCATCGTTGACATAACACAGCTTTATCGTTCACCGTATCCTGTATATGTACATACGTAGATCAATGTATTATAGCTTGTCTGAATGGGATGATTAACAACCCGGATTACGTGCACAGACCCGATAGATTATTGTGAGATATTAATTCCCTCTCCTTTTCATGTTGCATATTAATACTCCAACTGAGTAATGATACCGAGTTAGTTAATATCAAAGATCAAGAAGAGAACTTCTAAATATTTTCTTTACTGTCATAACAGTGCCACTGCTAGAAGAAGAAGGATCATTCTGTTCGTGGTTAGTAAAGAGAAAGAATACTTGACATGGCTACTGGAAAGAAACTCATCAACTCTGTTGATACTGTTGTCGAGGAGACCCTGACCGGTCTGTGTCTGACATATCCTCAATTGGAATTTCATTCATCAAAAAGAGTAGTACTGGTACCCGATGTAAGTCTCTTGAATAATTGTACTTTATTACTTTTCAATGAACTGCTATGGAGACTAGAGCCCGTATTCACAACTCGCTCTTAAAGTCACTAACAGAGTCGCTTGTAGTTAAAAGTCACTAAGAAAAAATTTAATAGCGCGCTATTAGCATTAAAAGCGTGTTCTGAATACGGGCTTAGAACTTTCTTGGTATAGTTAGTATGTCATACCTATCTTTTATGTTCCAGTGGAAAAATAGAAGCGGTAAAGTTGCTGTAGTAAGTGGCGGTGGCAGTGGACACGAACCATTTGCAGCAGGTCTTGTTACAATATATAATTTATGTTTTAAAGATTAATAAGGTATACAAAAAGTTCAAACTTTCATGGTTACTATAGGATTCGTTGGTTCTGGTTTACTCACTGCTTCTGTAGCGGGTTCTGTCTTTGCTGCACCACCGTCGAATCATATTTTGCACGCATTGAAATGTGTGTCTACCAACAACAGAGGTAATAATCCATGTTTTTAATTGAAAGGTTTTTGCGGAAGGTTTGAGAGAAAAATTATATATTGATGTCTTATAAATTTTATTGTTGCAGCCGGTATACTCGTTATTGTTCCAAACTATACGGGCGATTGTTTGAACTTTGGTATAGCCATAGAAAAAGCCAGACAAGCTGGTCTTACGGTGGGTAGTCTCTTTTATTTATTTATTTATCTTTTTTAAGGAAAAGAGAAAACCGTTTAATAATCTTGTTTGTGCTTCCTGAAAATCTTATCTTTCCACTTCCTTTAGCTTTTGATCAGGCGATATGTTCCGTTATGCCATTATTTAGGACGCCTGTTATAGGTGGCCGAATTAACTGTCGGCGAGGACTGCAGTATCCCGATAAGTGAACAAGGAAGAGCTGGCAAACGTGCTCTCATTGGTTTAATTTTTGTGAGCAAAATTGCTGGCGCACTTGCGGAGAGAGGACAGTCCTTAGCAGATGTAACCACAAGTGCAGAAATAGTCGCCAGCAATATAGCGACATACGCTGTTGGATTATCTGCTTGTGCTTTGCCTGGTTGGTAAATTGTCATATTGATCATTCCCTTGTTGTGGTGAATTTCTACATTCCGCTTTGTCTCACTGGTACGAGTTTGACTTTGCACTTTTAGTAGCTTAGATTCAAATGGACCAACTTTCATTTAATACTATCATAGTATTTTTGTAAGTATAGAACGTCACAATTCCAATGATGACATTTTCCAATATAAACGTAACACTAACAAACTGGGTCCAAGCGATTTAGAAAAGAGATACATAGAGAAATGGAAATACGCTGGTACAAACTCGCACCAGTCTGACAACGAAGGTTTAATTATTGTTTCATAATTCTCAAGGATTCTTTTTTGTTCACTAGGGCAAACAACACTATACAACATTCCGGACGATGAGATAGAAATAGGACTTGGTGTTCATGCTGAGGCAGGTTATAAGCGTATAAAGCTAATGAGTGCAGCGGAAGTGACGTCGTTGATGCTAGAACAAATTGAAAGAACTTTGTCGCTGGTAAACGGTAATTCCGTTGCTGTTATAGTTAATAATTTCGGAGCTACTAGCCAGCTGGAACAGGGAATTATGGCTCGCGAAGTTGTCACACAGTTAAGTAAGTATTGTACAACTGTTGGTGCTACATGGCTTAAAAGAGTGTTGTATGTTTTGCACTAAAGTTTATTAGGTTCTGGTCACTTGTATCATGAAACGTACTTTCATTTGTATGTTCCCAAGAACCAATTTATAGTTATACAATCGACTCTTTGTATGATCGCGCGGATCGAGCGCTTCTATAGTCAGAGACAACTAAAAAGTGTTGATATAAAAATGTTGAAGAAAGAGAACAGCTTCTGATTACTTTAATTATGTGGACTTTATGTTAAGCTTTTATGCCATCTGAATAAAGTTAATCGCTGAAGTTGAAGAGAGTTTATCAGAGGGGCATATTGAATTATCAGTTTTAGTTATAAGAGTAGTTGTGAGCGATAAAGTAAAACTGCTGTGGTAATGCGCTAAAGTAAAATAGTGCGTTAGGAATAGTTTGTAAAAACATTACGTATGTTTATCATAGAGTACAAGGGTATAAAACCGGTACGTGTATATGCTGGTGTACTGATGACATCCTTGGATAGTGCTGGAGTCCACATATCAATTTTAAAACTGCCGGAGCACTACAAAGACACTCTCATAAGCTGTCTGGATGAGAAAACAAATGCACCAAGCTGGCCAGGATGTGCCTACAGCTTACCCGTAGACATACCCAGAGAACCCTTCTACGAGGAAAAAAGGAAAAGAACCGTAAGAGTTGGCCGTGTACTTAACGAGGCGGAAGAAGCGCTTTTACAAAAGTGTCTAAAAAATGCTTGCACTGCTCTTATCGAACAAGAAGCTATCATAAATGATCTGGACAGTGGCTGTGGCGATGGCGATTGTGGCACTACACTGCGACACCTGGCTGATGGTAAACTTTTAAGTGGCTTCTAGTGTACCAGAATGACGGTAGTCAGTAAAAAAAAAACGAAAAAGAAATATGCTATTTTGTATTTTTTAGGCATTCTTACTTCTATAGACAGTCTATCTTTGTCGTACCCATCCTCGCTGCTTAGTGAACTGTCAAATATTGCAGAGGAATGCATGGGTGGAACATCCGGAGCTATATATTGTCTCATGTTTACTACAGCAGCTACAGAACTCGCCCTTGCCAAGCAAGATGAATCCTGGATGCATTCCTGGGCTCATGCGTGGCGTGGTGGTTTGGAGGGTATAATGCGATACAGCAAGGCTCGTTTGGGTGACAGAACAATGGTTACTTTTTTAAGCTGTTTCTTATTATCAAGAATGTATTATAGATATAACGTATATATAACTTTTTGGTCATTCAGTTGGATGCTTTGGATGCAGCATGTAAGGACTTTGAAGGAAATTTATCCAGACCATATAAAGAAGCTGCTGTAAAAGCTGCCGAAGCAGCACGTCTTGGTTGTAACTCAACAAAAGATATGAAACCCAAGTATGACCAATTGTTGTACCAATGTCTTTGATTTCTACTTCATTAATTGTTTCATGATACTTTGCAGAGCTGGTCGGGCCAGTTATGTCAGCCAAGCGATTTATCTCCAAGGAGTGGATGCTGGAGCCTACGCAGTTTCTATCTGGATTGATGCTATTGCTAAGACACTTGTCAATTTTGAACCATGACGTAAGCTTATACTTAATTACTGTCATATCTTTACTATGAAGATATTTTAATATGAATCATGGAAATATGCTTTTTATTTGAAAGTTTTGTGTGCAGCATTTTCGTTTAGTCACAGTTGAACCAACCAAATAAGTGGATGCTAGTTATAAACTGGGTTTTATTTAGTACATTTCACTTTATTGGTATGCTAACATGTGGTATGATTCCTTTCAGCACAATTACCATACAAATATTTTAGTCTGTCATTTTATTTTAATAATAATTGGCATATTTCTCTACATGCGTTATCCATGCATAAATTATGCACATGTTGTTCCTTAGCAAAATTGAAATGAAATGTCAATTTTTATAAACCCAATTGGAAAAAACGAAAAATTGATTAAACCTCTTGCAGTATACTGGAGAGAGGATATGACCATTATGATTGTATGTAGAAAAATTTACAAAAAGGAAAGCTTTCTTTGAAAATAATATTACAAAGTATAACGAACATCTGACACCGTATATTATCAAACTGTTGTTGGACTTGGAAGAGATAACTACGGTCCATATTAGTAACGTATAAGAATAAAAATGCACACAAAAATATCAGTTTAAAATCAGGTAGCTGGTGTCATTGCTAACTGAGTATGTCAATGCAGTATTATCACTTTTTGCATACAATTTTAAACCAATCACTATATGATATACAGTTGTAGCACATATACTGCAGTACGTGATGTTTAAAATTAGTCTTCCTTATTAAGAGCTTCCAATCTCTGGAGAAGAGGTGGATGATCATGATGCCATCCAGAATAAAGTTTGTCGAATAGTGGATATCCTAGATTATCCTTATGCAGCTTAATAAGTGCCCTTTTTATGGGTTCAGCATGTCCAAGTTTCTTTGCGAACATGTCTGCTTCAAATTCAAACTTTCTTGAATTCACAGTATATACGAAACCCATTAGCTGCCAACAAGAAGAAATTTAGTATTTGAATTCCACATATAGGATATAATATACAAATAAAAGTGACTCACGGTATTTAGGGGCATAAGGATATACATCATAACTATAATGAGACCGACGAATATTGGTTGAACAGTTGTAAATCCAAAGGCTGCGTACATTGGTTGATAATGCAATAATTTGGCAAATAGAATGAAATTTATCATCAGGTTGACCTAGAAATAATATAGTTGGCAGAAGACAGATTATTTTAAATGATAAATAAATAAATAGATTATTTACCTGTGTGAGTAAGAAACCTTTGACAGTGTGATTATATTTCCAGTGACCAAGTTCATGTGCTAGTACACCCACAACTTCATCAGTTTCGCAGCCTTGATCCTTTTTTCCGTCTTTTTCATCAGGCTTGTAATATTCCTTGACTAGAGTATCAAATAAGACGATCCTTTTGTATTTGTGAAATCCATATAAGTAAGCATTACTATGCGAAGATCTTTTTGAACTGTCAACTATGTAAAGCTTATACAGTGGAAAGTTTATAGAAGCAGCTAGAGCTTCAATTTGTGTTTTCAGCTCTCCCTCTGGCAGTGGTGAATATTTGTCAAAGAGTGGAGCTATAACTTCCGGATAAAGAATTAGCATGAACAGTGAAACTGCCACGGTGAACAGCCATAGATACACGAAGAAGTACACTCCACCATTTTGAACTATCCAAATTATACTACAGATCAGAGGTAGTGCAATCAGTTGGGTCACAAGTAGTTTTAGAGCCTGATCCTTTATGAAGAAGCGTACAGTCTAAGAGAAAGGCAAATAACAATAAATGATATGTAGAAAAATTTAGATGAATAAATGTAGAATGAAATATTCTTTCAATGTTACGTACCTGCTTATTAAAGCCAAACTTTTCCTCCAAGACAAATGTATTATAGACTTTGAAAGGGAAATCAACAAGTATAGTTAACATGTTAATGATAAACATATAGATTGCACTTATAAGGATTTCATTGGATGTGCTGAAACCTATTTTAACTGCTATTGCAGTAGCCCATTCCCAAAAGAGATAGAATGAGAATGTTAATATCAATATCTAAAATGATAAAAGATATATTTATGATACTATTTTTACATATTTTTTTTATTTCACTGCAGATAAAGAATATTAGTCGACTTACTACAGTGAACAATGTTGAGTACAAATTTTGATAGTTAGAATATGTACTCTTAGCAAGTGCATAACTGCGTGCCTTATCATAAAGATCTTTTGTCATTATTCCATTAAGACATTCTGGTAACTCCACCAGCTTCTGCATTAACTTTTTCTGTAACATAAATTATTCCAATATTAAAAATGTTCTTTAGTTGTGTGTTGGAAAAGTGCACAATGACATATCGAGAGTAAGTGGTAAAAGCATATAGTACTTCAAGTGCAGAGATTTACCGTGGAATGGTATAGTGTATTAAATATATAAATCTGTTAGCTTGTAAACAATTAAATCGTGTAAGATAAAAAATACCAACCTGACGTAAACTTAGGTAAAACTCCCAGGCGAAACTTAACGCTATCAAAGCCAAAATTTCATAGCGTATATTCTCCTCGACGAAACTTCGAAAAGTACTCATGATTAAATTAAAATGTACTTTGAGAAATATCACACTATCATTATTTTGGCAATAACTTGAAGGAGATAATGGCTTCCTTTATCGTTGATTTTATCTCCTCTTTTTCTTTTAGTTCTGTTTCGGCACCGGCGTGACTACTTGGACTACTGTAACATTCCTTCCTTCCTTTCCTTATGGCTGTATCCCCAATGGGGGACACGTGCCAGTAATTGGTCCTAATAATCAAGGATTGGAAGTTCGACACTAGATGGCGATGTACATTGCGAGACGGGTCTTATTTAACTCAGCGTGAGGACCTACAAAGTTTATACACCGAATCCGAACAGCAGTGGAGGCAACCATAAGAAAAGGAAGGAAGGAATCCGAACAGTATTAGACGAAATCCGTATAATTACTTAGGTTTTCATATGAAAACCCATTGGTGAATGCCGCTGGCAACTGGGCGCGAACTCCGAACCTTTCGGTCGTCAATCCGCTACCTTAACCACAGGACATCGAGCTCACACTGTGTACTCAAATTTAAAATTACAAAAAAACATATTTTGACAATATCTGATGAGCGGCCTTGTTTTAAGTGTTGCTTTGAGAACCAGGGATAAGTAGCGGAGGACTTTTGCCCGACAAGCTACACGTTCGTTATCGCGATCAGCTCGGCTACAATGGGATCTGCATTATCGATGGAGGCTATGATCACAAAATTCTACTTCCAGACTCGCCGCTAAGATTTTGGTATCGCTTAAAAGCCGTAGCGTTGTGCATCTCTCTACTCATCTCTGCTACCTTGTTCAATCTTTTTTTTATTGTTGGTAAAGTAGATTTTTGGAGTATCTGCGCTACAGAACTGTAGTAAGATTGGAACGTGCACTAGTGATGTGCAGTCAGCAGGAGACAGAAACGAGAGTGATGGCGGAAGTGCGATGCAAATGATAGCTTGCTTTCTCTTTCTCCCTAAATATGTTTGCAAAAAAATCAAATACTTTATTGATATGATACATTTAGAATTTATTTATAACTTGTCGTTAAAACATTACTTTTTAAAGTTCAATCATAGATAACCAGTAGAACAAATATTGAAGCTTTTGCGGTTCACAAATAGCTGGATAACTCGCAAGAAGGAAAAAACGATTTGCACTGATTGATAAATCAAAACATTGAATATTCGACAAATACGTAATAAAACGTTAAAGAAAAACGTTAAAAACCCTAAAGATTATAGAGGAAATTATTACTTATAACCATGACACATATAATCATTTTAGATACGCACAAATAATGTATCGCTTGTACCGCAGTCAGTTCCATTCGTTACTGTAGGTATGTTGATGACCATATGATTTAACTGTGTCATATGTCTAATCTGCAAAAAGAAAAATCATATTAGACAAATTGTCTAGAATTTAATTTTCTGTAATGTCAAAAAATGTAATATTTCAGTATACATTTTCAAACGGGTTGGGATAGCATTTTTCTTTAGAATCCTTTTACCAGAAACTATTTCATAATCATCAGTTAAAAAATGATCACTGCAAATCGTAGAATGTTTTGATAAATTACAGTTCTCAGGTAATGCTTTTATCCACTTCTCCCTTAACTCCTCATTCTTTGATGGACAACTAAAAAAAATAAAATCTCTAGTAACATGTTTGTTAGATTGTACGAGATTGAAATACACTTTGAACTTACCTAAAAAACGATAAATGTGTTTTAGGATTCCAGGTTGCTCTACACGACTTTATAGCGCAAGCTTTAACCATCTTTTTCGTCGTACAACATAATTTTACTTATTAAATAGTAAATACGCGTTAGTATCATAAAATTTCATAATTACTTACTTCGCTGTACTTGCGCTTGCGTAAAAATAACAGAAAAGGAAAAAGTATCCCTCTGACACCTATCTCGCTCGACTCCACTCGACTGCTCGCACGATTCTTCGATTCTCTCAACCAATGAACTCTAACCATACTGGAATCCGTACGGCAGTGGTGGGAGCCGCACAGAAAGAGATAGCAAGGACACAGGTGGGTGTAGCAGCCTGTCTCTATCACACACTGTACAGTCATTGAAAAAGTTTAAGCTGGGATAAAGCAGTGCGCACGAGGAGGACTGAGCCAACATAACATAACCTGAAATAGTGGCACATATATTTTATTGTCGTTTTTATAATTATATGATGGAGCTTAGATAGGATTTATATGTACTTGTATTTCAGTGCTCTTTCCATTGCAACTACGGCTGGCACTGATATGTCGGCGGGAAAACATTTTTGCAGGGCTTGTACACCACATGCGCAGTTCAATTCGAAAAGGACAACCTCATACACGATGTGAGTGAGACAGCTGCGCGCTGGCTGGATCACTTTCTTCTTTTTCTTCTTCTTCTTCTTCTTTACAATGATGGCACCAGTTGGGAGTTTAATCTTTACAAGCGGCCACTGGATCACTTCCGAATACAGGCGTACGGATTCCAGTATGGTTAGAATTTCGGTGGGTATAGCTCAGTGCTTACTACCTGCTAGCACTAGGCATGCGCAGTTATTTTTTTCTCATGCTCTTTTTATAATACATAACCTGCAGCTTCGTTCGTTGTAATTACGTAAGGCAAACAAACTAAAGTGGTATTAGCTCATGTTCTCATAAATATAGTTATTTTAAATACTTAAGAGGGACAAATGCGTTTTCATAGGCTTGGGCTACAGTACAGCCGATATATTTTTAAATGAAACGATAAATCCTGCTTTTTTCTTGCTGTTGTCAATAAATATATGGAAAAAATAGTATTGTTAATATTTTTCAGGATATAATGGTACCTCAATCATATTATTCAAATCTTGAGATCCTAACCTAACCTTTTTAACCTAAAAGTAGCATTTTAATACGCAATTTTTGTATACAAAAAACTTTTTATAAATATAAAAATAACTAGAGAATTTATTCGCACATTTTTCTTTAGTTGAAGTTTTTATATTGTCGATAGGTGAGGAAATGGCTGCGCCATCAGAAAAAGCCCAAAAGATCAAGTACTTTGAAAATGCTGGCACAGAATCTGGTTTTACAGGTAGAAACTTCGAAAAGGGATTAGTCGACTAACAGTAATTGATGAAAAATGCCAGCTAATACCGAACCAGAAAATAAGAACGATGAAACCGACTTTGCAGACATCGTAAAAGACGAAAAATTCGCAAGAGTTGAAATTTTTCATTTTTACGGGACAGGATTGTGTTACAAATTACTATCAAAGGAACCTTTGCTGCGATGCATGAAAATCAAACTTCTAATATTAAGAAACAAAAAGGGCGTCTCAAGACTGGTGCGCGTTGTAGCACTAACCGCTCGTTGAAGCGAGCACTCGTAGTTATTGGTAAATAAGTTCGATCACTTGCTCTTAAAAATGTCAACGTGAAAAATGTACCTGTTTCTTATAAGGATCAGAAAAGTACTTGAACGAATGCTATTGTAAAAAGAGTTAAAACTTGTTTACGGCAACAGAACCTCCCCTTGAAAGTATAATTTGTAATAGACAATTATCTACAAGGGACAAAAATGAGATACACTATGAATCCATGAAATATATATATATATGTTTATGTACGTGTATACGTTTATGCTGATGTTGCAAATATAGCGTACATACAATATCAACTACTAACATTGGGACAAGGTGTGCTTATCGAATGTATAGATCTGAATATGATTACAAGCGAAGATGTCGAAAGAGAAAATCTTTTGTTTCTTATTTCAATAAATTCTTCCTGATACTGGATACGGCCGTTACATATGCTCCAATTGATAGTAAATTGTTTACAGAACATAAATTGACTAAAAGACATACATACTAAAGACTGTCGTGGTTCAGGGAAATATAAAACAATTATTGCATTATATAATTGTCACATACATTTATCCAAACTACATAACTCAAAGTAAATCTATACATTTGAAAAACACGAAATTATAAACAGGAGTGGGAACCAGTTGGGAAGGGAAGTCAGGGATGAGGATAGATGAAAGGAAATAGGAGAATCACGCATTACAATATGCATGACCCATAATATATTAAAGGAAGTAAGAGAGAAGCACAGTTAGGATGAACTTCCGGTATGCTTTCATCTTATCGATTCGCGTGTCACGTAGACTTTAGACTTTCGCAAGAAACCCACGATTTCATTCGATGTACAATAAAGTCATACGCTAAAAGATTCAACCTATGCTTGCGATTCCTTACATATTGCTTGTTCTATCCACGCAGACTGCGTAGGACAACTATGCCATTCAACTTTAAAGTGCGTTCTGTACGAACGGCATAATAATAATAATAAAATGCGCGGCATCCTCAAATTCATTTTGAATTAACATCATTGATAAATGCCAATCGAGATGGTACGTAATCGTGTCAGAAGATACAGAACGTACAATAAGTACATTCGCCAGTAAAGTTGGGTGTTTCACAGCTCTCAAGTAGTTACAAATATATGTATATATATTTACAGTATATGTAATATATATACATACATAAATAATAAATAATTGTAGATAATGTCTAGGGGGTTTACAAAGGTGTGGCCCTTTAGATAGATACTACGTTACTCTGTTATCTATACAAAGTGCAACAACCTTGATTTGTAGCGTCGAGCCAATGTTGTTGCTTCACAATGAAAACGCGTCGATAAACCAGGCGCGTTACGTGTTAAATACAGTCATGTAATATTTTAGCTATGTATCTCGCGCATTATGCACATGTATATTGCGACGAGCGCAGCAGACTCGTCAATAATATTGTCTAGACGTGGGCATCCTCGGTGGGTGAGTAATAATTTCCGTAAGGATGCGATAAACATCAGGATGAGCGTATTATCGCGCCCTGGACTTTTGTCGAGCGAATTTAGGGATCTAACTGGGCTTTAGTTTACTTTATAAAACATAGACTCCTAATAGTTCAGTTTTTTTTTTCATTAGGGATCACCAGGAACTACAACGACGATGAGACGACGGCGAATGATGATACTGGCGTATCAATATTGGCTACGATATCTTACTACTTTCTACTTCTATCATCTAGATGATCCATAAGCGCTATCGTCAACGTTGAAAACTTGAAGAAGATCTCCGACGTTCACCGGGTCTTCATACCCAAGGCAGACAGGCGTAAGGAGCGCAACTGTTGTAATTGTGAACGAACGGAAGGGAATGTCTACCTTTGTGTCAGTGATGACGTGGTGGCAAAGGATCCGAGTGTCTTGTACCGGAAGTAGATTGTGCCATTTGATGTTGATGTTGATGTTGCTGTTGAGGTTGCTGTTGTTGATGATGCTGTAGCTGTTTTCGCTGCTCCAACCCCGCCGCCAAATAAGAGAATACGCAGAGTACGGCGTAGCAGATCTGATCTGCCTGTAATTTTAATTAATTACGTGAGCAACGAATCGATGCCAAATGAAAGTTAATAGAGAAGGTAAAGGAGGTACTGATTACTTACCATTTGCGACTTATATTTACGTTGAATTACTTGTCTAGTTTTGGGGTCTGCACAGATTAAAGGATGATTAACGTACCAGAATTAAAAGAGTAAGACGGAAAGTGGAGGCTCAAGGATTTCATTAAAAGACTTACTGAACTCTTCCAAAACGAAGATCCCACCCTTCTGAGTAAAGCACTTGCGGATATGATCGAGTCTTACAAAAAACTGTAAAAAAGGTAAACGCACAAGATTAGATCAATGAAAGTGCAATTTAAATTTGCAGCAGAGACTTTGGAGTGTAAGGGTTGCGTGCATGCTTCAAAGTAGCATTCAAGGCTCAGGAGATCAAATTCGTACCGTATCGGATCAAATATAAAGGAAACAAGCATGCTCCTTGCAAATGGATCAATGTCAACATTAAAAGAGTGTATTCGCATGATCCGATTCGATTCGCCGAGGAAATTGTGATAAAATGAACTAGCATCAGGAGGACAAAGAAATAATAGAAGGTAGAAGTTAACAGAGAAAGAGAAAGACACATGAGAAAAAGTAAAGAAGAAAATGGAGATAGAGAAAAAAAAGAAAAGAAATTCTCTGATCTAAGGAATTGGAATAATGTGGAAAAAGGACAGTGAGGTAGGATGGAGCTGCCATTCGTATAGGCATGTAGCCAGGCATTCGTTCAGCCATATTCAGGCATATTCAAGCAATGAGCCTGGTACGTGAGGCATCAGGATAATTTTGGCTTTTGGATATTTCATCATCAATCAGATACAGCTATACGCTACAAGGTAAAAGCTAAAAGCGAAAACTAAGTAATAAACGTTATAAACAGCATACACTATGGCAGACACTAGCGCAAACGCTATAGCATAACAGTGAATAGTATACATACATATATATTTCTAATATATATATATGTATATATATATATATATATATATATGGCAGTAGCAGCAGGCAACTCTGGAGATGGCCTAAATTCATCTTACATTGTTGATCGCTTAGCATCGATTAAATTGTTTCAATGTGCACTTGTATATTATCTAATTTAGCGGCGGACATGTAGTCCCCGACAAATGATGCACACAGTTTAGTTGCAGTAGTATCGGATGTGTGTTGGCATATGTTATTGTTTGTTACGTGTCGGTTAATCGAGAAAACTATAAAACATCGTGTAGCAAAGTGCCATGCCATATAAGTGTGAACGTGATCGATAGACATGTTAATAAGTGGGAAGACTTTACAATATAGTGATGATCATTTGCGATGGCAGAAGATACCATCGGTTGGATGCAGTAAGAAACGAAGGGATAACGTAAAATTGTAAAAGCTGGATGAAAAGTGGGAGAGTCGATGAGTGAAAGTTGGACGTAGAATAAGGGAGCAGGGGGGGGGGGTTAGAAGAAGGACGAAGTTTGAGGAAAGGGGGATAGTAGTCGTAGCAAGTGAAGTAAAACAGTGTTATACATATAGGAACAGTATCAGTAGCGATAGAAATAGTAATAGTAGAACGATAGTTAAAGAAAATAGAAGAAGATGAAAGTTTAATTAATGAATTGTAGTATAGAGCGTATCAAGGTGACAGAGCTCTATGTATGCAACCAATCCTTTGCTCTACTGGGTTGATCTTGTGATTGGATCAGGATAAATAATTGTACGGTAGGGATAAGTCAGGGTTGTGCCTGGGGGGTTGTGTGGATATATAGTGTGTGTGTATGTGTGTGTGTGTGTGTGTGTGTGTATATATAGGTATATAGAGGCGGGCTATCAACAAGAGCGGGTGACCGTTCGATATTTGCTTATCTCGAAGCTGGTCTCCAGGTCTTGGGAATGAGATTCGAGTAGTGTTTTAAGTTATGGGATATTCGTAAGGCACTACGGGTGTCACTACACGACTTGGTGCTATGGGGTCACACACTCTCTACGGCCGCACTCCGAAATTTTTCAAAAACTTTTCAGCTATACGTTGAAAATTCGCGTTATACAGATAATAAATGCATCGTCTCTCCGATGGATGGAATTTGTGCCTCTTCCGGTACCAGGACCGTGAATAACGTCGGGCGTCGTTCTCGGCGACGATGACGGTGCTGATCGGCGTCATCAGGATCCAGGTGTCAATCATCCATCCTGACCAGGATGACTCTGCTGTGTTATGCGTCGGGGGATGATAACGTTGGTCTTGAAGAACGACGCTGTCGATTTATGTTGCTGGAACGGAGACGTCCATCGTCGCCGAGAAGCAGGACGAGTGTGTCTTAACAGGGGGTCGTCGATGGGTGTTCCAAAAATTGATTAAATTATATCCACGTGATTAACGATGGTATTTCAGGGTTCACGAATAGATAATCCATCGAAGGTACAAACTGACTGATTATTATATTGATTTATAAGTGATGGGTTCTTTTTTTTTTAAGATCAAATGACGACACCCTGACGACTTCGTACGTTACTGGCGGGACTGGCACGTGAATCGGTCGTACGACATATATATATATGTGTATATATAAATATTTCTATATAGGGTATTTCTATATATATATATATATATAGAAATATATATACGTTTTTAATACAAACGCGTATTGTATTGGACGAGAACATATAGGTATATCACAGCTAACACCGATCAATGGCAGGAAAACAGTCAAGTAGAGAGACAGAGCAGATCAATCGATTCAAGTGCAATTCGAGAACGTTATGTTATATTAAGTATATATAATAATAATAATAATAATAACGATGTATAATACGACTAAAAAGTAACGGTAAAGTAAATAAGCATTTCCGGAACACGGCCAACACTGAATATATTATATAATCAATACTGAATTGGTAACAAACAACGATTCGTTGAGTAATACCTCGAAATCCTGTTTGCCCAGCCAGGGCAATGTCGACAGACAGGACAAGAACAGAAAACAGAAAAACAGAAAATTAAATTGAGCAGCGGCGAAATATTCGCAATTGGGTATTTCTTAAACTTTGTTTTTTTCTTTCTTTTTTTCTTTCTAGTTACTTTAGCTATTTCTTTTTTGTTCTCTCTTGCGCTATAAAATTACGTCGGTACAGAGCGATGTCAATGCTTTGCCTAAATTATTATTCGGATTTTTCTCTTTAGGCTGCTGGCACCGAGGCGCATTGGTCGCGAGACAAAAAAAAAGGAAAAACGACGTCTAAAACGAGACCCTGAGGTACATAAATATATGTATATATATCAGGGTTTGCGTATGTCCATACATCTTGGAAAATCCTGAGGACCTGGTGAAACATCCCGTATATCGCCGAAGGAGACGGCGTGGCGAACTTTCATTGTTCAAGGACCATCTCAAAAGTTCCCTAAGCTGAGAAAAGTCCATCATCATCCTCTGGCCGTATTACGCGTTCGGCGAGAAGTTGCGACGATTAAACGAAAGAAAAAAAAAATGAAAAATAAAAGACGATGATGACGTTGACGACGGGGACGACGGCTGCAAAAGGCTTTTTGTATACCAGAGACGAACAACAGACAACGCATTCCGCCTTCTCGTTCTCGTGACGTGACAAGCGCCCTTTTTTTTTGTCGGGGACCTTTTTTCAAACGGAAGCCGACGGACTAGGACGCGTGACTTGATTTTTTAAATGTTTTTCTTTCTTTTTTGTTATTTAACTTCTGTTCCTTTTTTTTCTTACTACGCTCGTCTTTCTCTTTTTTTATTTTCTCTCTGGCCGCTCCGAACGGTAAATAGACTTTTCTCGTACGTCACCACGACAGATAAAAAGTTGTTAGACTCGTAGAAAGATATAGTAATAGCATCCAACATTCAATACAAATCATAAGAGATGAAAAGACAAAGAAGGTTTTTAGACAGACAGACAGACAGAGATGGAATGAAATAAAGATTATGGGGTAGGATAGATTGAGTTAGACTTAGTGTGTGAGAGAGAGAGAGAGTTTCGAAAGAGAGTGAAATATAATAAGACTGAAGTAGAGAGACTTGGACATGGGAAATAGACAATGGAATGTTGAAGAAACCATATGTAATAATTCACTCTCGATTCCCATGGACGTAATAGTTGATTAAGAGAATATAATTATAATACAGATGAAAGAGATTGCAGCTGCACACCGAGCTCCATGCAAGAAAACATTGAAGAACGCTTAAACGAAATGTACTCAACGTAAATACCGATAATAAATCAGAATCGTACAGATGTGAGCTTTGACCGTAACAATATTAAATTACTCTCGAGTAGGTAACGTGTTCGCGTTCACATAACTGTCACGCTTTTATATATGCGATATACCCTATATAGGCACTCTGATATACCTTGCGCTTCTTTGCCATATGGCCACAGTCTCAGATTTGTCAAATATAATTGATTAAAATTTTATTGTATTATAAAAACGTCAAACCGTCACGTATTTACAATTTATTATTATTTTATTCAAGCAATATATTATACCCAACATTAAAATCTGCGACTGTGCCATTATAAATGTAATAATTTATTAATTTCAACAGCATCCAATTATCGCTCTCTGTGGACTGTACGCGATATCCAATTAACGAGATTTTTAAAATAATTAATTAGCTAATTAGAAAAAATCCTAAAGACAATGTATTTCAGTGACCACCCTCCCCTTCCCGGCCCTCCACATTCGTCGACGTTAACAATGTATGTACTATGTTTATGATTCCAGTATTGCACTTGCAAGTGCTACAACGCAATTCTCGTAAATGCCTGGAATTGTACGTTTGTGCTGATCGAACAACGCATATACATGTTCCACGCACGCACGCACGCACGCGCGTATGGACATATGACCGTGAAGATACAATACGAGTGAAAATAAAAAAAAATAAAGGGAAATGCAATGGCTAGCAATGGGAGACAGTACTGAGTGGTCCTTGCAAATGAAAGCGAGAGACAGTTGGTTTTTCATGGAAAAATGCTTGAAAGACAAGGAATGTATCTGGATGGGTCTAGACAGATCACAAATAAGTATCTTGACAAATAAAACAGGTAAACGGATACAGACAGTACGAAAGGACATGACAGAGGAAATTAGGAGATGGAGATATTAACAGTGTCAGAGAGAACGAAAGAGAGGAGGAAGTGGGGAAGGATGGCTTGGGAAAAAGTTATGAGCAGATAGACAAACAGATTGACAGGACTCGAGAAAATTAGTGCCAATGGGATATTATTGGTAGACATGGATATGGATCGTGGTAGTGATTGCGCATCTCAAAACCCTCACTCAATCTTGGTCCAACAGCTTCTTATCCGTACTTGTATCTGCGCGCGCGCGCGCGCGCACGTATCTATTTCAGAGTTTCGCCATCTTACTCGGTCAATAGTATTGTCATTCGGCGCGCCTTGCCATCATGACAGCCTACCTGCTATAAGAGAATATGGATTGAACGAGGATAAGGATTGGGTAAACAGCAAGGAGAAAAACGGACTGTCGTATAAGAGATTTCAATTTCGATAAGAATAACCATACTGATTTCAATCGAATAACATCGCTTCCTTCCTTTTCTGTTCTGTTCTGTTCCCGATATTAATTTCATTAAATTAAATTCGATTTTGATTGCTCGAGGGTGCACGATTATTATAGCGCAGTCGGTATTACTGTACTTGGTTTACGTCGCGACGTATATATACGGACTAAACGTAAAACGAGGCAACGAGCATAAGATATATTAAATAGAAACTTTGGGGATCAGGTACAACATCGATCGATTGATCGATAAAGATCAATCGGTTGTACTTACGAATATATTTTTATGAGTCGTACCTTGCTATTCGCGAAGAGTAGTCCGACGCCTTCCATGCAAACCTGAAGAAGTCCACCTTCTCCCGTGCGCATATCCTGCACGGGAAACTCACCGCCTAGTTCCACGCCGACGTTGGCACCACGTCCACGAGCCGCAGCCTTTTCCATGGCGTCCTTTATACAGTAGTACAGATCCTTGCACTGTACATAAGGGAAAGAGAGTTTTAGACGTATCTAATAACGTTTTTATATCTATTATACGAATAGTACAAAATACTCTTCAGACACCTTTTTTGTGTAATATTTGTGCAACTGAGTCTGACCACCATTTCGCCTCCAGAGACAAAGAACCTTGTTCTTTGGACTGTAAGTCATATTGACCAGACGTTCGTACCACCAACGTTCGACGATGACACCATTGACGGATCTCAGTACTAGTCCGTCGTGACGAACTTCGAGAAACCGTAAATCACCTTCCGCATCTACCCCTGCATGCACGGTGAATGACTGCCTGTGCATTTGTCTCGAGGTCAACGGTTTCAAGTCGATGTCATTTCCATGCTGAAATGGGTATTAGTTAACAATATTTTTTTTCAGAGTAATTATACGCTCACTGTAAGCTTTCTAGTGGAAGATGAGTATCATGATGATGGAAGAGGACTCACGAGATTAGTTATTTGATCGAGTAGCTGATTCAATTCTTGGCTGTAAATGAGCCCTATGTGACTTTTTCCAAGTAGTCTCCGCACTTTACGTTTCAGTTCCGACTTTTCGACGTTTAGCATCACAAGAATTGCTGTGAGATTGTGCAGCAGGGTACAGAGAAGTCTGTCCTCGTCGTGCTCCAAACGACGTCGCTCACTCTCACTGAGACTTTTGTACCTAGTCAAAGAGAATTCAGGTTTACTCGACAAAGTAGTTGGATAAACTTATGATATATGACATACCTTTCCATCATCTCACCAGGTCCCTGATCCATTCCAACCATGTCACGTTCTTGAGATACTGCATCTAGGAATGCGTCCTCCCAAAACTGCATTTGATCCCAGAGTGATGATCTTTCTTTTCCAAGAAGGCCTGATGCACAATTAAAATTAATTGGGATAGACTCGAAATCTATATTATTGAAGTAAACGCATAAAGGTACCTTCGAAGAGATAAGTTCTGGCAGTTTCCGGACTAGGTGTAGTAGCCGTTGGTACCAGACTTCCACCATGATACCTGAAACCGGTACTCAAAGATGATTTACTGGACCAGACACTGGCTGTACGTTGTTTGCTCGTCCTTGGAAACTGAAACATCAGGAAGTAATCGTACTACTTTACCAAGAGTTAATGAAATACATTGACCTAGCGAAGCGGAAGCAAGTTACTTAGCAAATCAGCTGAGCGAGGGAGCGAGCGAGCTAGGGTTCTAATTCAATTGAGTAGATTCAAAGCGATTCTATTAGTGAGGTAATTGCCGTTGATTATTGTGTGCATTATTGCTGCTGGACTCACGTTGCCTTGTTCAACTTCACTGTCCGACACTGTACTGCGAAAGGAGGCTTGATGCGCCTGACGAAACGCAGGATTAGTGATAATGCTGCCCCCATCGGTAGATAGGGCTTCACTGCTTCCGGTTCCGGCACCGCGCCCACCCTACAATACAAGACAGCGTGTGTCGGCATGCAATTCGGCTTCGCAATTCGCCATTCTGTGTATTTAAGTTTCAAACTCGCTCTTCTCTTTCTCTTGGGATAGAAGCGTATACGCGAATTTAATCGCGTTGGACACTGCAGAGAGAGACGATATAATATTTTGTCAAAGTTCAACAGAAAATGGCTATTCGAGTTCCCTTTAATCTTTGTACTCGGACCAGAATTATGACAGAACCGTAATTCTGTTCTACCTCAGAGTCAAAGGATGTTAGTTTCGACAGAAGTTTTCCTTTCTTGGCGAACATGTCCAGAAACATATCGGTTGTCGATTGACTCTCATCGGATCCTTGCATTTGTGGATGAGACATCTCGAGTCGCACTTGCGGTGGTTCTAAGTAAATAGAATTATCATGTTTGAAAAAAACAATGAAAAAGTCTTCGAAGCTATTGACGTACCTTGTGTGGGTTGGTGAGAGCCAGATTTTTGCGATACATCTAAGAACTCGCCGTGCTTTGGCGATTGTGGAGATCTCAGATTTTCTCTACTGCCAAAGGGACTGGATGTCTGCACAACAAGATCCATATTAATCATTAGTGCTTTAGGATTTGAAAAGTTCTTTTATTTTATTAAATAAAAGTCAATAAAGTGAAAGGACCTGCGAAATCACTGAACTGTCAAAGGCTCCCTCGGAGAGATCTTTACTCCAATAATGAGTGTGAGCAATTTCCATCAACTGAAAAACAGAGGCCATACCACCCAATCCAAAATTGGTATAAGTATGAGCGAGACCATGAACCACTGCTTGAAGGCACTTAAGCATCCCTTTATAAACTGGTCTTGTGATGCACTGTGAACAAATATTACATTTTTTTCCACCTTATATCTTATAACAACAAAACACTCTGATATCAATAAACAAATGTAAACTCACAACATCGTCGATGTGATCATCTGGACTGATCTTTCTGTCCAAAGCTTTGTTCAACTTGGTTACAACAAGATTTCTATAGCTTTCGTCCTCCATGAGCTTTTTAAGTCGATTAAGTTTGAGCCACCCAACACCTTCACCTTGCAGCACTTGATTTACAATCTGTATCAAAGAATAATTAGTAATAGGAATTGAATGTAAAGAGTAAAAACATAGCAGGTGCATTCTTAGGGATACTAACGTCCGTGAGGAAGGCCTGATTGTCGCTATTAGTGCTGGAGCGCTCGGCGCTTTGTAGTCGTTGTAACTCTTCCTGACTGGTTTTATTGGTGGAGTGCTTGATAAGCGACGAGCGTTCCACCAGACCTTTCCTGCCTAATGTCAAGAAAACAGAATAAGGAGAAAGCGGAATATTTGATTTTGTACTGGATACATAATATCAACATGCAACCTTTTTCTTGCATGCGATAGGAAATTTTGTTTTTGATAACAACAGTTGTTGCTCGTACCTTTAGGGAAGGGTCCGAATGGCTGGGTCTTTTCTTTGGATTTTTGCGACTGGGGGAGAAGGCTAGCGTTTCGATTAGAGCTATTCTTATTGCCTGTAGATCAGATTACACGCACTCAGATGATGATATTGGTAATTAACCTTCTTGTGAGAATTTTTTTTTTAGAAATTTTCAACAATTCTGTTTTTGATGACATGCTGGGGATATCCTATAGAGCTATCTTTTACAAGGTACTGGCCAGATGTTACGTGTCAATTGACTCACCAAAGAGATCACTAAACATGCTGCTTGTGTGAGCAGCGATACCGTTCAGGTCGCTACTAAAATTGCTGAAGAAATCACGTCCAATGTCACGACGGACCCCACGCGAATCCGAGGCAACCAATTGGTTGTTGGAAGAGTCTCGTCTCTGAGATCCTGGACCACCACCGGAAGTCGCCATCGAGGACGTTGTAGAGTGAGGCGACGGAGGAGTCTGTGGCGGCGACTGCTGCTGAGACTCACCGAGTCCCTGGAACAAAAGATTGAACATAATATTAAAAGATTAATTCAATTATCATTTTATTCAATTAATACAACAATTGTTTACTAACCATCAATAACCCCTTCTTCGCGGCGGCTTCCTTGGCACTCTTTGTGAAGTCTCCAAAGGTGCTTTTACCCACGTACGTCAAATCGTCCAGAGTATTTTTACTGACACCAGCAGCGGTCTTGCTAGCCTCTAACGCAGTTTTTGAAGCCTCCTGTACAGATTTGGTCGCCTCTCCCATAGCTTTCTTGGTTTGTTGTGTCAGCTAATACAAAAAGTGAAAGCAGAACGAGATTATTTATTCATCTGTAAAATATTTTTATTATTTCAAATGGTAAAGTATTTGCCTGTTCCAGTGGCGCAAAAAGACTGTCCTCTCCTGCTTCCGTGATCTTTTCCCTGGCCTGGTGCTTGAGCTAAGATATTAACAATTTTATTAATCATATTAATATTTTACTTTTACACTGACAGCACGTACCTTGTCCATATGAGCAAGTATGCCATCCTGACTGCTCTGCCTCGTAGTCTCACGTACCAGGTCCTTCGCTTGGGTAGCAATCTGTTCAAAGAGTGAACCTTGTGAACCCTGACGAGTAACACCACTAGTGCTACTACTGCTGGTTGTGCTGGCGGCGCCGCCGCTATTTTGTCTAGGAATAGCACTAGGGGATCCTGGTAGCGCGCTTCCAGCAGCAGATTGTCGCTGGAGACCATTGCTTGCACTAGAGGGAGTTTGGCTGGATTGTCTAGGTAGGAAGGATCCTACTGGTGATCCAAAGCTAGAGGTTCGAGCGAGAACGTTACCGACGCTCGGCTGTCGCTGAGGTCCTGGACTGATCGGTGGCACCTAAACAGGCGCAATATTTTTTCTTTCATGCGTTCGTACCATCTCTTTTTGATCCTTAGAGTGGTTTTCCAAGTCTGGCTAAATCACAGGGCCAACAATTCTACTTGATGTATGCAATATTCAGTTACGTGCTATATACAGAGAGCTGTTCCCCTTCAAATTGTGCACTGGAGTTCAGCTACTACCGGTACACGTGAGCAGTTCTTGTATATGTGCGTACTTGCGAAATTAATAGCTGTGCATTCTGCAGAGTGCGATAACGTAAAAGTGCTGAGTACGAAATACCAAAAACTCTTAATAAATCTGTCAATTCTTTGTAACGATGCAATTTACTTGCTGCAATTTAATGTTAGAATGCAAAAGCTTGGATCACAGTACCATGCAGCATACGTATTGATGCTACTGTAAACTTTTTAGAATAAAACAAATGATTGAGGAGCCAATGAGTAAGCAGGTGAACTAACTCACTGGAGTGACAGATCTAGCGAGCCGTGAAGTCCTATGTGGAGTGGTAGGGCGTTCCGTATCGCTGGCTGAAGGAGTCTCTAAAGACCCTGCACCACTTCCAAATTGGCCTACAATACTTTGTGCGCTGAGGATCGTGCGTGGTGTCGCCGTTGTGGATGCTGAGTCTGATTCAAAGCTACCTCCTTCTTCCTTATCCTATGATGTCATGATCAAGCGTAATAATACTGTTAGCAATGATCGAACTCCTAGTTTCATATGCAACACGCAGTGATTGACAGCTGCTGGTGTATCGCGTTCAAGATTGCTAAGTGTCTGTTTCATACGGCAGGATAATGAAAAGGAGGATTGTGAGGGAGTCAGCATGAAGTTACATATGTACATACATATAATGCATATGAGCGTGCCCAGGTTACGTCACAGTTCTGGCCCACTAAAGATCTTTGGCCAACTGCATAGTCGCCGTTGCGCGCTCTAGTAAAGCTCTAGTCTACTATCTAGGTTATCAATGCACTGCCATCCGGATTCAAGGGTAATTTTCAGATCGAGAGACTCTCTGATACCGAGGTAAATGTGATAAAGGATAGGATTAGAAAGAGAGAGAGAGAAATTTAATAAAGGTAGGAAGTGGAAATTATGAGCAGAAAAGAAACAACTCACGTTGTCGCTCTTGGTTGTTTGGAAAGCTTCACGAGCCTTTGGATTCAACTCTAACTCAGAATCTCGGTTAAAGCTGGGGCTGCTGAGGTCGCTGTGACTAGAAGAAGTGCTGGGAGGACTACCTGGACGACTTGGAGGATCCTCCTCGATGCCAGGATACTGTAGAGCACTTGGTGGATTGTAGACGCTACGTGGATCCACGGAGAGCGCCAGAGCTTGAGGTTGTTGTGTAGCTTGAGGACAGTTGTAGCCTAGAAGACATTAGAAAATAATATAATGATCAGAACTTGATGCTGCAGGACATTGAAAAGTTCTGCGTTCATTATACTTACTGGGTGACAGGTCGGATGAGACCATTTCTGAGACAAAGTCACTAAGAGATGAATAGGAGGAGCTGGTGCTCTCCGCACCTTCGGAATCTGAGCCACTTTCATCCGTTGGTTGATTTTCCAGCTGTTTCATAGCTTTAAGCGCGCCAGCTAATGAACTCCCGGAATCCCATACAGGAAAGTAAATTGGCTCCAGCGTGTTAGCAAACCACTTTCCTTTGTCTCCGATCTGGGCTGGATCAAAAACACCTGTCTGCACCCTTAGGAAAGCCACATTGTTCGGCGTGAGCGACCATTCAGCCAGGAACTCGACTGCTTGAGTTCTTGCAAATTTGTTGAGAAAGTGGCTGGTACGTGGTCGTGAACGCAAGAAGGAATTTATTTGGAATGCCACTACGGGTCTTGGATAAAGTCTCAGGGTCCTGGTGTGCTCAGTGAAGTTTGCCAAGAGATTCTGAGAGTTGAAGAAGCGGACCATGGCTACCCTGGTGGCGACGTCGACGGAGTCTACGTCATTTCCATAAATAAACGGATTGAAAGAAGCACCCGATTGCTGCTGTTGTTGGTTTTGCTGATGATGATGTTGTTGAGATTGTGGCAATTGATGCAAAGACTGTTGATACGACGGTGCTGTTCCTCGTTGAGGTGAAGAAGTTGAACCTATGGATGAGACTAAGGATGGTCTATGTGGACTCGAGGTTCCAGATGAATTTGCAGGACTTTGTTGACCGTAGTCTACGCTCGGTCTTTGCCTACCGCCGGAGGAAGCACTGCGAAAAATAAAAGAAAAGACGTTAAAAATCTATAGCAATACGTTTTACCGCTACTTTCATTTATCTTGTATCTACCTTAAGGTTGAGTGATGGGATGCTGAACTTTCTCTTCTGCTGGGAGAATGCAGAGATGTTTGGGGCGACGTGTATTGCGGTGAGGGCTGAAGCGACTGTGCTGTTGACATACTGGCCATCGCCTGAAATTGCAAACAGGTGCGATAAATTTATTTCGAAAAGAATGGCATTCAGGTGCGAATTCATCCTACAACTACAACTTCAAATATTGTTACTGCTACTGTACGCTCGTGTGACTACCGCTAACAGCATCATCGGCTAGATCAGAACCTAAACAATAGCATTGGATACGAAAAGACTACAAAATGCGCATGCGGAAAGTGATAGTAAGATATTTACACCAGCTCCAGCTTGATCCATCAGTTGCATAGCCTGTGGAAGCGAGCGAAGTGAGCAGCGAGAAAATTGAAAGACACAGAGTTAGAAAGAATGATTATGAGAAGGATATGTCAGTACGGATTAATGATTTTCTTCCATTGAAAGGACACTTCAAAAACACTCGCCTGTTTTAGGTGATTCTTCAGTATAGTTCCCTCTGGCTCAGGTAACGGTGGTAAATGATCGGTCAATCCCGTAGGCGGAGTGATCTTGTTACTGTCCAGATCTACCAGCCAGATGTCATCTGGCATCTTAAAGTTCTTTTTGTACATTAAGAACGACGCAGGAATTCCAATGACAAAGGGTGTCGGTGCAAGAAGTAACTGTTCCGCACAGCTCATGCAGGTAGGAAGTAGTGGAATGGCTGGAAACATATACTCCAAAGGATAGATCATAGTGACAAAGGCCATGACCGACATAGATAGGGCATTGTAATCCCTAGACTGCATGACAATCTGCAAGCCAATTAAAAGGAACTTGGATTAAATATCATCATCAAGGATTACTATTTACTAGGATCAAAAGTGCACGTTACCTTATGTTCAAGCAATATGAGAGTTAGGACCTTCAGACAGATATCGACACCCAACAATTCAAGAGGTAGATGAAGTGGAAAGTCCACTAATGAAAATCGCGTGTGATCCGGAAGAGCAAAACAGAGTGGCGGCTGAATACTCGGCGAGAGTATTTCAATCTCTACCCTGGTCTTGGCAGGTACAGGTACCGGAGCACTCAGCAACCTTAGTATCCATGTTTCAATTTCGCGGACGTCATGAAGAACTATCGATGGTGTTCCTTCGAATGCCTGACCGGTTAGAACGCTCCAGACGGTGTCTCTGCAATGTAGAAATATCATGAAATAATATAGATACAGATATCAAGCAACATAACACTTGACAACTGATCGTCACCTTGTTGTTTGCCGGGACGCGCCCACGCGCCTGGGCGAGGAACTCTCATTGCAGGCATCGACGATTCTCTTCAAAACGAAGAGGCACTCACGAAAAGTTGAGAAGAATGGATGATGGGATATTATGCATAAGGACGTTAAGGAATGATTGCGCACTCTCTGTAGTAAAAAAAAAGTACAAAATTAACTATACCATATTGAGATTGTCTTGGGGCATTAATTAAATTATATATCTCAGGCTTCCAGAAATATTTTTTAAGGAAATACACACACCTGACGTCTTCGAGAAGCTCGTGGCGATGGAGAATGACTTCCGCCACTCTCGCTGTCTCCACTAGGTGCTGTGATACCAAGGCGTGGAGCATGAGACATCGAATGTGGCGTATCTGAGTCTCTTCTACTTGGACAATCTCTTTCAGAGTCACTGGGACCTATCGCACTGCTCCTATAGTCGCTACAAGAGAGAAGAGCTCGAGATACTTTTGGCAATGATTATTCTATTGTTATTGTATCTATAATTTCTTTTCTTTGTAATTTTGTGTCTTTGTCATTGTTCAATCGCTCGTCACCTGGAGAACGCCGAATCGGAACTCTTTTCCATGCTCTTGCGCCAGCTCTCCCGACGAAAGGTCGTACTGTGCCTTTCGCGTCTACCACCCAGGCCACTTCCACCACCACTTCCGTTTCCGCCGCCAACAAAACTTCCTGGTTTCTCGATTGGTCGATAGAAATTCACGCATATCCCATAACGTGTTTTTCCTATAAAACCACGTAACAAAAACGTTCATAGGACATCTAAACCTCTGCTTTGGAAAACCATTGGTATTATTCATAAATTTTTTTTATTACTTTATCATAAAAAGACTTAGATCATGCATGCGAAATACTTTGGGTCACAAGAAAATGATAATGAAATATTGAGGTATGATAAAAAAGGACATAGGGGTACTTGATGTAGGTGGACGGTATGGGTTTGATCAATGACAACGCATTTGCTCTTGCACAATAAACTGTACGTATATAGAATGTAAATCTGATGACACAATTTTACGGCTGTCAGTATACAAACCTGAATCTTTATCAGTGAGGGTGAAGGTAAAAGAAGTGGCCTCTCGCAAAGCTGTTCGCTTTGGGCCGACGCTGCTGCATCCTTCCGGTTGACAAAAGTAAACCATATCAAGAGGTAGAGGGAAATCCTTGTGATCCTCTAGAGGATATCTGCGTAGCAGTTCTGGGACCTGCAGATAAAAATGTATCTGTAATCTGATCAAGTAGCTGCAAACACGTCAAAACGAACGTGGTGTAGCTAGCTAATGAAGTCAAAGAAAAGATAGATGGCGACTAAATGAAAAGAAAAAAAATAACAAAAGTAACATTTGAACAATCAACATTTATTTTCTTTACCTGGACAGGTTGACGAGAGGCTGAAGGTGGTCTGGCCCCCACGATGGCGAGATAATCGACCAGGCGGGGGCACAGATGTTTCTTTTGAATATCCATGCTGGAGGTTCACGAGGAGGGAACGTCGTCACCGCTGTCGCTGTCCTCCATGAGACACACTGGGATCTTCATGGTGTGCCTTACAGCACGTTAGTCCAATAGGCTGAGACATCGTTACGTCCTCATCATCCTAGGGGAGCCTCGTATCTGTAAGGATCGCAAAACCAGGTCGTATTCCCGCAACCCAATTATAGCCTCGTCCCAGTAGAATTGTGTCGAAGGCCGCCGCGTACAGCGTACAGTGCAATGGGATCGATATATCGAGCGACACCCTTCAGCCTCAAAGTGAATTTACGAACCAGTCAGCCATAAGGCTTATTATTCATCAAGAAAGTATTCGTGACAGTGCTACATATTCCTGTAATAAAATTATCCAACAATCTTAACGTACGTACAATTACTAACCTCTCTTAATTACCCATTAATCAATATCTGAGCTATCGAATCTTTTCACTGTCAATGTCAAACTGTACCTATCCGCCATTGTAAACTGTCAGTTCGAGAAATGTAAGAACATTTCACACTTACTTATTGTGTGATGACATTTCGTGTATATGGTAACATTTTTTTAACCTATCAGCTAACAAGTTAATTTAACTTATATCTTTAACCTCTACGATTCTTATAGTAGAACGTAAGGAAGGTACTGGGGTAGTGTCAGTAATCGATCGATCCCCGGGCTCCGTATAGGACAGGAACCGAAGCATATGAAGAATATCTCAAAAACGTAGAAAAGACAAGTAAAATAAACCGTACTTACACGAACAATTCAGCAGACACGATGTTTCCAGGTATAGTCTTCCTCGTAGCGGCATCGGCCGACGTCCTGCAGAACGAGCGGCACTGGACGTCGCGGCGTACCGGAATCCCTTATCACTGTAGCGCTTTCGTGATACGCCACATCGAACTGCGTTCCTTCCTCACGCAAGTAGGTGTACTCAACTTCCCTCTCTTTCTAGACGACGACGTAAAGTCGTTATTGAAGGCGACAAGAGCTGCGAACGTCAGCCAGTCGTACGCTACTCCGTTTGGGTTGCGCAAGCGCCTCGGACTACCACCTCCTGGAGTACTACCACATCAAGGCTATACTATTGGGCTACGTCTGTAGATTTGCTGACTGCCACCCCTTAACCACCAGAGCCAACCCCGTCGGAACTCGCAACCGTGACCTCTTTTACTCCTTGGCTGTTTATTGGTCAGCAGATCGATACTGTACCTTCAGCTAGAGGAATTCCCAAGGCCTCGTGGAAGAGAGCTGGAGGATGGCAAACGGTGAAAGGGAGAAAAAGAGAGGGATGATGAGTAGGTATAGATAGTCAGTCTCCCAGACGAATGAGCAGTAAATTCAAACAGGGTCAGGCTCAGGCGCAGCTGAGCAGAGCAGGGTAGATCGACAGTAGCTAAGCAGATGTACAAATAGAAATGGAATAGATTTATTGGATGTAACAGATCCGGCAGAGTACATTTATCATGAATATTGTAATCGATCTTTATTTCATTAACTGGAACATGATTTTAAAGTATTTTAGACTCGTTGCTTGTGCGGATGCGCGAGAGCTTGCACACAGATCAATCACGATATAAGCATGCTGCAAGCTCAGACGTACATGATATAACAGTAAAACTTTAAGGCACTATCATCAATTTCTTTATTACCGTCTGTCTTCCATTACCACATATAATATTATAGCTAGCTAATCAGTGTATTTGACCTATCTAACAATAGTATCATAACGTTAAATATAAATCTATACTATAACTCTTGTTACTCCCCGGGGGGAATCACCTTCAACGTAGACATCGATGCTGGCCTGGTTGTCTACGTAGGCGCCTTAGTCTTATCAAAATCTATCTTTACGGCAGATCCAAAGGGGGGAAAGGTCAAAATAATGTAACGCTATTGGGGGAGATCAGTTGAACAAGTCCAGCTCATTTTTTTAAAGAATAAATGTCCCTTCTGACATTAACCCTTGTTTCTATTTGCTAACTTAGTTATTACTTATCAAAAATTCATTTATTGCCCGCACACTGTTTGTCTCGTTACGATGAGGTGCTGCTCTCATATGTCAACGAGATTTTAAGAATGTCAAAGATCGAGGGTGGTGTCCGAGCCCGTGTAATGTTCCTCGTCTAACAGGGGTTCTTGTTCCATCACCGTCTGAACTGTGAACAAAACTCTGCATGCATACCAACGAATACAGCACAAAAAAACATAATGCAGTGCAGTACAGTTTATCTCAAGATATTTTGCTGTGGCTCATAAGATCGTGGTCATTCGTAATCGTCAATAATAATAAATACATTGTAGCGTAGGTTTACTTGACGCTAACTTGAGAGCCAAGCGAGAGCGAAGATGCACAGCCAACATAAAATGACAATACTGTACTATGAGGAACCTGTCACCTAGGATAATTGAGATGATGGAAATGATAACGTACTAAGCGCTCGAAATGCCGTTAAACTATTGTCCATCCGAGACAGTTGAAGGTAAATAAAAAATGGACGATTGTTTAACGGGATTTCGAGCGCTTAGTACGTTATCATTTCCATCATCTCAATCGAAGCAAGAATCATCCACCAGTGAGAAAGGAAAGATAGGGAAAATAACAGAAAGCCAGAGAGTTAAAGAAAACGATAAGGAGAACAAAAAAGTAAGAGCAGAAAATGAAACGGAAATAAAACAAAGAGAAGGACGATAATAAATGATGATTTCAGTTTTTGGGTGAAAGATAGAGAAGAACCGATCGCGCTCACTTGGATGAGGTCTTTTACGAATCAGCAGGTTTCACTTTTTTGAGTTCTTTTTTCTTCTCTCTTTATCGTACAACGTGCTTTTTATTAGCATACACAATTATTATCGGTTAATCATCATCAGAGTATCATGATGTATGCTCAAGTCCTGTGTTCTTATATAAAATTCTAAAAAGTATTTTGCACCTTGAGTTATAAGAATACAGACACGTTACCATCGTTACATCTACGCGAAGATCTGGATAATAGATACGCGCCAGATTCTAGTGAGGCTAGTACATCCTGCGTTACATATATCAACTCTGTCTTATGATACCGTATGATACGGCGTAATCACGATGCGATGCGAATGCGATACGATGCGCAGAACGATATGATTTGTATTATTAGTGTTTTGTTTCTTTTTTTTTTTGTTAATCCACTCCAATGTATTAACGCGAGTCTCGTGTCGTCATGAATTATATCCTATAACAAGCATCGTATCACTTTTATTTATTCATAGATCAATTACAGATGATTATTGATCGCGTCACAAGCATATACAGTTATTGATGTACCGATGTGACCATTCGCCACTAATTGCACATTTTTCATTTATCTGGATTTTGGTAAGATGTCGCGCCGTATCCATTGTACAATAAAAATTGGTGATAGGGCCCTTGTGCACGCAATAGAACCAAAATTCAATTGTATTATCAGTGAATTACCAGTTATTAAAATAAAAATAAGCGAACTGTCATGACAGAATAATGAAAGTAAAAGATACGAACGAAAGATGAAAAAAGCATTTGAAGATGGTATAGAAGGATTGAAAGATTGAGGTGGGATGAAGGAAGATTAAGAGTGGTTATATGATGCGTGCCCCCAATATATATAATTACAGAGAAGCGTATTTGCGTTTTAATCGCTCAGGAAGACAACCCATCACCAATTTGTTCTGACACAAGCTCTCGTCTCGGCACTCCTGTTATAACATTTGAAAATACCTGAGGTCAGTCGGCGTCGGTACAATAATGAACCAACGGACTGAAAGACACACGACGCCGACTTGACAAGAAGTGAGCATAAAATACAACGCGTGATAATGAATGAATCGCGTCTTCTTGCTACGACTGGGTATGTATTTACAAAGAAATTAAATCGGTGTGAATTTTCATGATAAAAATTCTACCGGTTCCCTCCCCCCCTCCCCTTATTTCTTTTCTTTTCTTCTTCATTTTTTTACAACACTTGGGTATTCCTAGTTCGTTCTCTCCTAGTGCATCCAAGCAATAACGACAGGGCAACATTCATTATCACTGACTGTTCTTCCCTAATGGTGCTTTTTTAACGACCTAGTACGTTGGGACCTGCTAGTACCGTTTTTCTCTGATGAGCCTGACACGTGGAAACCGGTGACGCCACTGGTATTAATACCTACGCCGGAACCGCTGCGCAGCTGAGCACCACCGCCTGTTGGTATCCTGAAGAGCATGATTTTCATGTGATCGCAAATCTCTAGGCAGATCTGAGCACTGTAGCGCAGGAGATCCAGTGTCACCCAAATCTGTGAGAGTAAGCATAGCATTTGTTCAGTTTATATTTGTTATTATGACAGCAATAGCTACTTACAAAACAGAGCCAGAGGACATAATATTCATCGATAAAGAAATTGAAGTACTGGTTTAGAAACAGCATTGCTGGTCCAATCAGTGAGCTGTCCAGATATTGCATTTCGTTCTTGGTCATATGAGCTACCTGGATAAAAAAGAAGCTTATATTTTTTCCGTATACAATGAACAAGATATTATTGTTTATTTGAGAGTTTGGACAATAGTTTACTTACCACAAGGCGATTGGTCACCTTGGCAGCAACCATTCCAAAGGCAAGTATGTAAAGAGCGGGATGATTTTCATAGACATATTCAGTGCTTTTTCGGTATATTATGAATGCTGGCACCACCACAAAACTGAATGGAATTATCGGTGACAATACTGATGTTCCCTGAAACAGAATTCTTTATATGCGGTACCCTGTCATCTGCATTTATGGCAAACTATTAGTGACATTAAAAAAGTAAGAGACAATTTTCTTTTTAATCGAAAGTAATACAGTCATGTTCCTCAATAGTGTATATATCTTGTGATTTACTGCTGCGAAGACCAAAAAGAGATCACTGAATAAGATGTTCTTTAATGATAATGGCAGAATGTCTTTAGCTGTATCATATGCATTGAAAATGACACTGGAGGGATAAAAATGCATGTTTACTATTGAGAGACCTGTCTATATTAGAATGAAAAAATAAAAATAAAACATCTACGTACCACACAACATGCTGATTTGTTAGAATTAATAAATTAGTACTTGGTAAGAAGTTTTATCCAAATTATAGCAATAAAGTAGGACAGATTGAAAAGAGAAGGCATAATCACAGGTACAAAGCAGCAATACGAAGGCGAATGAAAGCAATGCATAGAGTGCAATAAATGTGTCGACTGTAAAGTTAAAACAATAGAACAAAGAAGAGGACTTAATTAGAATGTAGATACAACAGAGATAGAACAAAAAACGTAAGATTGAATATGAAGAACGGAAAAGAACAGATAGCTAATTAAGAAGACCTTATTCTATCTCTATTATCTGACTTACTGCAACAGTCGAACCGTTCTTTCCGACACCACCGGCGAGAATGACGGAAATGCTGCTATATGCTAGTAAAACGGCGATTCCCACAGCAGCCCATAATGGAAAGACCTTCACCTCTGTGCCAGTATATGGCAACTGCATAATCGAAATAATGAAACACGGTACAGTTAGTTACTACAATCGCTGTATTGGAAAGGGAAACAAGAAATAAGGTATCGGATAATATTTAGTAGGAGTAACGAGTAATAGGATTCGACGCTCTGTTTAATCAGAAAAGGAATAACCAAGAGAACCTTCCTACAATTCAGCCAACTCAACCAAGAGAAGGAAAACCAACGTAGCCGAGGCTTTCACGAGTATAGAAGTGTTTCTAATCGACGTAGGTAACGATAATCGGTTAGCAATACCTAGAAGTGTAGATGTGAGGAAGCATAGAGAACCGCACCAATTATAATAAAAGTCACAGCGTCGCGTGGGCGCAGCGCCGCGACACTAAAAGAGAGATATATATAAAAAGGCGTAGATAAATGAGAATTGTTATGTTTTTTATTACATAGAAGCAGCCAATATCTTTTCGTTTCTATTTTAGCGGTTACTCCTGTTGACTTACTGCAATGGTAGAGCCGTTTTTTCCGACACCGCCGGACTCAAAAACTTTACAGAATTCAAGGAAAACGTGAACGTAGCCCACGTAAAATATAACAGCAACAAAGTTACTTAGAGTGCCAACTCCTAGCAGGGGGATCTAAACAAATTGAAGAAATTTCTGCCAATTAGATAGGAAGGCATTTCAATGACTTTGAACACTACGTTACGTCTCTTCAATAAAGCTAGAATCATGGTCACAAAAAATTAAAACTAAAGATATAATTGACAACTAATTAAGCAGTCCAGTAAATATTTACAGCTTTTCTTTGTGTCGGATTTGCTTAAACGTGATGACCTGTTTCGCTCTTTATTTTTTTAGATAATTATGAGTTTAATTTTTTGTTATGACTACTCCAGCTTTATTGATGTAGTGACACCTGATCACTCTGTTCAGAAAATGCAATTTGAGCAACATGTGATAACACGGCAGATGGACTATAAAATATTACATGTCCTACGTTCTACACATGATAATTTTGTATAATTCAATAATATTATGTAATGTTTTGTCTAGGTGTGGATCTAATAACGAAAATTTCACTCCAGAATAAACGGAGCAGACGAGCTAAATTAGGGCCGACATTAAATGTTTTAATATATAAGCAATGTAGGGGTAAAATTGCTAATAATACAATGGGCGTATTCGACAGGCCAGTTCTTTCTGTGGTCATGTTGTTTTATTTTGACTAGTGAACAATATTTAACTCTGCTTTGTTAACATGCGTATGGCTAACGACTTTAAGGCACGAGGAAGCCGCTGGTAATAAAGATAGTAGGACGAAGACAAAGAATATAAATTTCCTTTCAAGTGCTATTTATGATTGACCCAGAGGCACGTGTCCTCTTCTGTTATCAAAAAGAATTTTAAAAAAGGTATGAAAGGAGAAATAATAATTCTCATACACTTGGAAGAAAAAATGTGTGTATACCGAGACAGATACGAGTAAATAAGGATCAGTAGGTCCAATGGTATAATCCAGAGACAAAAAGAAATAATAAGCAGTAAGAAATAAAATGTATACATGAATCTACGAAATGAAACGCTGAATACGTATTAGCCCAATGATAGTTTCGCAGAAGCTACCAAATTCCATAGGCAAGTAGGATCCTTACCCAGGAGGATGTTTGTTTGAGAAGAGAGTAACAGAGAAAAAGTAACTTGAAGAAAATAAGACAACGAATAGGAAGAATAGAAGTGGAATGGAACTGGTATTATGACAGGCAAACATAGTACTCCATGACGTGTACTAATAGGGAATTTCGCAGCATATAATCCAGTATGTAACGTGAATGAGATAAACCATTAATAAGTTAATTATTAAGTAAATTCAGCACCCCTCCTCATGCCATGCAGTTCCCGTTTCTGCGTCTCCAACCGAGAGGTCTAGCTATTCAAACTTACAGCCACAGTAGAACCGTTTTTGCCAACTCCACCGGTGAAAATCACGGAAAACATATTGTTTAAGCTTGATAATGCACCCGCCACGGTTATTATTGCTATGAAATATTTAAGCTCAAAACCATGTATGAACGGTATCTGGAAGAAATGTTCTAGTTAGAATCGTGAGCCAAGTCCTTTCAGGGTCCTACACGGAAATTGGACTCTCCAATATGATGGCGCTCATTACATTGAGAGCTATCGCCTGCCGTTTCCTATTCTACGATCACGTTGCCGCTAGCGAGTAGATCAAGAATCGAGGGACCAAAAATTCATAGGGTACCATTGCGAGTAAATTTTTTTAAACAATTGATCAATTGTTTTAAATCAATTGTGTGGAAGTTTATGACAGATACAACCTTTGTCATCCAAATCCTAGGACCAAATATGGCTGAGACCAAATGAATTCCAATTATAGTGAATTGAGCTTCAGTGACATCCACTTTGCCGAATCTCAATGAACCTATGGAACAAAAACGATACTGGTTAAATAGTATTCGAGTGAATGCAGGTTGATCTACAGAGCTAATGGAAGATATGTAATATCAAAGTTTTTATTGGTGCTTAATTTTATAAATTTAATACTCACCAGATACATAAGTTTGCCAGTGTGCACAATAAAATAATGTCATTGCACAGAAACATTGGAAAAACATCCAAGTTGGATAATGTCCTAGCTGCACAGCAATACAAGCAGAAAGAGCTACAAATACTGAAAGAAATAATAAAATTGTTAAAGATTCATATATCGAATAATCAATAGCATCTAAGAAAAAAAAAATATACAATAGAAGTCCCAACCTGTTGAAACAGAATCACATCCATGATCAAAGAGTTCACCCAAAGGAGTGGATGTTCCAGTACGTCTAGCCTGCTTCCCATCTATAGCATCCAAGCTTTGGTATACAAAGAGGCCCAGGGCACATAAAAAGCATGCCCACCGTGGTGCCTGAAAACATGAAACAATGTTATAGGTAACGGCTAAAGATAAAAAAATTGCAAGCAGCGTAAAAGCCCATTAACCGTAATCATAACATTAGGTGATGATAAGAACGTAATCTGTCAACATACCTCAGCTTTAGCATCAGGACTATAATATACAAGGACAAGTGTAGTGGCAATGTTGACGAGAAGGCCGATAACTGTAATAAGATTGGGCGCGAGCCAAAGTGGCACCTTGCTGACGAGCCATTCCCACCAGGGTTGAAGAAGTCCGTCAAGCAAGCTGACACTGGTACAGCTGTACTTATGCTCAGTGAGCCGTTTCAACTGTCCCGGTGACAGGAGCTTCTCCTTGTAGAATTGCATTTCTGCTCCACTCCAATAATCCCTTCTTCAATATCTACCGATGAAATTACGTTCACGTATCACTCATCGATTCTCACTTTCGCAATGCCTTTTTACGCGATTATACCGCTCGCCTGCTATAGTCGTCGAATAATGAAGCAAACGGAACGACAAACACACTCAACATCCTACATCGGTCGTCCCGGAACCAATGAAAAATTTGCAAACTGTCGTAGAACGCAAAGTGTCTCTTCCTTTTAGTTCCGGAAGTCTAATTCAACGTCATCTAACAGTTCTTACGTGTACTTCGTATTTATTATTTTTTTTGTTTCCTATTTATAAGTTTCATCAGATTCTTGATAGATGATACTAGTATAGCATTGCGTTTTTAAGATCAGAAGCAATCAGAAGACATTACGAAAAAGTGGGAAATAGAACTCAGGTCGAATGCTCGGATCGTGGACACAGGCTATAATTAATATTAAAAATTGTAAATCGCGCGTGATATTGGCGAAAGCCTCTTCTGTCTCCAATATACTTCTATTATGTATTATATGTACGACCGTGCAACAGGATAGCTTAGCACTGCTTAACACGAGTACATTAAAAGTCCAGATAATACGTCAGCAGACTCATGGTGGCACAACCGCTTCACGCATTTCCCATATCTTTCTACAAGCCAATCGTAACATCGAAAAAGCGAAGAAAATAATTCTAACTGGCTTATAGAAATGACTTAGGACAAATGTCTACTGTCCTATTATAGAAAGCGTTTCATTGGATTCAATACTTTGTACTTCTTTAAAGATGGCCGCGTTTACGAGCTTCTCACGGCTTTTTGCCGCTGCGGCCGTTAATTCTTTAAGAAATGTTCCCCGAAATATCTTATTCTCCAAGCAGATCACTCCAGGTTTGTAATGTCTGTCATGAAACTTATGACGCTTGGTTCTTATGTTGACATTTCGTTTAAAGCGAAAGCATATTTTTCTTGTATTACCTAACCTCATTTAGGATTTTCTTGATCATTCAGTAATTGCAATAACCGGCTCGCAAGTAGCCGGTTATCGTACGCGACTTCCATGGATGGAAAAAGTGCCAAACTATCAAGTGGAGATACCTGACACTACCAAAGAGGACCTGAAATTGACTGACGGTTAGTTCAGGAGTTTGTATTTACTGCTGTTCATGAATCGTAATACATGAAACACTGTTTTTAGATGTGATGAAGCAAATAAATCAACAAATATCCACAAATAACATAGGACGACTTTTTGCTGTTGTACATGTGTGTGGTAAACAGTTCAAAATCACAGAAAATGATATTATTATCATCCAAGGCTATTGGCCTCCAACAGTGGGTGACAAGCTAAAGCTGGAGAAAGTTCTACTTGTTGGTGGTTCCGATTTCACCCTAATAGGAAGGCCACTCGTGAACAGAGAATTAGTGTCTATTACTGCTACTGTTATAGAAAAAACTATGTCACATACTAAAACCCATTTTCGCTTCAAAAAAAGGAAACAATATCGCCGTATAAACTGTAAGCATTTATAAAAAGTATAATTAAAATTATTGATTGGTTGTTGAATGTATGGTTTTTTTGGTTTCAGTTTGCAGAATACAACACACAATGTTAAGAATTAATTCCATCCAAGTACAACCTCATGTTGGTAATCTTAAGGAAGTAGAAGGATTAGATAACGTATATTGAATAATTATCACAAGTAACGATTGAGAAGGTTCTAAATAAATACAATTTTATATACACCTCAATAGATCGTGACGTTTATATCGTATATTATACATTCTCAACAATGACAAATATAACATTAATAAATACCTAAAGTTACGTAACAGTTTGGCCAACTCTCAGAGTAACCTTTACTCCTTATTTCTTTCAAACCTTTCAGATTTCTCTTGATAAAACAAACATATACATCTGTGACAGATAATAACAATCTATTATATCACACTACTGTGCTTTAGAGCTAGCAATTATCTCTAAAAAATGCATAACCTGATTGTAATTATAATTCATTAACCAGTAACTTCATTAAATTGTATGAATGATTTCACCAATGTTAACTGGAGTCCATAGTAATATTCCCATGATTAGTAGCCTTACTGGAGTCATCGTATACCTGGACTAGTTGTACAGTGTTACCTACTTTAACAGCCTTGAAAGTATCACCAGGAGATAACACTTGTGCAGGAATTCCAGTAAGAATAGAAAAACTAGCATTGCCAATATTAGGACTTTCAAAAATAACCGATGGCAACGGCGATGGTGTTATCACAGTCGACGTCGATGTCGACACCGTTGTCACTGAAATTCTTAAATCACTTGGTTTAATAGGCACTAATTTCTTGGCATCAAAATTTGCCAAGTTCACTAATTTCATAGAGTTTACATTAGATCGTATACTGTAGGGTCTTCTTTTCACGATTTTCTTGATATTTGACGTGTTCGTTGAAACGTCTGTCATTGGAGACTTGCAGGATACATTTGTTGCGTCTTTTACTTGTGAAACAATATTGTAATCCAGAATCTTCAGCATTGCCGGTTTTGTTTTCGATCCCTCAGCTTCTCTCTGCAGACGTATTGTACGCACTTGAGAAGAGTCTGGTCTAGGTGACATCTCAACATTTGCAGCACTTTTCATTTTTTCCGTTGTGACAATATAGTGTTGATTGTTTTCATGTAAATTCTCTTTGCTTGATAGTAAAACCAGAGCGGTAGAATTGGACTGAACCTTTGAACCTGACTGGTCATACAGCAGAGAATTCAAACTAGATGTGGAACCATTTGAATAGTTCTGTATATCGGGAATGATTTGTGCGGCAGATATACAGGAATCCGAATTGTGCCTAGGAAAGAGCTTTGTGCAGACCTTTGGCTTTGTCCTCTCGGATGATCTCAATTTTTTTAGTTCCATTTCGGCGACTCTTAAAATTGAATCATTGAGACGTTCTGAGGAACGTTCATTGGTATCTAAACATGGAGAACTTTTAGTTCTCATAAAAGATTCATCTGAAAAAGTGATTGATACTTAACTTATTAAGTAATTTGGTACTTGTAGATAAGTTTTTAATAATATACCTGGTCCAAATAACTTTCTCTTCCTAGGTTCTCTTCTATCGTATACTGGTGTACAACCGTTGTCGCTGCTGTTCTTGCTGCTTGAGGAAAATCTATTTCGCGTCTGTAATTTACTACCTTCTGAAAGGCGTTGTGGAAGTGACATCTTAGTAACACTTCTTACAGGTGTCAGTGTACCTAAAAGGGAGAGTGCCTTTCCTTCGTTGCTGGGAGTTTCTATAACGAGAAATGCGAATCAATTAGAATATATCTATGTTGTGATTATCTGTCACGACTTGGAGTGTCAAAAGAAAAACGTTTTTTTAATTACCTGCATCAAAATCCACGTAATCGACGTTAGGCCCGGTATAAATAAATACCGGTTTCTTTATTGTATTATCCCGTGTACTAACTTTTTCTATCAATCCAATTGCTGTCAATACGTTTGCTATGTCGTACAGTCGACGAACTTTTGTTTTGAAACGGGATCTCAAATTTATGTCTCCCGCTTCCGGCGTACGATCTGAATCTGATATAAGAACCTTAGCGGCTATATCCAGGTTGATGACACCATTCTGTGGAACAGACGAGATTGATGTTTGCGTAAATAATCCTAAGGTAATTACAATACTCATGTAAATTGTCTTGTTACTTACTTTTAGAGATACAAGAAAAAGCATAACAAACTTCTGACACATCAGTCCCAAGCTCTTGTCTTCTTTTATAATATCAGATGAAGAACTTTGTAACGGTGGTGTTGCTAATAAAGAAGACAATGAATCTTCATCGAATTGCCCATCATATGCTCCATGATTTTTTTGTATTTCACGTATTTGTTCTCTAAGACCAAGTCTAATGGCTGTTGCTTTGAGCTTAACAAGAGTACCAGATAAACCATTTTGCCCATGCCAGCGGTATCGATTCTTTCCAACTTTGGAGGCCATCTCAAGACTTTCTAGTATATTTATAATATCATATATTCTACGTTTTTCAGTACCAAGTGCCTTGGCAGTACAGTCTAAGGAAATTTCTTCTGGAACATCATTGGCCTTATTTAAAGGATAGAGACTTAAAAATCTAAAAAAAAATAATAAGAGTAAAAGACAACACGAATAGATACTAAAATAAGTATTAAGATAATATAACTTACTTATTACACAAAAGTCCAAGAGACTTTTCTTTCCTAGGCAACAGTTTCAAGGGATCGGAATCTGATATCTCATGGAATAACTCCAAATTACTACGTGGACTTTTGTTGCTATTATTCCAATCAGCAGCACTCTTCAAGTTGGATGCTAACGTTGTCAGCAAGCGTAGGTTTGCAGTAGGAGAAATTGGTGTTGGAATGGCATTCTCAAGATCACAAATTACTTTGCGATCAGGTTCAGGAGAGCTGCGTATCGTCGTATGTCCTGACTCCGACATTTCTATGAAAAAAGAAGAGCCTGCCTTGAAAAGAAAAATATTTAAATAAATTAGAATACCTCAAATATTCATACCTTGGAATATAATTAATGCTAAAATCCTGTCATTCAATCTACTTCCTTGATCTCCTCATAAATTGCAACCAGTTATCCAGGAACCCCAGGGAACCCGCACAGGAACCTGTGCTGGAGAACCCAGTAGATTGCACCGCGCTGTGAAATCCGTTTCCCCGTTTCTTCTTTTGGCGCGAGCGATTGCCGGGTTAATTTATTGCGTCAGATTTCGTATTAAGTCACTTAATCAATACTTCTTCTCAACGTCAAACATTAATCCGTTGTATTATTATATTCTATTAGAAAAATATGCAGATCGAGAAAGTTACCGATGATACAAACAGTATTATTTCTGTTTGAGATGATTCTGAATCCTATTGGGTGCATGAGAGTGTCGTTCATTGCCGTTCCGTGCTTGGAAAACAATAGGAATATACGGAATCGGAATAGCTGTGTGAAGGAGTTTAGCAGGGTCTAGCTTGATCGGCGAGATTGACCAATCGCCATCATTCTAGAATTGCTACTATCTATTATCTATTTTATTTCTACATCTATTTCAAGAAAAATAAATATAAGTAATGATCTGCTTTTATTTCTAATAATGTATTTACCTTAATACAAGTATAATATTTAATGTACGATGAAACAAATATTGTTAATTCTGCTTCTGGTAAGTTTTTGGCTAATGTCGTTCTACAGTTATGATATTTATAAGTTTGTTATATTTACGTAAAAAATCTGATTTTTAATATTTTCAATCACTTATTGTTGCTTTAAGTATATTCGCATATTATTAATCTAATTGATTGAGAATGTTGTATGTGTTAGAAATTATCTTATTTTCAACTAACGAATTCTGATATAGAATTATATGTGAATATATTTATTGTATTATATCATATCTAAGGAATATTTATTTCTGCCCTAGTTTCAGGTTTACTTTTCATTTCACAGATACAGGTGTCCAAGATTGTAACAAAGAGTGAACAGTTACTACATTATGTTAGTGACGATGTCCCGGGTGGCTCTTATAAATATTATAGTCTAATGTACGATGGTCTTGTCAAGATATCTTTGACATCCCAGTGAGTTTATTAATCTATATTGATCGAAGATTCTATTTGCTAAGCAATTGTTAAAGATTTTGTACAAATAATTTTTAATCCTTTAGAACTGGTGATGCAGATTTGTATGTATCACAATCAACAACCAAACCAACTTATGAACCAGAGCATTATTGTTTGCAGTCTACAACTTGTGGGGAAGACATAATTTATATACCACAAGGGTAATTGTCTCTTGAACTCCAACACTTGTAGTATGTGAAAAATATAAAATATTGATATTTCTATGTCATCTAGTAGATTTAAAAGGCCTGTGGGTATTGGTGTTTATGGACATCCATCTCACGAATTAAGTAAATATACACTTTTAGTATATAGAGTAGTCATATTGAGGGATGCTGAAATTGATGAACAAAATCTCAGTAGTAACTTTGATACAGAACGTGAGTCTAAGGTATATTTATAATTCAGTTTTACTATATAAAAATAAACTAATTAGGATATAAACTTTAAAAGGAGCAATATTCTGTTGTACTTAAAAAATGTTAATATTATAGAAAGAAACATCATCAATAGTTGCTACTTGGCTTTGGTCATTTCTGGATTTGTTGTTTCAAGCAATATTTTTGTGACATAAGAAACATTTTTTTTCAATCCAATCATGTTAGAATATGAGAATCAAATGTTTCTGGAGGTTCTCCAAGAAGATGGTTTAGTTATTGCAGCCAAGTAAGTTGACAGCTATGATCGCAATGAAAAATATTTAAATACTTGTCTTAAAAGTTATATTTTACAGGGGTTTGGGTTTGGATACTGTGTTCATGAATATAATGAAAGTATATTCAGATCCAGGCAATCTAGTTATAGTTCTAGGCACTACAGATTACGATGAACAATATTTCATAGAAAAACTTCGATCTGTTGGTTTAAAATTTTTACCACGCATTATCACTGCACAGTTTCCATCTAATGAACGGTAAGTGATAAAAATTTTGTTTAAAGCCTAAACACCATTTTCATTGGGAATATCGATTCTAGGGAATTAATGTATTTGGAGGGAGGTGTTTTGTTTGTATCTGGTAGAATTTTGGTTGTTGATTTATTGAAAAAGCGATTACCGATTCATCTGGTTACTGGGATGTTAGTATACAGAGCTCATACCATAATAAACGCATGTCAAGAAGCATTTGCACTTCGTCTTTACAGACAAAGTAATAAGGTAAAGAATATTTCAATATATTTTTCTACTCTTAGAAATCCCAACTTGTTTAGTAAAATTTCATACAAATTTATTGTAGACTGGCTTTATCAAAGCGTTTACAAACTCGGCACTGGCTTTTACTATTGGATTTGCTCAGGTTGAAAGAGTCATGAAAACGTTGTTTGTCAAAAATTTATATTTGTGGCCGCGATTTCATGTCACAGTAAGCAGTAGTTTATCGAAACATAAGGTAATTAAGCAAATATTATGAAACCTATTGATTTTTATTCATAACTTATTCATCTAATCATGTTTACTTCATTTAAGATTATTGTTACTGAGTTGCACGTGAAACTTACACCTAAAATGTTGAAAATTCAATCATCATTATTAGATATTATGAATTATATTGTCAAGGAATTGAAGAATACAAACAAATATGTATGTAATATATTTTCCAATACCTATATATATATAGAAACAATTAATAATATAAACATCATGATTAATTGATTTAGCTCGACTTGGATGAAATCACAACTGAAAATGCAATGGCTAAAAAATTTCACAAGCAGCTGCAGCTTCAACTGGATCCCATTTGGCATCAACTCAGTTTTCGAACAAGACAATTAATTGCAGACCTTAAAACTTTACGTTCACTTCTAATGCAAGTGACTTTTTTTTCAATATAATTTACCTGATTTTGCAGCGTTGCATTAAACAATATAATAACTTACAATGCAACTTCCTTAGGTGTTTAACTCACGAGGATTCAGTTTCATTCTATGACAAGTTTTCTCAATTGCGAACTACAGATTATGCAATCAACAGCAGCGGGTGGCTTTTGTTGGATACTGTTGAAAATCTTGTGGCCTATGCAAGGGACAGAGTGTTCGATAATAAAAAAGGTAATATTCTTGCAACAATTTTCTTAAATGTATATAACATAAATTTCTTATGTAGAATTGAAGCCAGAGCCATGTCCCAAGTGGAGTGCTCTATCCGAAATACTAAGAGAAATTCAAGATGATATCGATAAACAGAAAACTGATGAAAAGGTTGATACAGTATTAATTCTCGTGCAAGATCGTAATACGTGTGATCAAGTGAAAAAATATTTGACTATGGGTGCTACAAAATATTTGAGTCTGAAAGCTCAAAAGCTGCAGTCGCTGAATAAAGCTAGCAAAGATAAGTAAGTCAGGATATATGATCTTGTAATTTTTGGACAATGTATAACATATTATACAATCATTGATCTTTGAGTTGATTTTTTGGAAAATTAAAGAACTCTTTTTACAGTATATCAAAAAATGTTACTGTAGAATCAAAGGACACAGACAACGAAGAAGAGACCAAAGAGAGCTATGTACTTTCATTGTCACAAAAACCCTCAGGAACAAATCAATCTAATCAACCATCAGATCAATCTGATCTTGTGGAAGGTGAACCAATATGTCAAGATCATTTCGACGATTGTTCAGAGGTAAATTTTATTTCGAAATTGTTGCAAACAACCAACTACTATACTGTGATACTGATAGCTGATACTTATACAACGATAAGAAAATATTTTATATAACACTATTGTAGCTTGCTGATATTGATTTGACTGCTATTGGAACTCCTACATCACCTATAGTCATTGTACAATCACTGAAAAAAGATGGCGATCCAATGGCTTTGCAAAGAATACTTTCAGAAAAAGTGCCTCGTTACATTGTCATGTATGCTGCAGATATTTCAGCCGTGAGGCAACTCGAGGTACCAAAGAGGCTCACATTGGTATTCATTTTAATAATTTCTTCCAAATTTTATTTAAACATATATTACCTGTTTTGCAGACATATCAGAACAACAATCCATCGATACAATTGAATGTGTATTTCTTGATCTACGGTGGATCTGTAGAAGAACAGGCATATCTTACATCCTTACGTAGAGAAAAAGAAGCTTTCGATATGTTGATTAATACAAAAACAGTGAGTTTAATCCAGTCCATATTAAACACAACGTAATTAACAATATAAATAATAAAATTTTTATTTTGCAGACGATGATAGTTCCCGCAGATCAAGATGGGAAATCCGAAGAATGTTTGGCTCTTATAAGAGAATCAGGCAGTTCCTTTGAAGATGCTGAAAATACACGGAAAGGAGGGATACAAGGGGATAACACTAAAGTCGAAGAGAGAGTAATCGTTGATATGAGAGAATTTAGAAGCGAATTGCCAGCTCTCTTACACAAACGTGGCATAGAGATAGAGCCAGTACAGCTTTTGGTACTTTTTCAATTTGAAGATCAAAAACATTACTGTAAAACTTTCGAGAAGCACGTTCTTACTCATACAATAATTTCAGATTGGTGATTACATTTTATCGCCGGAAATCTGTGTAGAACGGAAAAGTATCTCTGATCTGATTGGCTCCTTAAATTCAGGCAGATTGTACAATCAAGCAGTTGCTATGACTCGACACTATACCAAACCAATGTTACTTATAGAATTTGATCCAAACAAACCATTCTGTTTTCAGGTCAGTGTTATATTTGCTTTGTTTCAATAGAATATTTCGTGCATTAAAAATAGAAAATAATTGCATTACTACAGATATATCAAGAAATATTATACTGTTGCAGGGACACTACTACATTAGCAAAGATATGAAAAATACGGACATAACAGTAAAATTACAATTACTCACATTACATTTTCCTAGACTGAAATTAGTCTGGTCGCCAAGTCCACATGCTACGGCGCAACTTTTTGAAGAATTGAAGGTAATTTGTCTAATGAATCCCCAAAAAAGGAGGAAACATTGTAGTCTTATTAAATTTTTCCCGAGGCCGAACGGAACCAAAGTTTTGAGATATAATTGATGTATTATTAAATTATTTTAATTAGTGTACTTTATTGACCACAGCAAGGACGTGAACAGCCAGATGGAAATAAAGCAGCACAAATTGGAATGGATGAAAACACCGAAGACAAAGAAATCATGGTAGAGAAATATAATTCTCACGTGCAGGATTTTCTCGCAAAATTACCCGGTGTTCATTCCAAGAATTTACGTGTAATATTGAATAAAGGCAAATCACTGGATCATCTCGTTAATTTGACTATGGTAATTTGTACAGACGATAAGCATAGTGACAATCGATTGAAAGTAATTAATTTTTTTTATATTCAGGAGGAACTTAAGGATATGCTGAGCAATACGAACGATGCTAAGCTGTTGCACAATGCTCTACATGATAAATTTCTACCAATGAAGGATGCAGGCGTTCAGAACCCTCGAGAATCTTCCAAGAGAGGGAGAGGCATATTTCGAAAGCGAAAGCAATAAAATTCTAATTGTAGTCCAATTTGTATATTTATCACTGTGTAATTAATGTGCATATTTGTTTAGTTTAAATTGTGAGCTGTATGCGCATGATACAATCGAATTTACTCTACTAAGCTATACATATATTGTGATACATGTAATGTATGTTTCTTGTGTTATAAATGATATATTTTGCAAATAAAAAATCACAAAAATATCATTTACGAATGAAGAAATTTTTATTAAACATTAAATATTTCGACATCATGAATTAACCGTATCATATGAGAATACAAATGGTAGAAACGCAGTTATCCTACCTATAGAATAAGCCTTCATACAAATTATTGTATGATGACGCATGTGGCGTGTTAAATGTTAAGAAAGCGTGAACGTTCAGACAGAGTCCGTGAATGTTTATTTACCAGCGCGAAATACGACTGATAAAATAATGGAGGTTACAAGTGATGGTAAATAATGCAGTGAAAAATAATGATACTTTTGAAATTATGACTCGTCATCACTATTCGCACCACCAGCCCGCGGTTTAGGACCGCCTGCACGTTTCGCCATGATTATCTGATCTACTTTTAGAATCGTGCACGCAGAATTGACTGCATATTTCAAGGCCCAATTTTTCGTTAGGTACAAGTCAAGAATACCAGCCTCAACGGAATCAATAAGGGATGCAGAGTCGCCCTGCAACAACATAATTGCATATAACAAATATTCTCAGCAAGTATAAAAGTGTAATCTTGCCAGAAAATTTTTAGATTCGTTTATAATACTTACATCAATGTCAAAACCGTAAGTTTTTTTGCCTTCTTTGTGGGCAGCGTACAGTTTCGATAGAAGTTCTGAAGCTCGACTTCCACTGTTCTCTGCTAGCGTTTTTGGGAAAGTTTCGAGAGCCGATGCAAACTTGCGTACAGCATATTGCTCTAGGCCAGGTAGGGTGTCAGCATACGCAGCAATCTGTGCTGCCAATTCAACCTCGGTTGCTCCGGCACCTGCGACATACCGCCCATCTCTAGTTATGCCCTTGAACGTGTTCACGCCGTCATCAATTGCTCTTTCAATGTCATCCATGTAATTTTCTGTGGAACCGCGGATGACAATAGTACTGATACGACTTTCATTTCCATCTAGCCTGAATACAACCACGCTAGTATCTCCAAGCTCGTCAATATGAACTGAGTCGGCATATCCAAGTTCCTCCTTGGTTGGTGGCACCTGTGAATAACGTCAGTGATAAGCAACTAGGAAATTTCAAGGATGGGCATTTAAAATGACCTTAGGCTTACATATTGTTAGACTACTTTCTATAACATTAGGAAGATCACTAACCAACTTGGACAGAGCGGTACCACCCACAGCCTTGCATAATCGCCGTATGTCGAATTTGCTGGGAATACGGACAGCCATCAGGTTGTATTTGTTCATGTAATGAAGAGCCATATCACCGAATTTTCCACCGGAGACTATAACTGAGGCACCTGAGTCAGCAATTGATTTTATTTGTGACTCCAGCAAGGATTCTTCACCACGGGAGAATTTCATGAGTTCATCCGCATTCTTGATCAAAACTGTGCCCTTAGTTTCAGTCTGGATTACATCCACGGCACAGGTGTACACTGCGATTTTTGCGCTTGTCTTCTTTGTCACGTCACCTTCGACCTGACGTTTGAACACCATACCCTGAACTACCTGCGAGGAGTTTAATCCTGCACCAAGGATCTTGCAGACGCGAACATTGTCTACATTGAATGTTGTCTTCTCTGGTAGAATGGAAACACAGGCTTGACTGACAAGTGAAGCTAGAAGGTCTTCGTTGCCATACTGTTTGCTCATTATCGACGTCTTGATTCCCTTCTTTACTTGCTCCAAATTACGATAATCTTTGATCTCGTAAACGATCAGCGTCGAAAGAATCTCTTGTGCCTTCTCCAAAGCAGATTCGTAGCCCTCCACAATTTCAGACGTGGTGATACCCTAAATAAAAAAACACGTTTGTCAAAGATACATATGATTCATACAACATAATGAATGTTGTTAATAAATATATCTCATACCAGACGCAAGAGTTCCTCTGCTGCTTCAAGTAAAGCACCAGCAAATATGATGACAAAATTCGTACCATCTCCCACTTCTGCTTCCTGCATTTCTGCTGCAAGCACCATCAGCTTGGCAGCTGGATGTTCTACTTCAAGCTCTTTAATAATTGTTGCTGCATCATTTGTCACGAACATCTTTTCTATGTGGTTAATGATCATTTTGTTCATTCCGTTCGGCCCATACGCTGTTCGGATAGTTTGTGCAAATTGTTTACATGCCGCGATATTTCTATATACAGCTTCCTCTAGTCCAGAAAGATACTGTTGAATAAAAACATTTAATTTCATATGGCCAATATTTTATAAACATTGTTTAATAACATAAACATGTAATGCCTGGCCTATCAACAAGAATTATTATTAAAGACCAACCAAAATAATAAATCCGTTACAATATATAAGCATGTAATTTATGTTTTCGTGGAAAATTTATACACGTGATCTTCAATTTATTTATTAATGCTACTCCATTCATGGCATGGAAAAATATCAAGAAAATTATCTACCAATAAAAAGAATAATATATGACATCCTAACATGAACAATACATCTTGTGAAATTATCGCATCGTATGAGATTTTATTCAAAATTTTATCCATAAAAGGCGACATCGCTACAGAATGTTCTCGGTGGCCGCCCCCACAAGGGATCAGTCATCCTTGCCGGTAATTGTTTGAGGCTCAAACACTTTTGACACGATGAAATACGAAAGCAAATATCAAATAATACTCACGCGAGCCCCATCCTTTAACATTTGAGCCATACCAGGCGCTTTTGGTACGTGTAAAGCCATTTTTTGAGAATTTTTTGAGAAAATCACACCGTCACATGTACTCCTCTTCGACAGTCTGTAGTTACTTTACCACGAGAAAGACGCTACGTTCACTTATATCAACATTCGAGATTCTCGAATCGAAAATCGATATTCCAACAATGAAAGTGACAATTTAACAAATTATTCGACATAAAACTTATTGTTTTCAAACATTTCAATACGATAAATTCAATTCGGTAATTGATACATTCTCTGTATCAATAAATTTCTTTTGCGGACTTTAAAACAATTATAGTATTTTGGGAAAAGTTACTTCTAGCGTTAAATCGATTTTCAGAACAACCGGATGTCAGCTGTGTAATCGAAAAGCTTAATTTGTATCGACCTTGCAGGAAAACGACAATCAGCCATTAATTGTTAGCGCTGTGAACCTAAAAACTTGGCAGTTTACTCTGACTCAGTCATATCTAAATTTATAAAGTAAATTCTAGAAAGATTCTGAACATCGTATAAGAACTGTGAGCAGTCGGTGTACAGTGTATCCCACTGTATTGTTTGTGAGCGTCCCTAATTAAGGGTTGTTCTTTCTAGGCCACAAAGGCCGTTTTTTCTTCTTTCAAGTGTTGTGACCACGCCCAAAAATAGGCCTCTCGGACACGGCTGTTATGGACATGGTGATCACAAATTTACAACAGCAACGTCAAGTGACTGAGCAGTTGCGCCGTGAGGCCGCGATCAAAAGAATCACCGTCAGTAAAGCTGTCGAAGATATCATGAAGTACATAACGGAGCACGAACAGGAAGACTGCCTACTCGTTGGCTTCTCATCGCAGAAGTCAAATCCTTTCCGGGAGAAGAGTTCCTGTAGCATTCTCTAAGGTCATCATACATCTCTACGTCAAGAAAATAATTTAACGATGTTCTATTATCTATATTTCTCATTCAAACTGTTTCTATCGTATCTATATACAACAGAGATTTTGCAGAATGGCGTTTTCTTATAATTCGTAAAGTTTTTCCAATTTTCTGTATTTATATTTATCTTTGTATAAGTTTGTCATCATTGACTGACCAAATGTAAGGACAGAGTTCCTCTTTTTTTTAAGATATGCCATTGCTAAGATCAAGAATCTCTGCCATTGATATTTAATAACTATGGCCTATGACATTGAATTTAATAGAATTGGATCTTAACAACACATATTACTTTACAACTTCATGTAAAATGTAAAAGCACTAATTGAGAATCCATTTATCGTGTGTATATTAGCCTAGCAGTTTCTCAATTTTTAAAATTCATTATGCAGGACTTTGATCACTTGTAATACAATGATTGTTTGATAAATGTTGTAAAATCTAGTGTTCTACAAAATTCTGGTTTTGTCGTTGAACAAAATTCACTTTTTAATTAATCGATACTGCTACTCCATTGTTTTTGATTACATATAATATTATTGAAAAATATGTTGATGTGAAAGTGACTATATGTAATATGTAACAGGAATCATGTTACAGGTGACACAATTCATTGGTATAGAAAAAGCTTAAACTATCTTCATCAATGTCAAAAATACAGTATACCTTAAGCTACTCTATATTTTTATAGAACATATACAAAACTACATTTAATTACTATTTACACATCTTGTAAGTGAAACTCATCTAATACAAAGCAAGTTAAAGCAAACACTACTGTTGCACCAGTGTATATCCATCAGTCAAATCATTTAAAAAAAAAACAAGCAGCTTTGAAATCAGGGGAAACCAATGCAAAGCTGATGGATCTGCGTTTCCAAACCCATAGTTTACTGTGCGATGTATTCTGTTTCTATCGTGTAACTATCTATGAAGGACAGTTAACATAATTTTATATCATGATTGTGTCACAGATGATCAGACTATTTTCAAATTGTTTTTACAATAGTATAAAAGAGATATCATTGAAGCATACTGCATATTTTGTACCTATTTCTGTATAGATGATTTTCAATATAAAAATTACATGTTTAAGACAATATGTACAATATGTATGGTTCTAATTTGTGCCAATAAATTTGTGCGTAAAAGGATTAAGTATGTTGTTGGCTTTATTTCACATTTCTCTCTTTATTCAACACTGAAAAATATTATACATGAAAACAAAAAGACTAAGAAGTAATCGTGACCGCAGTAGTTACTGGAACAATCCTGGTTTCTGAGATAATAAAATCACAGACTAATTATTATTAAAATTTCATTTATATATCATTATTGTACTGTGCATCACTCTGAATATCAGAGTATTCAAGTTTAATCGCCTATTAGGAAAATGAACTGTCTCTACATATGACAGTCGCAGTTTACATTATGAAACCTGAGACATATTTATCATCACAATTAAATCATTTCCAATCACCAAAAAACACGTTCGATCTGGTATTATAGTATGACGAAATTTTGGTTCCCTTTACAATAAGGCACCGAAGTGAGGAAAACCAATGAATAAATTTATCCTAGCTCTGCAGATAGTGCAGTTCTGAAATGGAAATTTCATGTGATTATCTACAATATTATTTTGCAATTAACACAACGTGAATTATATGAAAACAAAATGGACAAGTTAAAACTCTCTAATCTGTCAACGAACTTATGTTATTATCAAAGATATCACAATATCATTATATTCCTCCTCGTTTGCCAATTTACTCTTATTAAAAGTTCAAACTATTTCCGTCTTCTATTATCTTTCGTAGATAAGCTCCTTGTTGTTCTAGATCCCTTTGAGATTTCATTCGACGATACAGTACAGGACAATCCAAAGAAGCACAATCCGCATTATCGGGTCGTTTAACACAAGACTGACATATCTGCAACAATTACTTTGATCGGAAGCAATTCTCAATAACTTGTATACAATGAAAATTTGAATCACTCACTTTAATAAAATTATAATAGCCTCGTTCTAGCTGTCTCAGTTTTTCCTGTAGAATAACTAAAACTCTTTCAGGATACACAGCACAGTTATGACAAATTTTATTCTTTGAGAACTGTCCACAAACAGCACAAGCTGCTGTACCAAAATACTGGGAAATTGTTGTTTTCTGTTTATCTCCTGATTCTATGGTATAACGAGCAACAATTTGATGATGTGGCATTTCATTGAACCTAACAAATAAGTAAATAATAAACGACTCGAGCAATGCAATACAATAGAAATAAAACTAGGCTTAACTTACCAGGCATTTATATCAACACCAAAGAGGTTAAAAGATCGATTTAAGGGTGGTATAATAACTCTTGTGATGTAATAAATAGCATTTGGTCGCAACCCTGGGTCTGATATTAATTCCCAAGGACTTCTTACACAATGGATCAAAGCTTCATTTGGTGCACCAGCAACTATAATGTAACGTACTCGTTCACTGACTCTAGGTACAGCACGAGGATCTTTCTGAATAAGTCTTCGTGTAAGTTCAAGAGCCGGTACACAAGCTGATGCTTTGTATCCTTGAATTCCACGGAATTCGCGTGCAAAAGTTAAATCTTCAATAGATACTCGACCTTGTAGAACTTTTGTAAGCTGTCTGGTAACATACTGCTTAACCAAAGACACATCTTTTGTATCAAAAAGAATTCTTAAGGATTTTTCAAGGATCTGTAATATTGAAGATTAGATAATTACCTTGAAGCAAGTTTTATATATGTTGTATTTGGTACTGTACCTTTGCAACTGCTGGACAACCATCTCTGCGCACAGTCTCAATGCCCTTGGCTAAGTATTCTGGTTTCTCTTGATCTGGACTTTCATACATGTACCCGCAATATCGCTTCTTCGTCTACGTCCACATAATTACTTTACATTTTGTTCATAATATTAAGGATTGAGTAATAAAAGACTAGAAAACTCACCTGTAAGATAGCTGGATGTAAGACCTTCTCAAACTTTAACTTGACAGGACGTGGATTAGCTGCAGTAACAGTATCAGCGATTTCAGCACCAACTTTAAATGCCTCAGCCTTCGACTTTCCTGGCAACAACACAAACAACGAATCTGTGTCACCGTAAATAACACGAGCACCCCATTCAGGTTTGGACTCTACAATTTTGATTGCCCGTTCTAACGTTTCTCTGCCTTTGCTCACAACGCTGTCACCAATCTGAAACAAATCAGTAATAAATTAAACAACTATACAACTGATTGACTGTTAGAATTTACAGTAACAAAAGTACTAACTTCGATGCACGGCATTCTGCCACTGAAATTGGCAGCTGTATATCCATAAGTAACATTGGCAATAAGCTTGAGGCCAAGCTGTCGCGAATGAAGAGCACGTTGCAGTGTGCGATTCTCTTGTGAATGATCTTTCATCGCTTTTTTTACCATCAATCGAGTGTCTAAGATTTCGCTTAACATCCTAGGAAGGATTCCTCTTCTTACCTCAGGCTTTACAAAGGCGACACCGCAGGGTGCAAAATTAATATTATCGCCTAATTTCAATATCGTGTCTTTAGTTACTTTGAGGGTCGTTGCACCAAATTCAAAGGGTTCTGGCCTATATAGAGAATATGATTGTGATTCTATAATACATTAACTTTGCAAGAAAAAGGTGATACTTACTGTCCAATATGTTCGATTCGTCCCAAGCATGTGGAAAAGCAATAGTTATATGCTATGATGATACTCGGATACAGACTTTGAAAGTCAAGGACTATCACTGGATCGCTGTAAAATTGTGACTCTGGTTCCATTATCAATGGTAGGGATTCCGGGGCCCTCATGTGAGCCCTTTGATTAGTACTTGGTGAAACTGGCACATAGTTCAGAGGTTTTGCTAGTCTTAGCATCATGGATTCCACACGAAATTGAGATCCTCTAGAGAAAACCTCATAAAATTGGATACCAAAGAGCCGTGCCAGTTCACTGGTTCTTCCTATAGATGATAATTTAAAAAAGAAAGATAATAAAACCTCCAGTTATTTAAATATACATTTTTTTTTATAAATGTACTTCGAATTTACCAATGAGATCCAACTGATCCAGAATTTTGAATACTCCAAGAACTCGAGTAATGTAATGATCAACGACTTTCCATCTTGTTCTTGGATTTCGCTCACTCCACCAGGTAGTCAAAGTTTCAAAGGATGGACAAGGATGACGTTCCTTCATTACGTGAAACATTACACTTTCAAAAGTGTAACTTAACAATGCTATGTTATTCAACATGAGAATGAGACTTAGTACATTGTTGTGAAGAGTTGTATTTCTATATTTAAGTTATCTTTAATGAGCTCTAATTGGATTTACCTGCTTCATGCCTCATCAATCGCCAGGCATTGAGAATAATACGACCAGGAAGTTTAACTCCAGCTAAAGCATCCAAATCTGGTGTCTGATTATCTGTATTAGCATTGTGATGTAAATTGGGAATACGTGAGATGCGTGCTGCTAAATTTAAACCTAGATAATTGGCCCTTTGGAAGACGTATCCCCAAGACAAGCATTCTATTTCCCAACCGATGAAGATGTCTGGATCGGTACGACCAATCAGAAGAAGAAGAGCATTTAACAATTCTTTCTCGTTAGAGACGTAACTGGTTTCACAATTCGTATGGGAACCCAACAAATAGTTCGAGTTATTCTTCATACTTTTAGAGGCTGGGCTGATAATTATATCACCTGGAATAATATATTCGTTTTTAAAAATGATCAGAATTATTCCTGAATCCGTAACATATATTCGCCAACCATATTCTAACGGCTTCATCTTGGATGTTGTCGGCACATCGTTATGGACAGCATAAAAAATTGCGCTTATTGAATCATGCTGAGGATCCGGCAATAAACTTCCACGCGTGCACACATGAACTTCCAAACACAATATCGTCAAGTATTGATGCTGTTAACGAATTATAAGTAAGATAATGTCACAAAATTATATCGAAGCGTATGATTTTAAAATACTTACTGTAACAATAGCTTTGACGTTTTGCAGATTCTCGTTTGCCACGTCTCTACCGTTACTGACATGACTCACACCTTCTATTTGTCCACACGAAATCCCCAAACGTCTCGACAGTTCACTTTTGTTGTATAAACTTAATTTTGGATTTGTACTGTTTGTTAATTTATCCGATTTGATGTCCCTCATAGAAAAATTGGCCTGCACTGTATCATCCCTCAAAGACCGTTGTTGCGATTTTACCCCTGTATCGTTTTCTCTATCAACTTCTACAGCAGTTAATGAATCTTTGTGTTGTGGACAACTTTTAGTCATTTCATGAGCAGGTAAAACCAAGTTGGAGATATTCCATATGGAGCATTCATCCTTCTCTTCAACAGTTATCGAATCATTTTGTTTATTTTGACGTTGTTCTTGTTCAATTTGTTGTTGGTGATTCGTTGTTTCCTTATAACTTTTCACCTTAGATTCTCGTTCGGCTAACCAGGCTCTAACGATTCTTGGTGATGGCGGTTTGAACAATGGTTCTATATCCATAAATTCATGCCCAGCCAAGGCTTGAGTGATGTTGTTTGATCTCAATTTTGAACCGGATGGATGAAATTCATCCACTTTCATTCGACGCCACTTTCTTATACCAGTGACATTCTCCAAGAGGGATTTCCAGTTTGGTAATTCCGACATACCGGACATTCGTGATTGAAAAATATCTTTTTGTGCAGGAATATCAGATACGTTGCTATAAAATGGTGTTTTGTTTCTGTATTTTGGAATTCCATAAGATTCCATGCTTTCTATTACACTCGCTCGACTGGGAGGATCAATCTTGGGTAATATATCTATTTCTTTGCTACCATTTTCTTCATTGAATATTTTAAGATCTTGAGATGACTCACGTATCTCGTTTAGACGCGCATCCACGTACTGCGTAAACGTAACATTATGTACATCCTCCTCGTCAGTCAATTGATCTGCAGTTTCATCAATAATTCCTATTACAGAATTATCGAGGTTTGACATTTCTAATAATCTCTGCTGCGCATTAACTTCGTTTTCTTCGCTATCGGAGTATTCTTCTTGTAAAACATTAAAACTCTGTTTTTCATTGGTGACCTTAAATAGTTTTGTACCGGAAGTCGTAACTTCTTTCTCTTTTATTGTTTGAAGTTGTCTGTCTCCTCTTTCCGATTGTATGACAAAGTCAAGCCTTTTACGAACTTCAGTACCACTTCGAGTTGCAGTTTTGTTGTTCGCATCAGTAACTTTATTTGTAGTTGCACAAGTACAAGTATTATCTTGTAGTCCTTGTATCCACGTTCCTTGGTCTAGGTGAAATTATGAGCAAATAAATTGTTTTCTTTGTGAAAGTACAGAAAGCAGCTTTGATTTATTCAATGAATCGAAATACAGAAACTTTGTATACAAAAGGAAAAGAAAAATAAAAGAAATTCTTTAAAAAAATGATCTATACAATGTGGGTATGTTCAGAAAATTCACATCTCGACACACTCACCCATTGAATTACTTCCCTTAGAAACTTTTGCCGAACTGTTGCCCTCACCTGAAATTTAAGAAATGGCTGTGTTAAATATCAAAAATTCCTTTAACTCAATACCAATTCGAAAAGTATTTTAATGTGTGCAACTTACAATGTTCATTTATAGGTGATAAAACGCTGTTTTCACGTAACGGACTACGACGCCGCATGCGTCTCATGCTCTTGGGTGTAAAGCATCCCGATTGCGAACAAGAACCCATATCAGAATTGGTATCAACCCCTCGACGATCACTACATTCGGCAGATTCGTTTCTAGTAGAAGATACCTTGGGAGACGTGATAACAATATTTAGCGGTGAATAAGTTCGCGATATACGTCCAGGACTCTGTAACGTACTTGTTCTCAATGGAGACTGTAACGGAGTTTTTGGTGATAGTCCAGCTGTCCCCACGTTAATGCGTTTACGTGGCGATTCGTTGTCAGAATTGTAACTATGTTGTTTTCTTTTCCTACCCGGTGTAGCATTAGTCTTCATCACATTTTCCTGAGCGGATTTCCTGCACGATTTGTATATACAAATACGCTTTTCCTCCCGCTCCACTGTTACATCAGGATCTATGGGCTCTGATTCGTCTGAACTTGTATCCCCAGCACCGTCAAATGCAGGAATAGAAGATTTTGTCTTATATTGTCGCGTCATAACTCTTGTACGCTTAGCTTTCTTAGGAATTATTATACTTTGTTGTTGAAGCCATACCCTGGGCTCTTGTAGTTGTATGCATGTTGTTTGTCTTGTTGGTAGCCAATCAACTCTTCTCATATGAACGTCACAGAGACCTATTTTGTACATGAAACGTTGTTTCAATGAGAGATGACTAATATTCATACGCATTTCATTATAACTTGTTGTTGCTACTAGCAGCTTAGAGTCTGCAAACAGTGTTTGCACTTTATTTCTCTGTTTTGCGATGTCTCTATGCGCTAATAGTCGTGAACCGGGATCTAATTTTTTAGCGATACTCAGTTTTTCCATTATAGGCATGTTTAAATAACTAATAGATGAATAATGTGTTGATTTATTTTTTTTCGAACGCCCAGTATGTAGTGTGTCCATCATTTTCATTGCTTTCTTGGGTAGATGATTAATATCATGCTTTTGTGAAAGTACATCTTTCTTCTCTGTATGTTTAAACTTAATAATTTCTTCAGGGGGTGATACACTTTCATTTTTGCTCAATGGTTTAAGATACATTTTTAATTTATTTAAATCAATTTTCTCAAGATTGATGGAAACCTTTCTATGGTATATAGGTATTTCTTTGGTGATTAAACCTTTTTCTTCATTAATTTTATTTTCTGTGAAACTTAATCTGTTTGTTTTGATTTCTGATTCTACTTTCTGACTTTCAGCACATACATCAGAGATCCCTTTAATTCTATCGCTTTTGATTGAGGAATCTATCTCAGTATCACTTATTGAGTTAATTAACAACCTCCTAGTATCCAGTACATCATTTAATAGATTTTCATTTTGTGATGCTTCAGCGTCATCTTCAGCAACTGTGTCACTTGTCTCACTACTTCCATTCAAATCGTCTTCGTCGTAGACATCCAATCCCTGATGGTCGATCATAGTAGAACAATCCTCTTTATTACACGACGTGGCATGTGCAACTGCGTTTTGTGATGTTGCAATTTGTTCTGTTTCTTCTTTAGATTGTAGAGCAAAGTCTTCCTCGAAAAGACATTCTGGTACCTGCGAAGTTACAACGTCCACATCGTATTCTCTGTTGGGAGAAAAACAAATGTCAGTGGTTCTGACAAAATGTTCATAAATTTGAGTATCTTCCAACGTCTTGTTGGCAGGTAAAGATATATCTTCCAACGTCTTGTTGGCAGGTAAAGATATATCTTCCAACGTCTTGTTGGCAGGTAAAGATATATCTTCCATCGGTCTACTTGTTTCAAGTGTTGGTGTTAATAACGTTTCGTTGTTGCTCTCAATAATATTTGCTGTTGCAGTTAATTCCTCAATTTCGTTTGAAAGGGTGTACGCCTCACTGTCAATGTTGACTTGGCAGTCATCACTGGCCACGGTTTTCGTAGAGGATAACGACACAATAACTGGCTCTCTCCTTCTCCGTCTCGACATCTTTTTCCTAGTAATCCTGTCACAAAATATATTTTGGCATTGTCTAACATTGCCTTGACGAAGCACCCTTTTTGTACAATTATCAATTTTATTAATAATTTTGTTACGAAGGAGAATTTTTAATCGGGTTCGCGAATCCATAGAATTAGTTACTTCCTGAACTGCAAAGTTACCTGTTTTTGATACACTTTCATCAACACTTTGAGGTTGTTCACCAGTTTCGATTTTGACAGGACTCAATACATCTGGATAAGCGTTAATACTGATTTTCCCAGAAGACCTTCTTCTCCGTTGTTTTTTGTTCTCTTGCGCATTCGAATTGTCCAACACAATTAGATTTTCATTGTTCGCGTGACAAGAATTACACAAATTACTCTCTTTCTCACAATCCAATGAGTTGTTAATATTTGTTTCTACGTCACAGTTGTTGTTAACATTTGAACTTGTACTTTGAGCGTGAATATTCTTTCTTGCAATCAATCTTTCTTTTTTACACTTCACAACTGGTTGTACATCGCTCCGAACTGATATGCATTTCCTTTTCTTAATATGCTTGAGACTCTTCTTCTTAGCCATCTTCAAGTTTAACTGATTTTCTACTTCTTTTGGCGACTCGACTGTTGTCTTATTAGCACAGTCGTTATCAGTGTCAACAAAATTTAAAGTTTTAATACCACTGGCTGCATCCAATTGAGCTTCATCCAAATCAATTTTTCTTAGTCGTATTACAGGAATTGGACATTGACGTTCAGTGCAAAGTATACTGTCTGATTTTTGCCGCTGTCCACGTATTCTTTTCTCAATTACCCAAATTTGATTAGTAGAGGAACATTGTTTCAAGTGAATCTTCTTTTTGGAATATTTAACGTGTCTATGACCAACAACTCCCTGTAGATCACTACTATGAGAGCGATACGAAGAATAGTGAGAATACAGCGAAGCATCTACAGGAACATTGCTCGTGTTATTTTCTTCCTCAATGGGTTTACTGTTTCTCGACCTTCTTGTACATTTGGAGCCATTTGATTGTAAAACAGATTCTAGATCGGTTTTACAAACAATTTTCTTTTTATTCAATCTATCATGAAGTTCATTGCATTTTGGATTAATGCACTTTTTAGAATTTTTATATAGCCGTTTCGGTCTGGTACACCTTATTACATTAGTATCACATTCAATGATCTCCTCGCCTTTCTGAATAGCTGATTTGTTGTCGCGACTAGAAGCGTGAGACGGATTCTCAGGTTGACCTACCTCACTTCCGAACTGTTCAGTTATACTTTGGCTTACTAGACAATTGACTGACTCTTGTGGATTTTCAATGGAGCCCTTTTTTAATGGTTTTTCCGTACATTGATGGTTTTCAAGTTCTTCCCAAGTAGCTATAACGTTGCAATTATAATCAAAATCATCCGGCGACGTCTCTACGTGCTCCGTTATCTTCTCATTTAACTTGGAAATGACGTCAAGACTTTTATTATTATCACAGTCTTGTGCCTTAGGTATCACTGAAGAGTCAATACTAATATCAGTCAAACTGTCAAAGCATGGCGATATAGGTGCATCTAACTTCTTGTCAATTTCCGGTACTAGAGGCACTGCACGATCTTCTATGATTGTCAAATTTATAGAATCAACATTTGTTAGATCCTTGAAAACGTGTGGTAATAGAGAATTATCTAGCAAACTAGCGTATTGATCTTGCAGTTCCGTCAGATCTGACTTATCAAAGACAGCGCTCTCAGTAAAACAAGGATCACCATTCAGGACTGTTTTTGTAGAGATACATTCATCCATGATGTTTTGTTTGTTCATATCTGATCCTTCGTTACTATTAAAGGATAGCATTTTTATTTCACTAATTGATTGGCAATTATCAAGATCAAGATCCAGATCTGATTCGACTTGTGATAGATGTTCAAAGAGTTCATTCAAGACTCCGTAAGGACAATCAGAACTCAACATGTCGGATTCAAAATTTGTTTCTGTACAAACAACATAAGTAGAGCCATTTGAACTTTCAAGTTGTGTACTCGAATTATTTTCTTGGATATTCTTAATCCCCTTTGGTGACAGTGTCAAATAGCTATGGCTTAAGTTCTTGGCTATGTTCGAAGTGGGTGGCCTTATTTCTGATTTAAGAACTTTAGGTGACAGATCACCAGCTCCGTCATATTGCGGAATGTCAACCTCTTCTTGAATATCGGTGGAATTGTTGCTGATTTCCGTTGGAAGAATCCTCTGACGAGGAGCACTTTCGAACGTGCTGCAACCAGGTATATTATTCTCTCTAGTGTTATTTTCAGATATGAATGACTGACCAGACGATTTTTGAGTAATATCCCATGAGCTCATTGTATCCAGTTCCAGACATGTTAGATTCAAATCAGCAATTTCGTTGTCATTCTCATTATCACTTTTATTATCTATTGTAAGCAAGTCCGAGAATTGTGAACCGAGAACACTGTCATTGTCAACTACGGTATTGCTGTTAGATGAATTGCTTTGAGCCATATCCATCAACATCTCAACCAATTGCATATCATCCCCTGTCACTAAAACAAATGATAAAATTGATGCATCATAAACTCATTCATGTGAGTAACTTACGAACAGTTCGTATGTGCACGAAAGAACATTCACTTACAAATACTACTGTCGTTATCGCGATCTTCTCCTTTTTTCTGTACAAGAGGACTGACAGAAGTTGTATTATCAGCATTAGTCACTAAATCATGACTGCGTGTAAATGTTCCATTACGTTCATCAGATGTCAAATTATTTTCAAGGCAGGAAGCACTCAATGTCTCTTCATCATTTTGTACCTCAATGGGATACGAAGATGGAGTAATACTTGTCGAAAGAGTATTTTCATCGGACTAATCAACATAATTACATATTATTTTAACAATCGAATAATATCTACATTTATATATTTTTTTAAAGATTGTTACATACTTGGGAAATGAAAAGCAGGCGTTGAGCCAATCGTTCTGCTTGATAAAGATCTTCATCGGTAGGATTAAAAGGTGGCCTGTCAGGACTCGATGGATTCATCAGCTGAGAATCACCACCATGCATTCCAGCTTGTGCCCTCCGGGCCCTCTCTTCATTCCAAATTGTAGCTAAACCGGGATTCAAATCCAAACCTGCTTCTATTGTTTTTCTGTTAAGAATGTCTGATGCCAAAGCATCAACTTCTACTTCACAGGTACTTTGACGTACGACAGAATATGCAAGGTATTCCTTTGAACTGGGTTCACTATTATGATTACTCTCGCCACTTGATCCCATTTCTAATAAAGTGCGGGTGGAACGACGATATTTTACGTTATTTACATTTACAGTGCTCATGCCATAAATGTTGTAATCTATCATAAATTGTAAAATGTATGGGATGTGAGCTTCATGTGGCTGTAGACTTTGATTCAGTACTAAACCATTCTGAAAATTATTCACAGTATATCATAAGAGATTACTTATTAAGTCACTAATGCTGAAACTGAATGTATTAAACGATACCTGTAATAGATCAGTAGCTTTCTTGACCATTGCTGGATTATAAAAATATACTTTAAAAAATTGATGTTTCTTTTTGTGATATCCATAGAGCGGTCTACAAAGTAAATATTTTTTTACATGAGTTTTATGTGCCATCACACAAGTTTCATATAATATTTATAATTTAACAATCATTGACTTACATGCCAGATACTTTCTGAATCTTAAATATGTGTTGATTCTTGGATGCTGCACATCCTAAAGATACATTGATTGCGGAGTCTAACGATGTGGCAAGATTATATGCCAGTCTATTTCCATCTTCCATGTTTGTACATGGTACATAGATGTATGGAAATACCCCATGAATATGTAAACACGTTTTTTCACCTATATGTAGATATAATAAGTTATCAATTTATACAAACAATGACAGACAAATATTTGTAATCTTACCATTTTGCGTAGATCCAAAAATCCTAATAACAGGTACATGTTTCACTTCTGATCCACGAAAATCAGAATACGTGGGGTCCAACCCAGGTACTGGTGCAGCTTGATAGCTGTCAGCAGTTACCAAGAGCATGGAAAACATCAAGTATATCTACTACAAACAGAATTTTAATGTATTAATAAATATTTCCTATAAATAGTGTTAATGTGTGTAAGTATTGTCTCAACACTGCTATGCAGATAATAATTTTCAGCACCTAGCGTAAATAATTGCACTGATTTTTATATATCTGCTTAATATAAAATAAATGTACCACAAAATATTAATAAGGAAAAAAGAGCCTTTAAACATAGCCTAGCGAATTTTCGGTGCCAAATAATAAATTTCATATGAAAATTCGTTAGGCACTTAGATTAGCGAAATAATTTGTACACTGCACCAAATACATATCATGCATTGCACGTGAGTGTTGCTAACGCGCAAAATTCACCAAACATAAAAATCGAATGTGCAAGCACTCACCACGATTCTTTCTTTGAATATTGCAATTTTAAAAAGCGGTATATGAAATTCCTTCACGAAAGATGTCTATTGTCAAAGAAAGCCATTGCTTTACAGGCTTGATCTTGCAAATCGTCATGCATACGTGCATTCATAATATTATCGTTACTAAATGGCGACACTATTGTATTGAGAGCCAGCTGAAGAGCTTCATGAAATTTTCTAACAGATAATGAACTCATTGGATAAGTTAATCATCGACACTTATCATATTTTAGTAATTTAGTTACGTAGTTCTTAAACTTACCGACGAAACTCTGTTTGTTGGATACAGGCGGATATTACATACAGGGCCATCTGATGAAAAATAGTTGATCTTTTTAGTTATGATATTTCAATTCATCTCAAAGATGGCTCTATCAGTGCCTTCTCGGAGTTGCTGCCCTTTAAACCGTGAAATACGAATATTTAAAACCATGAGAATTGTATTATTATTTATATTAATAAACTTAAGACTACTTGTCTCAGCAACAGATGATGGATCCAAGAAAAAGTTACAAATTGGCATTAAAAAACGTATTGACAATTGCAATGTGAGGTCAAAAAAGGGTGATGCACTGTATGTGCACTATGTGGTATGCTACAAACATTAATGTATAACTTTTAATAAAAGTGTGTTACTTTTTAAATATATTTTCTATTCCAGGGTACATTGGAGAATGGGACAGAAATTGATAATAGTTCCAAATATGAAGAACCTTTTTTGATAACTTTGGGTTATGGACAGGTGATCAAAGGATTGGAACAAGGCCTCATGGGGTAGTTATTTAAATTAAACATTATTATCACATACGTTATACTTATTATTTTAGTCATATTGGTGATATTATGCATGTTTTTGATCTTTTAGAATGTGTGCTGGTGAAAAGAGAAGACTTGTAATTCCTTCTGATTTGGCATATGGATCTCATGGAGCATTGCCAACAGTTCCTCCTGATGCTACTATTATTTTTGTGATTGAACTCATAAAATTAGTCCAGAAGGAAGTACTTTCACAGTCAGAAGAATTTGTTATAAGGGATGATTTGTAGCATTCTTTATGAACAAAGGACTCAGAGAAATGGACTGATGAACATTGAACAGAAAACTATATTTTGTTTAAAAACCTATTGGATAGTCAACAGAATATTTACAATGTATATTATTCTAATTAAGGTTTATTATATGGTACAATAGTCATATATATATTAAATTTACATAATATAAATATACATATAAATATACATAATAAAGCACATGAGAAAAGACTCATTGTTTAAGGAAGTTAGTATATTATACAATTATGAATTATTAGTATTATTATATTTCTTATGTTTAATAAGCATAGTTTGAAGCTAAATTATATATTGATATTGTTCCAATGTTCTTTGTGCATTTGTTTCTCAATTGGAGCAAGTACCAGTTTTGTTGCAGGGTTGGGCAAATATAAGCTTGACATTGTCTGCTGAAAGCATTGCCCAATAAAATGTAACACATGCTCTGTCACCTGCAAGTGTAATCTGCCCTGAGCAGTAGAAGATGTAAATAATATATAAGAATATGATTATAATAATACTGTGGATCAACAATAACGGTAAAAACAATTTAGACATAATATTAGATCAGTAAATCTTTTTTTATGTCAATTCCATATGTGTACCTAAGTGCATTTTGAAGGTTATATTAAACTTGAGCAGTACAATTATATAGCTTACAACTTTTGATGTTGTTGTGTACAGATAATTCGAAGTTATAACTTCTGTTACAATTTTTTCCAGTTCAGTAATTTTTAAATATTTATAACATTTTAATATCTTGTTGGAAATTAATACCTTAGCAAGATGTTGGAACCAATACGATTATCCTGTTCTCTGCGGAACATGTCAAGTCTGGAAAAAGAAGATCATGTCCCAGAAGTAGAACCAAATGATTTGATTGCAAAACGAGAAGAACGCAATAAAAGATTTCAGAGGTAATATTATATGTATAAAATGTTAATTTCTATATAATCAGATTTTTTAATTATATTTTGTTGTGTTCAGAGGACCCAGTTGGCATCAGTTTTGTAATGCTGTTTCTGGCAATGTTGCACCTCTTCATACATTACATCGGATAGCTATGGAATTTTGTGGTTTGTATTCTAAAATATATTTTGAATGTAAATTCTGTTATACCATTAAGTGAAATAATTTACTTACAGAGGGTCAGCCATTAGAAATAGCAGATGAAGCAGCAATATTTATGTTAAAGCTTTTATTGAATGAAAATAATATTACACAAAGTAATTTAAAAACTTTGCAGCAAATGTTTGGTGTTGTTACATCTGAATCCATTAATAAAATAATGCAGGTATAAAATGAGTAATACCAATTTCTGTCAGATTTATTGTAAACTTGAAATTTGACTATTATAATTTATGTCAAACAAATTTTCAGGCTATTGCAAAAATCAGAGAAAACATAACTGAAGATGATCTCAATTTTTTATTTAATAATAGCAATGGAAACGATTCTATAAGTATGAAAAAGTTAAATCATTTTGACTCTAACATTGAGTATCACCCATTAAAAATTGAGTATCCTGATACAAATATGCTGCTCGATATGTGTGCTCAGCATCCCCTTCAATTGACAAGCAATTTCTCAATGGCATATCAGAATGATACAATCACAGCTGATAAAACAGAGGTTGGTTTTCTATTCATCGACAAGATTCAAATTTATTAAATGATAATAAAAAATTCTATTTTACAGTTTGACAAAAACCGCTTGATACAGGGTTTAAAGAAGTGTCACAAGAAATATTCTGATGAGATGAGCTATGAAGAGTTCACAGATATGATTATTAAGAAATTGGAAACTGCAGGGGACAATCTGCAGACCGATCTATTTGATTTATTTGGATACGAGTACATTGATTTCGTTGAATACATGTTAGAGCATCAAAAGATGATAGTAGCTTTGCATGCTCTTCAAAAAATGCCGAAGAATATGCTTTGTAAGATTATTATTATCATCAAAGCCTTAATATTACATATATACGCAATATATAAAATTTGTGTAATTATTATCTATTTAGCTCTGCAAGCACCTCAGGTTGGCTGTCAGGTGATAGTTCAATCAGAAAAGGAGAAACAGTTATTAAAGCAGGTACGCAAAGAAGAGAAAAAGCTCAATAAGTTAACAAGTAAATTGGAGGCAACGGATGATGGAGATGAGGATATATTTGACCCCGTCGAATTGCGTCAGAAGCGTGTGGAAGCATTGAAAGCGATGCAAGCACCAATACTTTCGACAACAAAAAGGAATTTTGCACCATCAGCTATCCAAGAGAAGTTTCCTTTCGTCTTTGATAGCAAAATAACATCTAAAGCTGCTGCTGGTACATAATAAAATTATTCCTACATCACTTTAAACATATGTATATATTTTTATAAACCTCTGTTATACGCACAAGGTTTCATTTCTGGTCAAAAGATGATGCTACCAGAAAACGTCATAAGAAAAGATTCTCAAATTTGCGAAGAAGTGCACATACCAGTCCCTCCAGCAATGCCGTTTGACGTGGGGAATGATCCTGTGATGATTTCTTCGTTAGACGAAGTATGTAAAAAAAATGGTCACTTTGGAAAATAAAAACTATTTTTTCAATTTGTTTAATAACTACTTTTATTTGCAGATTGGGCAAATGGCTTTTCACGGCATCAAATCTCTCAACAGAATTCAGAGTATAGTTTTTGACGCAGCTTATCACACAAATGAAAACTTGTTGATCTGCGCACCTACAGGTGCAGGCAAAACAAATGTTGCTATGCTCACTGTAGTTCATCAATTAAAAAGTCACATTGAACTAGGTGTTCTACAAAAAGATCGTTTCAAAATCGTTTATATAGCACCGATGAAGGCTCTGGCAGCCGAAATGACTGCTAGTTTCAATAAGAAACTGGGTCCTCTTGGTGTGTCGGTTCGTGAACTTACAGGTGACATGCAGCTAACTAAAGCTGAGATTCAGCAAACTCAAATGATAGTAACTACTCCTGAAAAATGGGACGTGGTCACTAGGAAAGGAACTGGGGACGTAGCTTTGACAAGTATCGTCAAGCTTTTAATTATAGATGAAGTACATCTCTTGCATGGTGACCGTGGTCCTGTAGTAGAGGCACTTGTCGCTCGAACTCTTAGACAGGTACGTTATTTCTGTATACTCTTATTGTTTTTGTTTTTGATATAACTTTTGTTCTACGTTGTCTGCTGTTCAAACAATTTAATTGTGTAGGTTGAAACCTCACAAAGTATGATACGTATTGTTGGATTGTCTGCAACTTTACCAAATTATTTGGACGTCGCCAGATTCCTTAGAGTCAATCCGTATAAGGGTCTTTTTTATTTTGATCATCGGTTTCGGCCTGTGCCACTTAGCCAAACTTTCATTGGCGTTAAAGCTGTAAAGCCACTTCAACAAATGGCCGACATGGATGCCGTATGCTATGATCAAGTAGTAGATATGGTTCGAAAAGGACATCAGGTATATTTTAAACAATTATAGATATTTATCGATAGGATGTTACTCCAAGATCTTATTCATAGACCAATATTTTATTCACAGGTCATGGTATTTGTACATGCAAGAAACGCAACGATTCGTACTGCCACTGTGCTCAAAGAAATGGCTATTAAAAATGGTACTTTGCGACTATTCACTCCTGAAGGAAATACTGGATTGGCTCAAAAAGCTTTTGCCAAATCAAGAAACAAATATCTTGGTGAACTTTTTAGTTCTGGTTTCTCTGTGCATCATGCCGGTATGCTGCGTACCGATAGGTTTGTATATCGACACTTTAAATTCCGACTACGTTAAAGAGAGATTATTTGTCACTAAAGTCTACATGTCTTTATTATTCATCTAGAAACTTGGTGGAAAAGTATTTTAGCGAGGGTTTGATCAAAGTATTGGTGTGTACGTCTACTTTGGCTTGGGGAGTAAACTTACCTGCACACGGTGTTGTGATACGAGTAAGAAAACAATATTAAGTTTGAAAAAACTGAATATAAAGTGTTTTACATGTAATTTTTATTTTATTGTTAGGGAACTGAAATATATGATGCGAAACATGGATCTTTTGTGGATCTTGGAATTCTTGATGTACTCCAAATTTTTGGTCGTGCTGGCAGACCCCAGTTTGATACTTCTGGTCATGCAATTATTATCACAAACCATAACAAATTGTCGCATTATCTTTCTTTATTGACCAACCAATTTCCAATTGAGAGTAGCTTCATTACTTATCTAGCTGACAATCTAAATGCTGAAGTAAGTATGATCTTCGTACAGTAATAATTTAAAAATAACTAATTGAAGGCAATTCTATAATGTTCATAAATTTGTCTTAGATAACGTTAGGAACGATATCAAACGTCAGAGAGGCTGTGGAATGGCTCAGTTATACATATCTCTTTGTACGGATGAAATTGAATCACTTGGCTTACGGTATTCATTTTCAAGACATGATCGAGGATCCGAATTTGGAACGTAAGAGACGAGAGTTGATCGATACAGCTGCTAATGCGCTTGATAAAGCAAAGATGATACGCTACAACTCACGCACCGGAGATCTTAGTGTTACTGGTACATAAAATCAACAGTAGCAACGCTAAAAAAAATATTGCATTAACGGTATTAAATCTGCATGTCGTTTTAATAGATTTGGGACGGACCGCAAGTCACTTTTACATCAAGTATGATACTGTGGAAATATTTAATGAATTGGCAAAGCCTATTATGACGGAACCTGATATACTTGGAATGATATCTCATTCTCAAGAATTCGAGCAACTTAAGGTATACACGTTATTAATAAAGCACGTAAGGTACGCTACCGCAATTGTTGTTTTTGAATTTGTTGATCCAGGTCAGAGATGACGAGCTTGATGAATTGGATAACTTGCTACGAGATTATTGTGAGGTCGTAGCACAAGGTGGTACCGAAAACGTTCATGGGAAAGTTAATATTCTCATTCAAACTTACTTGTCTCGTGGACGAGTTAATTCTTTCTCGTTACTCTCGGATCAAGCTTACATTACACAGGTTCTTATAAATTTTAATGGATATTTGCAAAAGTTTTCTTCTATATTTACTTGTATTTCTTATTATTGTATTTCTAACAGAACGCAGTGCGTATATGTCGAGCGTTATTTGAAATAGTACTGCGACAGAACAACGCAATAATGGCTGGACGATTATTAGGAATGGCAAAGATGCTGGAACTGCAACAGTGGGATCATATGAGTCCCATGCGTCAATTTTATTGTCTACCTGCTGATGTTATTGCAAAAATTGAAAATCTTCAGCTGACAGTTAATAAGCTCAAAGAGATGGATGTTCGTGAAATCGGTAATTTCACTAATGTTTTACTAAGTCCACTGTTACAACGGAATATTCAATTTGCAATGATTTTTCCATAGGTAACATATTGCGGAATCAGAAGACTGCGGCCTTGATAAAGAAATGCTGTGAAGAATTTCCATGCCTTGAATTAGAAGCGAGCCTTCAACCTATCACACGCACGATTTTACGTATCCGTTTGAAAATTCATCCGCAATTTCGGTGGAATGATAAAATTCACGGAAAGAGTTCGGAAACCTTTTGGATATGGATTGAAGATCCGGATAATAATTTTATTTATCATCACGAATATTTTTTACTAACGCGAAAAATGGTTGGTTGAATTCAATCAATTTCAGACTGAAATGTTTTGTTATTAATGTTGTCATGTTTCAATCATGTTTATTAACATTTCTGTTTTAGGTATTCAGCAATGCCGAACAAGAATTGGTCATGACTATACCTTTATCAGAGCCAATACCTGCACAGTACTTAGTGAGAGCAGTCAGTGATCGGTGGTTGGGTTGTGAGTCAGTCTTAGCATTGACGTTTCATGATCTTATCCTTCCAGAAACACATCCTCCGCATACTGGTAAATTTAAAATTCTTATATCAACAACAACTGCAACGTAGAAATGAAATTTTCGACAAAATTTCATGCACTTCATTTGTAGATCTGTTGGAATTACAACCATTACCAGTAACCGCATTGAAGGATTCCAAATTCGAGAGCCTTTACAAATTCTCTCACTTCAATCCAATACAAACACAAATATTCCACTGTCTCTACCATACTGACAACAATGTCCTTCTGGGTGCTCCGACAGGTTCAGGAAAAACTATTGCAGCAGAGATTGCCATGTTTCGAGTCTTTAAACAATACCCAAAACAAAAGGTGAGATTGAACTTATATAATTTAGTGCCGTCTCTATGAAAATGATTTCAGGTTGTGTATATAGCGCCTTTGAAGGCTCTAGTAAGGGAAAGAATGTCTGACTGGAAAGTGAGATTACAAGAAAAACTTGGTAAACATGTGGTTGAATTGACAGGCGATGTTTCGCCTGACATAAGAGCAATTGCTAGTGCTAGTGTAATCGTAACAACTCCTGAGAAGTGGGATGGTATAAGTCGTAGCTGGCAGACAAGAAATTACGTCCAAGATGTGGGACTAATAATTATAGACGAGATCCATTTACTTGGGGAAAATCGTGGACCTGTACTTGAAGTGATAGTTTCCAGAACGAATTTCATTGCTTCTCATACAACAAGGACGCTACGAATTGTGGGATTGTCGACTGCATTAGCTAACGCAGTGGATCTAGCCAATTGGCTTGGTATAGAACAGGTTTGTTGGAGTTGCATCAAGCTCTCAGTTGATAAGGTGTTAGAAAGAATTTTATTATTCTGTGTTGTACTTTACATAGATGGGTCTTTACAACTTCCGGCCATCCGTACGACCAGTACCTTTGGAAGTTCACATTAGCGGATTTCCTGGGAAGCATTACTGTCCTCGTATGGCAACAATGAATAGACCAACATTTCAAGCGATACGTCAACACGCACCAAGTAGTCCGTCTCTTGTATTCGTTTCATCTCGTCGACAAACTCGACTCACGGCTTTAGATTTGATAGCTTACCTCGCGGCTGATGATGATCCTAAACAGTGGTTACATATGCCAGATGACGAGATGGATAACGTCCTGGAGAACGTGAAAGATTCGAATCTGAAATTGACTCTTGCATTTGGCATAGGACTTCATCATGCTGGGCTTCAGGAAAGAGATAGAACAACAGTAGAAGAGTTGTTTGTAAACAACAAGATACAAGTGAGTATTGTTATCAAGATAAGATTTGTTAACTTAAAACTACTACGACATACTGTTGTTCTTGTACAGGTACTCATTACAACAGCAACCTTAGCGTGGGGTGTTAATTTCCCAGCACATTTGGTTGTCATAAAGGGAACAGAGTACTACGATGGAAAGGTGAAACGTTATGTGGATATGCCAATAACTGATGTTCTCCAGATGATGGGTCGAGCAGGTAGACCTCAATTCGACGATTCTGGAGTCGCTGTCGTCTTGGTGCATGACATCAAAAAGAGTTTCTATAAGAAGTTCCTCTACGAACCTTTTCCTGTCGAGTCCAGCCTCTTGGATGTGCTGCCTGATCACATCAACGCCGAGATCGTGGCTGGCACAATAAAGAATAAACAGGAGTTCATGGATTACCTAACGTGGACGTATTTCTTTAGAAGATTAATGAAGAACCCAAGATATTACGACCTTGAGGTTCTGGAACAAGAGGAGATCAACCGCTATCTTTCAGAACTCGTTGCCAAAACTGTCAGTGTCCTTGCCAATGCGCACTGTATCGATTTTGACGAAAATGAACAGTCGCTTTACCCACTCTCAATGGGAAGAATAGCATCGTTTTATTATCTTTCGCATCAGACTATGTCCGTGTTCGAGGAAAGACTGCAGAAGAACCTTCCCCTGGAGGAATATGTACGAATATTGTGCGAAGCATACGAGTATAATGAGCTACCAGTACGGCACAACGAGGACATTCTCAACGAGGAATTAGCTAAGATGTGTCGATTCTCGGTTGATAGATACAAGTATGATTCGCCTAATACCAAGGCATTTCTACTTCTTCAGGCCCACTTCTCACGACTGCCTCTTCCTTGTGCGGATTACCTAACCGATTTAAAATCTGTGCTCGATCAAACAATCCGAATACTTCAGGCTATGATAGACATCGTTGCAGAACATGGCTGGTTAGCAAGTACTCTCAGAATAATGCAGATTCTGCAGATGATAATACAAGCCCGATGGGTCGATGAATCTGCTTTGATCACATTGCCACACGTGGAGAAAGATCATTTGCATTTATTCTCCTCGCTACCAAAGAACTTGCCCATGCTTTGCTCAGTAACGCACAATAATTATGAGAGGTTAGCCAAAGCTCTGCGATCGGAGTTCACAGAAAGAGAGATACAGCAAGTGCACAAAGTGATAAAAGAGCTACCCGTTATCTGCGTGGACTTGACACTTCAAGGGTGGTGGGCGAGTGGCGACCAGGAGAAAAGAATCCAATTGTCAGTAAAACCTGATCAATTCGTGGACATTCACGAGGGTCAAGATTATACTCTAGTTGTAGGTTTGAAGAGAAAGAATGCTTCGGCCAATCTCAAAGCTCATTGTCCAAAGTTTGCAAGGGGAAAGGATGAAGGCTGGTTCCTCACCTTAGGCGACATTAGCCAGGAGGAGTTATGGGCACTGAAAAGAGCTACTGGGATCAGAGGACAGCGCAGATGCAATCAACTACTATTCACAGCTCCTTCAACTTTAGGTGAGTTGTCGCTTAAAAGTCTTGTTTTCTCTGTGCTATATAGGATACTGAATAATTTTGTTTTTCATCAGGTCGAATGAAACTGACATTTTACTTGATGTCAGATTGCTATATCGGATTGGATCAGCAATACGATATACATTTAAATGTGATACCGTGTCCAGCGGAAAATGCGTATTAACTATGAACAAATTTGATAGACCTGGAACATTTTTTACTGTAATGTTTTTCCAACACTTAAATACTGTGCATCATTTTGATATGTCCAATGTGGCATTTAGAATATAATTGAGATATTCCCGAATGGGTAATAAATAAGTTTCCTCTTGTATTTAATATATAATTAAACTTCAAATTCTATATGAAATAATATTAATTATGTTTATCGAGTAACACATCACATTATGTAATTCTTCACTTGCAGCTTCTTTTTTAAATTAAATTCCAATCAAGACATAGTTATGAGTTTTCAATTTTTCCCACGATTAGCACATTAAGTTAATTCCACAATAAGGGATTCGTCGGACCAATAACAGTGGCAGTGACGTGTAGAACTTGTAGGATTTCTGTGAAATAAATCCATCTCTTTGATGGATCCTATTGCCTTTCAATTTCCCGTTATCATTAATATAAATGATTAAGTGTTAACAATTGCTTATTATTATCCGTAGAGAATATTTGGCGCTTACAATTCCGCTGCTGACACAAAAACAAAACAGTGCTGTGCGCCGACGCACGCTAAACTATGGGATTCTTATCACAGTTATGTACTATGAATTGTTGTTACACCGCAAGGTACAGAACTAGCAATAGTGTTGATAATCCTGTAGATTTTCGATCATATGCTCTAGTAATTTTTAAGTAAACCAACAAAGTTACCATTCAACAACTTATAGCATTCAACTATATGTGATCCTCATTTACAGTAGTTAGCTTGATAGAAAAAAATCTTGGATGAATATCAAGTAAATGCATAATGTTAATGAATGCTCGAGAGAAACCCTCGGGATAACAATCTCACATTATCACGCCCGTTATATATAGTTCTAATACAATATGTTGCCATTAATCCCTCGAGACTGTAAACAGTACATGATGCAATTGGAAGAACGTGAGATCATTCTGTTATCTTGTTTTAAAAACGCAATAAAACTTTCTAGTTCTATTCTTCTGAATAACTTTGTACAATCTAAATCTGTAAACGGATATTTATCATGGCACATATCGGTACAGATTGTTCATGTTACTGTCAGCTGAATCAATAATTCTTTTGTTCATTTCATTCAATGTTCAAAAGTCTTATTTCATCTACAGTTTTTCTTTAATTACACTTGTTTGCCACTCTAACATGAATATTCTGCTAATCTGTGCCAAATGAAAGTTGTTAATGCCACTGTAGTCGAACTTGTATCCAGTTATTCACAAAGAAAAGAAGTGAGAAATTCCTTAAGCTCATTCAACCAACGACAGTGCTATTTATGGAAGTACCGAATGTCATTTATAAGTAAAGAACAAAAACTGTGCGTATGCAAGTGGTCGACTAGGATACTAGAATAACATTACAGTTTCACCAGATTTATATTGTATAAGAACTGTTATAAGAACAAGGCCAGCTATACAAATAGAAAATTTAAGTTGCTTTAATATCATACTCGCAGGCCATTCTTCGAGCTTTACTTACATTTTTTTTATCACAATAATCACCAATCGCTATTTCGATTGTCTCAGTCGTTAATCGCTGTACATATCTTTCAATTATATTAAATCAATTCGTTAGGAAAATTACTGTAATATTACTATAGTTTCCAGCTTCGACAAACTTCATTTATCTCAGCATTGTCTATTAGGAGTCAAGGCATTTCATCACTCGATCACTAGGGAAGCACTGGCATAACTAACAGAACTATCATTCATGTTAATACATTGACTACTTTGAGCATACTTTAGAAATTTTAAGTTCATCCTTTGGCCGTTGGTATTTCCTTTCAAGCATTGAATAGTCTGTATAACAGAATAAAGTTAAATAATATTTTTGTGAATATTAGAAACTATTTCATGATATGCTACCTGCAACAAGACTCCAATTGGATGGCGGCCGCATATCGTATTACCATATTTCTTAAGGTAATCAGTGAATGATGAAGGGTTCATAGTTTCAATGATGTTCATACCCTGGGCAAGTAATTGTTGCAAAATATTATTTCCACGTTTTCGCATAGTGGTGACAATGTGACTACCATCAACGATACATACCATCTTGTCAAGATTCTGAATAGATCTATGTATAGGACCACATGATCTATCATAATAAGTGTAACGGAATCGTTGACCCCAATGACAAAAATCTGAGGAAATGACAAAGAGACTCTGCGGATCAGCCAGATAAGGGGCTAACAGTCTACCGTATAAAGCTTCTCTATCAGGGCTCAAGGATCCCACTAAAATTGGGACTATAGTAAAGGAATCCTTGAAGCTGTAATAAAGTGCCATTGAATTACCGATGTTAATTATTTTAATAATGTTCTTCAGCATAAAGACTTTATATAATACATACTCTTCCATTGTTTTGGCAATGAATGGTAGTTGCATCTCAATGCTATGTTCTTCCTCATCCGTAGTCATATCCATCATCTCAAAGTGTCCTGTTTCTTTAAGTTCCCTGTACACTATTTCACAAGTGTTAAAATATATTAGACTTGGCTAGACAATCACCTCAATAAATATTTTTGTATCTTTGTACCTTTTTTGTCAATGTGTAAATCATAAAGTGGGGTTTGATAAATGGAGGCCGAAGAAAGAGCACATCCTGCTAATCTCACATGATGAGATGGCCCTAAAATGAATATTCTTCGCCTGCACAACCGCGTATAAATTTTTCATATGAAGATTACACAGTCTTAATAATAATTATAAGATTTTTAACGTATTGTAAATTTGTATACTGACTGTCACAAACTTACACGACAATTGGGCTTATTTGGCGATACGCGAAGCTGGCGCATTCTCCACAGTAGCTGTACCCGGCGTGACTGGAATGTTTTATTTTTATTTATTTTGTAAAAATCAAAATAGCTTGAGTCTAACACATTGCTTGTATTACTAACGGCGAAATAATCGCCCTAGCTGGGCCATGCGATAACTCTGCTTCTTCTAACCAGTCTTCCAGTTGCTTATTTAACTCCGACCCTGCAACCAAACAATTGTATATTTATACAATGCGTTTACTATTTATATTGATTTTAATTATGACCTTCCTTCCTTTCTTATGGCTGACTCCTCCAATGAGGAGATGTGCCAGATTTTAATTCTAACAAAAATTAGTCCTCTGCTTGTGCCTATCCTTAGAATCATGACCAAAGAACAGCGTATCTAAGTAACTGGCTACCGTCTGACTTCCATCGCGACACATCTGTCAGAGAACAATGGCGCAAGAGCCAGACCATCTGATCTAAACATGTATGCTTTAAACCATAATTCTAATCTTATTGTCTCTTGATTAATTCATATTCAGATATAAAAACATGGAAATGTTACTTATTTTCCTAAATAAAGATATTAACCTTAAGTACATATCATACAACCGCATGTTTCAACTAGGGGTGAATGACCCTGCATGCTGATTTTGAATAACAAAAGGTTAAGAATTAAATGGAGAATAATGCTAATAATATTTTTACCAGAATTCGTGTACCAACTTCCGGCATGAGTTGCTCTTCTAGTTAATGCCATTTTTTTTCTTCGATATCGTCAAATCAATAAGCTCACAGTCGTTAGAGCTTTCTTCTTTCTATCGACGTTGTCGTTGTTGCGACGGCAACTATCAATAAGTTCAATGTATTTTAGAGGAATTTCAAACTGCAGTACGGATGGGAATGCTATTGAATTGTTTTGGGCATTACGATATACTCAATATGGGTGATTTAGCTGGTTATAAATAATTCGAATTTTAATTTACGCAAAATGTTGGAGCACTTCTTTTTCACTGAATACTAGTTTATTGTTTGATTTGATATTGTTAAGCAATATAACTACAAAAAAAACTTGTTGACACACTCTGACTCCATAAACTAATATAGCATGGCCTCTAGATAGACCACTCCCTAATTCAAACGTTTCATTTTTTGTATTGTTGCATGTGAGCGCAATTGGTAGATGCGAGGATGCTATTGGTTGTGCAAAAAGAACCAGTTGAACAAGAACCAATGGTATGTTTGATATTACTACTGTGACCATATTTCTTATATTCGACCTTCTAAGCCGAATTTTCATGTAACTATCTAGAGAATTATTGAATTGTATTTCAATGAGAGGTTTATGAAGTTACCTAAAGATTTGTCACTAGTATACAAGTTTTCGCGGTTAAAAATTTAATATGGCGCGAGTAATGAGTGAATTCTGTTCTGAGAGTAATTAATTAAGATTTTTATAGTAAAACTCTTTAAATTGTTCTTTAGGCACATATTAAATAACGTTGTGTCTTTGTAGGGTATCTTGTATATTCATTGTTTAATGTACTTTTCATTCAGAATTACGTGATTTATTTGTACATTTTTGTTTGGATACTCATAGACAATAAAATATGGGTATAACTGGTTTAATACCTTTCTTAGAGAAATCATCTAAACGGTGCAATATTAGTCAATTTGTTGGAGGTACAGTAGCTATTGATTCTTATTGTTGGTTACACAAAGGTGTATTTTCATGTGCCGAAAAACTAGCATTGGGAGAAGAGACTGATGCGTAAGTGTCATCTATTTTAAATGTTTTTATAATAATTTTGAAAGCATTGTTTCATAAATATTCTCAGTTTTGTTAATGATTTATTCTGTTTTTTTTTGTAAATAGAATATGTTTAAAAATTTGATATTCTTTCAGCTATGTTAAATATTGTATGAAGTTCATAGATATGTTACTCGCAAATAGAATAAAACCAATACTTGTGTTTGATGGACGTCATTTACCTGCTAAGGCTGAAACCGAAGCAAAGCGAAGAGAGTAATGGAGCAAATTTGTATACCATTTCAAATCACTGTTTGACTATGAGTAAATGGGTCACGAATCAAAAATAATTTTTAGATCAAGAAATACTAATCGTCGCCGAGCAGCTGAGCTAATGCGCATGGGACAAACAGCTGAAGGCAGAAATTTATTAAGAAGATCAATGGACGTAACGCACGAAATGGCACTTAATTTAATTATCAGCTGTCAAAGAAGGAATATTGATTGTATAGTTGCACCATACGAAGCTGATGCTCAATTAGCTTATTTAAATTTAACTGGTATTGCAGATGTTGTTATAACAGAGGATAGTGATCTCACGTTGTTTGGATGTAAAAAAGTAAGAATCATATTGTCTCTTTTGAAATCAATATAGAACCGACCAATAATATATTAATTATTATAATATTAATATTTTAGATATTTTTTAAAATGGATGTAAATGGTAATGGACTTCTTGTACAGCAAGATCGCCTTCATTTAGCAATGGGTATACGCATGGAACATTTTGACATGGACAAATTCCGTTACATGTGTATTCTATCAGGTTGTGATTATCTAGCATCATTGCCTGGAATTGGTCTGAACAAAGCTTGTAAATTTATTATTAAAAATACGGATAATGACATACACAGAGTGAGTTTAACATCTTTTGGTTATCATATTATATAAATATTTGGAAACGTAAATGAAAATTTACAGGCACTCTGTAGACTTGGCTCGTATCTCAATATGAAAACTCTGGTTGTATCAAAAGAATACCGTGACGCTTTTCTACGAGCACTAGTCACATTCAAGCACCAGTTAGTATTTTGTCCTTTGCAAAGGAAGCAGGTGCGCTTGATTCCACCGACTAGCGATGTCACACAAGAGCAGTTATGTTATGCAGGCAAAGAGGTTGAAGCTGATTTAGCATGGCAATTGGCTCTTGGTAATTGTGATCCTTTCACGTTCAAGAAACTTCACGACTTTGATCCTGACAGTTTACAAACTGAAAGAGTAAGAATGGATCCTTTCGTCGTTTGGCTTTTATTATTTCTATGTTTCTTCATCAGATTACACGAGAAAAATCTAATTCTTGGAGGACGACCAATATAAGTAAACACGTGAGCATTTGGTCAAAGGAATTTATCGTTAAGGAGAAAAAATTAGCGAAGGAGGAAGAGACAATTTCATGGCCAACTACAGCTGGAAAAGTTGTGGTTCTAAATACAACTTTAGTGAAAAGAAAACACACTGCCATAAAATATGAGAATCACGGTACAGTATCGTAAAGTTCATAGCAAAGTACATCTTTTGAGTACATCTTCTCTGAAGTTCATTATTTATAAAGTAAATTTCTTTTTTTAAATTTCAGAGGATAAGGAAATAGAGACAGCCGAATTACTTAAGATGTATGGCACTCCTGAGTCTAAAAATGATTCAGAGGAGACAGACAGCGAAAATAAGACAATGCTAAATCTAGATGGATCTTTTAATGACAGTGATCAAACTTCACCAGTATTAGTGAGAAGTTCGAATCCTTTTGCTAAGGAAAAAACCAATCAAATCTCACCAAGCGTTTTAAACGTTAAACGGAGGCCATTCCGCCGGCGTAACCTTGCGCGTTTTAAACCAACGGTCATTGACTACGACGTTGTCACAGAGAGTAAATTTTTTCGTGACTCTATATCGGATAAAAAATTATTCTGTGGTCCAGCAACCACTACTTCTAATGTAATCATAAATGAAGACTGCGAAGAAAAAATTCAGCAAGTCTCTAAGGAAAGTAATGAATCAGAATCTAGAAGTTTATCAAATATCGATAATGTGTTCGATAAGGTAGTCATTGCACATGCATCTACCGTCATGGATTCTAAACATCAATTACGACTTCGTATTAGTAAGAATCAAAGCATGGAAGGGACAGAGACTGAAACAACAGAGGAACTGAACTCCATTGTCAATGTTGCATCGAAAGTTCCATTAAAAGAAGTCTGTGATGGTGAAGTCGCTATGAGAAGTTTGAGAAATAATAGTGATGGTAATTTGACTGGTGAGAAGGATGATGATTCCAGAAGCTCCAGTTCTAAATCTGAATTAGATTGTTCAGTGGATTCTACTGATATTACTGATATGAGGTCCAGTTTCTCCCGATGGGCAAATCCAAAAGCAAATATGGAAATGATGAATCGGATCGAATCGAGTACCTCGTGGAATTCATTGATGGGTTCACGAAGCATCAGCACAAGAAGTCAAAAAACGGTATTAACAAACAATTTTGAGGCCTTTTTTTTTATTGTACCTTGTCTTAACACGTAATGGATTTCAGAACACCGTGGAAAGAGGTAGAGGAATAAAGCGAACACAGTCTGGAAAGAAAAAAATGACAGATCAAAACCAGCAGTCTAATTTAAAAATGTTTGGATTTCAGAAAAAGTATGTTTTTAATATTTGCTATTCTTTTTTGATACTCAAGTACATAAAGTTATGGATACATGTACTGTCTTTATTTTGTCAGAACCATTCAAAAGCATTAACAGTGGCATTCAGAGGAGTGAGTTTAAATCATAGCATATACTAATTGATGGCAGGACCACCTCTCCATTGAGAAGAACGATTCCTTAATTTTTATGGTGTTAATCACTACAAAAAAAATGTGATAACTTATTTTCGAGGATGAGCATAGATAGTTCCACAGGACTCAGGGATAAATTTTTATAATTTGTATTCCTTTGGGTCCTACAGGATATATTTAATTACTAATGCAAGACTGAATTACGATTGACGATTGTATCGTCATAATTTAAAATTGTATGCTAGGTACAGTTGTCAATAATTATCAATTGTAGGAATTATTTTTCATATGAACATGATTTTTTTTTAGTATTTTAATTCTTGTGTGATATATTTAATGTTGCGTATAGTGATATGTATAATATAATGTGCGATGAATGTTCAATTTATGTTTATGACATTGTTACAAGGATAACTGTTTATCTGATTGTTAAGTACGTTTTGGATTATCCCGAGTAAGAGTTCGTAAGTGTTTTCGGGTATTTTTCATAAAAACTGGTACAACTAATTTGTATTAAAAATTTATTTTTAAAAAAAAAATAACCACTCTGCCCCTAATTTATACCGTACAACCCAGTACATCTATACTTTACGAAAATTATTTTTTTACATATGGCTATCGACTCCTTTCCTTTTAAATTTCGTGCAAAAGTTGGTAATGGTGGTTCGCAATTATGTAAGAGAATTGGCTACCGATTTTGTACGAGTAGATGTTGATCATGTTGATATAAAGAGTTTATTATCATGTGGAAGACTTATACTTAAAACAAATGCTGCTTAAAGCTAGTCAGACAAGCTGAACGATAAATTATCGACGATTTCTGTCCTAACCAAAACATTTCTCAATGTAAAAACGGGTCTTTCAAACGCCGGTTACTATTCAACGAGGTTAACCATCGTTCTGTATTTTTGAATCACAAACTTCATATCAATGACTGCAGTTTTAACAATGCTGTTGAAGCAAACACACATTTCATTGTTTCCGCATGTGAAAAGTATTTTAAAACGACATGTACAAACGGGAGAGAATATTAAAACCAAAAAATATGGTGCTACTGTTTTATTGCCGCAAACAAAATTTCCAATGCGACTTAATGGTAAAAAACGAGTTGATATGGACAATTATTTATTAGAGGTATGTTCATAATACTTCCTGTTGTTATTTTGCTAGTGGCATTTTTACTTTTATTAATATATTATTTATGATTGTATGCAATACTTGCTATATATTATGTCTTTCAGAAATGTGGATTCTCTGAATTGTATAGTTGGCAAAGAGCCAACTGTAACGGACCTGACTTTGTACTACACGATGGGCCTCCTTATGCGAATGGAGATCCTCACATGGGACATGCTATAAATAAGGTATTAATAAAGTTTCAACCTTCTTTTAATATCTATTGGCAAACTCTTGAAGAAATTACGTTTCAACCTAACACTCCAATATTATCATTTTGTAGATTCTGAAAGATATCACTCTTCGAAGCAAAGTGATACGTGGTCAAAGAGTGCACTATGTACCAGGATGGGACTGTCATGGTCTCCCAATTGAACTGAAGGCTTTAAACAGCATGGATAATACTGAGAACTTAGCACCACTACAAATCAGACAACAGGGTAAGATTGCTATGTTGTCTTATATACATATAAGACAGCATATTCCAATATATTATATTTTACTAAATACAGCAAGTTTCAGAGCTTTTTAAAGCATACCCGTAGTGGTAGGAGATCATTGAAGTAAAAAGATGTCCTATCAATACGGAAACGCTTTGAAAAGTTAATACGCCATTCTCATTAATCAATAAAGGTTAGTACTTTCAAGGAAATTTTTGATGATTCAAGCATTTATTTATTTATAATATATAATTACATTTTACTTTTTCAAGCTTTATAGATTCAGCCCATCAATCGTTGTATAGCTTTATTAAGACCATTGATAGCTCTAGCAGTCAGAATGTTAAGGTAACTTCCATCATATTTAGTGCCTGCGAGTCCCTTCGAAAATGGAGATTGTTTGTTTGTTTCCAAGTAGTATGTGCCACTTGCACTGAAAGTTAAAAAGAAATATTTATATCTAATATTCTAGAATGATTACAATTTAATGGAGCTGAATGAACTTGAGAAAGAACTTACGTATTCTTAAATCCAAAACCCATATGGTCAATTATGTTTGAACATTCAGAGACTTTGTATTGAGTCCAGGAGTCGCAAAGAATAGCAGGGAAGGCAGTGGGATTAGTTACGGACTCAGCGTAAAATTGCCAAGCTCTATTCGTACCGCAGGCAACTGAGGACAGAATTGATAGTGATTATATAATCCAACCTAGGAACAAAAGTATTGTGGTTACAACTTACAACTTTCTAAGCTAAGAGGAAAGGTGCATCCAGGTTGAAGAGGATATCCACTGTTTGGATAGAAATCTGCAGTGCCAGTGGCTGCTGCTGCACCCAATACACCAGCATCGGAATGAATAACATCAACAATTTTAGCATCAGTTGCTTCAATGTGGACGTTATTACCCATGTAGAAAGCAGGAAGAGCCGGGTCCAGGGCTACGAATTAATGTAGATCGTGTAGAAACAATTCTTTAGGGACTCAAGGGTAAATTGAAAAAATTATTACCAGTAATTCTCGCTATAGTATTGTTGAATGAACGAGCAGCAGTAGCAGCAACATGAGGTCCAAGTCCAAAACCAACAACATGGGTTTTAGACATATCAGTACCAGCAGCTTTCAAGCTTTCCAGTATAGATCCTAAAGCTTTTCCGACAAGCACAACATTGTCAACAATATCGCCTAAATTTATTACAGAGCGTGAGGGATAGTTGAGAGCAAGTATGTTGTGATCAGCACGCCCCAAGTAAGCTAGAATAAGCGGAATTTATTGTACCATCTGTTACCGATCTTACAATCAACTACAGTAAAATTCACAAATACCTTTCACAACTGTTCGTACACTTTCGCTGTCAGCGCTTTCAGTTAGTCCATGAATGTAAATGACAGTAGGAAGTGCGGGATTCCAGCTGGATGAAGTTGTAACTTTAGCTGCCTTGTCGTAATTATGTTCCACATACGTATCCACATCAGCTCTAGAGTTTAATGGAAGATTATTTGTATGATTATCACTGAAATACTTATTGGGATAAGTGTTGAATAAGACAATCAACATTGAACAACTGACCCATTATACAAGCGCAGAGTTACTTCTCCATCGGCTAACTCTTTAACGGCAGCATTGCAGGATGCTAAGTAAAGAAGTATGTTTTTTCAAATAACAGAGTGCGAACAATTGTCTTATAATAATATTTAAAGATTGATATTTTAGTAATAATAGAGTACTTTAAAGATATTGAAATTAATATTCACCTGCTAATGCTATTAGAGCTATATAAATTTTTGCCATCGTATTAACGGTTCTGAATAGTATAATACGAATTAGTGTGTTACATCTTTCTTTTATACCTATTAAGCAACAAATGTGATAAAAGACACATTAAGATAATTCGCTTTAAATCAATAATATGGCATGGCATGCTATGCCCCTTGTGACTCATTTAAATATACATAACTGTCCAAACACTGGTTTAACGATTGTATAGTTGTTCTTAATGTTCTATAAAACATGATACAACGATAATGAAAGACAGGCACTATATTTTGTAGCAAAAATAACTTACGCAATTGCCGTAAATTATAATATTTTTCATTGTGAAACAACCCATTCGTCTTGGTATTCCTCGTCATGGATATTTTGAGATTATCAAAACCTGAGTTCTTTAAGCTGGAAATAGTCTCGTGGTTTTGTTTTTCATTTGAAAAGCATTGAGTTGGGGTATCTGAAGCATCCCACGCGCCTAATTCCGGATTAAGAAAAATGTAATTAATTGTATTAAAAATATGTATAATGCAAACATTGTATTAATTTTAAGTTTGTAATAATTCAGAGCACATACTTAAAAATGAATAGTATGAGTCTCGATTATGAAAAGAGTGTAATTAATTTGAATGCTTGAGTTCGTTCGCTATTGAGAAGCATACCTATGCTGTTTCTATAAAATCTATTTTAGGTATTTCTACAATAGAATATAATTTGCTAAAACTTTGTGTGAGTGTAATAACGAAGTGTAGTAATGCACTGGATGAATAATTGTATCGATAATGTCAAATCCGAGGTTTTTTTATTCTTGTAATTTTGTGTTAATAAACTTTGCTACTTTTTGTTTTTCAGCTCGCAACTTTGCCAAGAATGCGATAGCGAAGCAACGCGAAGTTTTTTCCTCGTGGGGTGTTATGGCTGATTGGAAGGAAACTGGTAGTTACTTCACTAACCAGACTTCATACGTAACAAACCAGTTGCGCCAGTTCCAACAATTGTACGAAAAGGGTCTGATTTTTCGGGACTTCAAGCCTGTTCATTGGTCGCCTTCTTCGAGGTATGTTGATCTTGTGTGTTCTTAAGGGATGATTGTTTCTCTGACATCATGAAATTGCATATTCTGCAGAACAGCTTTGGCAGAGGCTGAACTGGAATACAACAATTTCCATAAAAGTACATGTGCTACCCTACGAGTTGCGGTTTGCGATTTGCCTTTGGCATTACAGAGTTTTCAAGGTCGTCGAGTATTCGCTCTTACGTGGACAACGACTCCTTGGACTCTGTTGGCTAATCAGGCTTTGGCGTATCATTCTGATATCAATTATTGCATAGCGGAAGACGCGCAAGGAAATCTAAATATTGTTGCTGAAGAACGGCTGAATAGTTTAATTGAAAAAATTGGACCCTTGAAGAAAGTAGCATCCGTGACTGGTAAATATTTTCTTATGCAATATAAAAATCTGATTATTTATTCTACTCCAAGTAGTTATTACATCTAACGAAATCTTGATTGTCTTTGTTCATTTGCTTGATAGGGAATGAACTTGCTGGAGCAATGTATCTTCATCCAATATCTGGGAATCCTTTACCATTTTTACATGGAAGTCATGTGACAACTGCTCTGGGTACGGGTTTGGTTCACACCGCACCTGCTCATGGCTCAGAAGACTTTTTGGTTGCTTTGGAGAACAATATACCAGTTGTAAGTGTTTTGTTTTAATCCTAAGTAAGGTAAACCGAGTAAATTTTCATACAAAGTATTTCTTCAGCTAATTTCTTATGTTATTTGCAACAGGTATCTCTTGTGGATGAAAACGGTCAGTATACCTCAGAAGCTGGAGGGAAATTTGCTGGATTGTTTGTGTTGACCGAAGGTTCCGAAACTGTATTAAAACACATAAGTGATAATGTATTGCATACCGAAGTTATCGAGCATAGTTATCCATATGATTGGCGCACGAAAAAGCCTATCATAATGAGAGCCAGTCAGCAATGGTTTATCGATACTGCTGCTATAAAGCAAGATGCTTTGGTAATTGAATGCATTTTTAAAATCTAATCTGAATAAATGAGTTCTTATCTGCATTTATCTATTATGTGATAGAATAGTCTGACCGGCGTGAAAATATATCCAGAGATAAGCAGTCAATCCTCCCGTACAGCTTTGTTGGGTCAAGTTGAAAAGAGACCTTACTGGTGCATTTCTCGACAACGTGTATGGGGCACGCCTATACCAGTCTTGTATAACAAAGATACTGGAGATGTTGTTACGAACAGGTTTGTATTTATCATTCATCTAAGTTCGATAGATACAAATTATCCAAGTTTTTTGTGTATTAGAGTTTGGGTTGAGAGACTTTGTAGCTTGATTGAGAAGCAAGGACCCGATTGCTGGTGGCAATTGCCTATTGAGAAATTGGCAGGGCATCAGTTACTGGAAGATTTGAAATTGGATGGTTCTCAATTGGAAAGGGGACAAGTAAGTGTTCTTTTTTTTACTTATTTATTTTATTATAGTTTTCCTGATTTGTAATAAAATTTCAGTTCTTCCCTTTTTATGTAGGATATATTAGATATTTGGTTCGACAGTGGCCTTTCTTGGTCCACCGTTTTACCGGAAGGACAAGCTGACCTTTATTTGGAAGGCATAGATCAGCTGACCGGTTGGTTTCAGTCATCATTGTTAACATCGGTGGCGCTTCAGGGACGTCCGCCATATAAGTATAATTAATTTAATATATCTCATATTTTGAATTCAACATCCACGTCAGAGACTCTGCACAGTTTATTTACTTTAGAGCATTATTTATTCATGGATTCGCTGTGGATGAGAAATCTCATAAAATGTCAAAGTCCATTGGAAATGTTGTGAATCCGGAGGAAGTGACAAGAGGTGGGAAAGACTTGAAGGAAAAACCGGCATTTGGCGTGGATACTTTGAGGTGAAATAACGGAAATGATCTTTAATTCTTGTATGGTACTAATGCTTGCGAAGAATTTTAAGTAGCTATAAAATAAAAGACGCATTCGAAGTATCCTCTTTTTGGAACAGGTGGTGGGTAGCCAGTCATGGTAGTCAACACAGTCAAGTTCCGGTTGGAAATAATTTACTGAGCGGAAGTGCTGACGATGTTCAAAAACTTAGGCTAATTTTGCGCTTTCTATTAGCCGCTCTGCATCCGTATACTTCTTCTAGTGCTGTCGAGCCACAATACTTGTACCTGGATAAATTTATGCTAGACCGACTGTACCATTATGATAAAAAGGTCTCTTAATATTTTCTTAGTATTTATTGATATTATTCTTTAATGATTGTTGATTATTGTATCTCCGTGAAATATTCTAAAAGAGAAGAGGTTAAGGAGAATGTCGCATATTATTATTACAGATAATGAAATTCTATGATGAATACCAGTATCAACATGTTTGTAAGACTATACTACATTTTGTCACCAATGATGTGTCAGCAACGTTTTGTCACCTGATAAAATATAGACTTTACTGCGAGGCAGTGACATCACCTTATCGTGCGGGGACTGTTGATGTTATTGGTGAAATCTTAGCAGTTCTTGCAAGATCAGTTGCACCGATTCTGCCACATCTGGCAGAAGAAGTTTGGCTTCATCATCCAGAGAATTTGAGTAGGTCATTAACAATTAAATTGGATATCGTGATCTAACATTGAAGCTTTTTCAGGTTCGGTACCATTGTTTCACTCTTCACATAAAATACCGGAAAGCTGGAAACAGCCACAAGTGGTGAAAGTTATTGATGCTGCGTTACGCCTAAAGGCTGAGCTCAATAAAGACAATAAAGTAAACACTTGGCAGTTAGCAGCAACTGCCACTGTTGATTCCAACGATTACTCCTTGTTATCTGTACGTAGTATTTTTACTGCTTACTATTATTATTGTTTCAATATTATGAAAACTAAGTTTGCATAAATATTCCAATTAGGTTTTACAGAGTGAAAAACAATCCTCAGTATCTGAACTTTGTGAGATTTTGCAAGTGTCATCGTTGGTCTTGGTTGAAGGTAACGAGAAAGGTATAACGGTGGAAACTGAACCAACGAACAAATCACTCTGTCAAAGGTGTAGAAGACATCCCGAACCGGAACCAGGGGAGCCATGTACTCGCTGTGCAAAAATTCTTGCTGTAAATAATGGATTATAAAATCCGGTATTCCTCTTACCTATTTTCTCCACAATTTTTGTACTCAGAATTCCGTAAAGTAAAATAGAACAATTATAGCGATACGTTCACACATTTTATATCTTATACAGCAGCACTATTTAGATGTTTACGTCCTAATACATTTTTTCTTTAATCGTAAACCCTGTTCCTCAAAGTTGGTTTATCAATAGTTTTTATTTCTTGCTACAAGTATTTTCTTCTAGTACCTGCAATTATCAGTGCAATTCGCGCTTATCAATGGTCGCTTATAACACAGCATTACAGTTGAAGTAGCAATCGAAATTGCCCCAATTGACTTCTTTACTAGAAGGTTGAAATTTCAACTACTACATATGATGCATTTGATTGAATAATGTGAAAGTATACGATGGATGCTACGCTTGCGTATAGTGTGTTTCCTCGCCTCATTTTGCAAGTTATAAAGAGTAGAGCAGAATGCGAAGAGGAGATAATTCCTGATAAAAAAATTTAGTGAAATTTTTTAATATAGTTTTCTCTATGCGCCACCTGGACGGAGGAGCCCCGAACCAGTCTTACGTTTGTAATTGCTCAAATGTATACTTACTTTCGAACTTTATTCAAAACATAAAATTGATGCTAAATCAAAATTTCGCAAAATATAGGCAGTAGATACAAATTGAATTGAAATTGTAAAATGTCGAAAATAAATTACACTCAAATTGAAATATTAATAAATTAAATACTTTGAATATTAAAATAATTCATTAAATCAATAAAGTTAGATATCAACGTTTAAAAATCAGAAATATCTGGCCAAGAATATTTAGAAGTACTTCTTCTTCTTCTTCTTCTTCTTCCTTATGGCTTTATGTCCTCATAGAGGGCCAAGTGCCAGGATTTAAAAGTACTGAAAGTTACCGAAAATTGTGTACGCGCAGAATTCGGCGAATGGGGGGAGCGCTCAAGGCAGTGCCCGGACTCGAAGCGCTCATTCTTCCTGGAGTCGGTCTCTTATACTGGTGTCTTGGAAGCACCCCTATTATCCATTTCCAACCTTCTTCTCTTTCTATATTTATTTCTTCTATTTTTCATTCTTTACTTTCTTATTTATCTCTTTCCTTACTTTTGTACTTCTTGACTTCTTTATTTCTGTCTTCTTTTGAATACTCGTGTGGGTAGAGATGATTCTATATGCCGGTGGGGAGTTCGTGTGGGGGTAGTCCGTTGGCTCTGAGTAAAGTTCTATCCGTGCTTGTGCTCTTGGGGCAGCTTCACTTGGGGTAGTACGAGTGCTAATCGGCACCTGATAGTTTAAAGACACACCCTCTATCGGAGACTTCGCGCGAGGATCAATGGCTGACGAGTTCGCTGCCGGCAGTGGACGCGGTCCCTTACGCTTAATTCACTGAGCTTGCTCGATGGAAAGTGGCGAAGGCTGTAGCGTCAAATATCGTTTCTCGGTATGTCCTGGCGGTTCTCTCAAGGGCGCCGTTAGGCACTACGCCCGTGGTTTTTCGTTGCGGTGAATTTTGACTAGGGGTAGACCTTTCGCGTTTAACTTACTTTACCTTTTGCGTCTTTCTTGTCGCTTAACCCGACTTCCTCTTCTTCGTGAAGGTCTTCCCTCCTAGTCCTTTGCGCGATAGCCACAGGACCTGGGGGTTTTCCTCAATTCAAAAAAAAAATACGGTCCCCTTTTTGGCATCAGAGGAGTCGTACCTCCCTCGTAGAGAAGTGGACTCATGTAGTTGACTTTTTCATTTGATTAATCTGCTTTCTCGTACTATCATTCTTTCACTCATCCTTCCTCCTTTTTAACCAAACACTTACTTTTTCCTCGTTCATGTCATCTCTTCCAATTCTCTTTACCTGTTCTTTACATATTGCCTTTCTCATCCATTGCTATCTTCTACATTCTTCCTAGTCGCTCAAACTTCCTGTCCTTTCCATCATCTCCATTCTTCTCTTTCCTTCATTTTTATCTATTTTACGCTTTGCTTCTGATTTCCATGATGAATAAAGCACTCGAGTCGTTAAAGTTTTTTTTGCAAGGAGCACTTTGTTAGTTCTGAATAATTGCGTCAGGTGGCACTGTCGAGACTAGCCCCAGTACTGAAAAAAGTTAGAAGGTGGTAGAACATAAGTTACTCCGAAATATGCTCGACCCAACCAAAGGAATGGGACAAGTAAGGAAAGCACAAAGGAAAGTGAGAGGGAACAGAGTGAAACGGGAAGACAGAAAGGAAGATAGTAATAAAGAAATGAAAAAGTAGAAAAATAAGGAATGCTTAGAGGTATAAAAGTAGAGAAGAAATAAGGAAAGAGATAAATAAGAAAGTGACCAATGAAAGAAGAAATAAGAAATAAACATTAGAAAGAGAAGAAGGTTGGAAATGGATAAGAGGGGTGCTTCCAAGATACCAGTATAAGAGACCGGCTCGAGGAAGAATGAGCCCGAGTACTGCCTTGAGCACTCCCCCACTCGCCCATCCAACACTCGCGGAGTCTTACGCGACGAATATGCGCGCACACAATTTTCGGGAACTTTCAGTAATTCTTCTAAATATTCTTAACCAGATATTTCTGATTTTTAAGCGTTAATATCTAACTTTATTTATTTAATTAAATATTTTAATATTCCAAGCATTTAATTTCTTAATATTTCAATTAATATAATGTTTAGTAACATTTGGAAATCTTTATTCAGTATCTCTCAATACAGGATTCTTACTTGTAATATCTGCTGATCTGCCAGGTCTGTGTCCCATGGGCTCGCGAGAAGAAGAAACGCTCGCTGATTGATGTATTTATTATATTTATATAATGTAATGTGATCATGTATTTAATAAATCCTAAGGCAATTAACAAAACTAATAAGTATAGCGAGCGAATCGATATAAAAGAATATAATGACCGCGTCTGAAGCCCGAGAATCCTGGGCGCTACCGAAGCACCATGCACGCGTGCTCTATGTCACCATGGTGAAAAATCGGGAAACTTGTAGGTATTTCGGTTATTATTCACATTTGGGTTTGCTTGAGGTACTGGTAGTAGATATACTCGACCAATCAAAAACGTGAGTATGGTTCGAGGCTTTTCCGTCCAGATGGCGCATTGACACCGAAATATACACGCTTTAGAGTGCTACCCGGTATAAATCCATTCGTCTCGTGGAGCTCACGAATATCACGTGTGGTATATCTATATATACTCGACTTAATCAAAGACGTGAGTATAGTGCGACGGCCCTCCGCTCAGGTGGCGCGACGATGCCAAAATAAAATTGGTTTCAAGAAAATCGGCCTACTAGTATCTCCCTACTCATTTCTGTATGTGCTGCTATAAACTTAATAACATACTAATCCCCGTTACTCCTATTACTGGGTCTGAAGAATTCGGAAAACATGTACTTAAAACCGTATAAGCGTCTGCAAAACAGCCGCACGCGAGGCTTGAGAAATGGGAAGACACGAAACTATACTAAAAATAATTTACAATAATAAATATTAAATTCAAAATCAAAGTGACAAGAGCGCATGCCTGTAAACGAGTGACGAATCATCAATTTATTCCGTTCTATCTATCACTTGTCACACTTGAAATATCGTTTAACAACAAGGAAGAGTATACAGGTAAACTCATAGGTCCAAACTAAACAAAAGGGTTTAATCAAGTGACACTTTCCTGACATAAATAATACCTCATAGCTGTTAAGCCAACCCCTAAAGTACCCCCCCTGGCTATCATCCACGCATGTGCTTACCTTACAGCCATATATTTTCCAGTCTTTTTTCTCTCATTTCATCTTTATTACTTTATATTCTCCGTCGCAGTTTTATTCCCACCCATTGCGTCATACGCGCTCGCTGATTCCGCATTTATGTATTCTATTATGCGCTGTAAGCCCATTGCTGCTGCGTTTCTCGCCACGACGATGTTATTGCACGATTTAACATAACAATAAAGCAGGCGCGACTCATTGTTGCACGAAATAATCTTCCCGACCCATATAACCCGTATAGGACCTTAACAAAGTAGGAAGAGATCCCTTTGAATATCCAAAATATCCAAGCAAAAGCTACTAGATTCTTTACAATAGCTCAACGCCGTTCCAAATGTCAATATTATAGATAACCACTCACGTATACGCGAATAAGCTTAATATGCAATTGATACGGTCACTTGACAATAACCCACCAAACACAATATTACATGTAACGTTAGTTGCAACGTGTCCTTCATTTATATAACGTCAATTGGTACATTGAAGTTATATAAATCTTGGACAAATTGTAACTAAAATTACATCTAATATAGTATTTACCCAAATACAAGGTGACAGTTGTATATGGACAATCTTTTACTGAAGAACATAAAAATTGACATCCACAAATTATTTTAATACCTGTTACACCCTTAAGTAGGATATTTTAACATTTAGGATATGTAACTGTTACTTTGTATTTACTGGAACACATATAATTATTTATAACTAAATATTTTTGTATAATCCAATTAATATATTTTATTCAGCTCGGCTGTCACTGTGCTGGATGCGAATGGACGTTTCAAAGGTTTGCAGATGCTCTGAAGTATTCTTCCTGACGTCTACGCCCGGAAATCTTGATCACAATCGAACAGCATCTCAGTTCCCGAAGATATCCATTAATCCATAAAAAATCCTTTGGGTATTGACTGGCTTGGTGATTGCGATTGGTGATTACCGGAGTTCTGCATCCACACTGTATTCCCCGTCAATACGGGACTCTGAAGTGCATGGGAAGCACAGCTAAAAAACAAATGCATAAGGAGTATGAAAAATAATCGGGTGAATTTTAAAAGCGTTCCACTGGCAAGCACGTGGAATAAATTGGCGTGGTAAGCTCGATATACGACGCGGTCTCTCTGTCATCAAAAGCTCGGCTTATGAATAAATATGGGACAAGTTTTGCGTATGAATATTTTCCTGGTTCGTATTGGCTCATCTAGCACGTCACCGCAGCTCACTACACTCTCGTACCGACTAGCGAGCTACCCCCTGTGACAAAGTCGCCGGAGAAGTAAAGAAAACAAAAATAAATAAATAGGATCACACGTGAACAGAGATATTTCCACAGAACGTTAGTCTATGTTGAATTTTTAAATGAAAGTCTTAGTTAGTCACTGCCAAATTATAATTAAAATGACAAAAAGTACAATAGTTTTGTATGGGATTGCGGATGGCGTATAAAATGGTTGACGTATACTTTCTAAAGGGTGCGTACCAGTTTTTTTATTACTTTGTTTCACAATGACCGATATAAGCTGAGAATCAATACGTCTTAAGACTAATGAAACTTATTTTAAAAAATTTCTATCAGATCTGTTTAACCAGATGTTATTTATCTTATTCATTTATGCTCTTTATTTATAACAGCTACATACTGCTTAATGCTAGAGTTAATAAAGTTATAAGTGAATCATCGATTTGGTTCGATCGTGCCTGGCTCGGAGTACAGTGTCTATCGCGCGTACTCAACTATTAATAGCAGTCTATTTATAAGAATTGCGCAAGTACAGACTAGGAGGCGCGGGTAAGTTTGCTATGTGAAATTATACCCTTGTTAATTATATATAAAAGTTTATTATCTCTAATAGGATGTACGATGATCCTTTCTTGGCTGCAGGCGAGTGTCACACCCACGGGCACAGCCGTCATCTTCCCACTGATGAGGGATCACGTTAATGATAATTAAGAGATGATTCTTACTTATAAGGTATATACATTGCATTATTAGGATATTGATTTATTATTTAATTATAATTATATTTTCTTTAAATTAATTAATATATATATTCTTATAGAGAAATTGTTGTAGCCCAGGCGCCCTCACACACCTGAAACTTTGCTCACCTTTTTGCAATAAAACTCAATTAAAGAGTGCACGTATGGCCAGGTCAAAAGCAAATTTCAGGCGTAAGAGTATAGCCCAGGATGATGACTGAAGTTTGGTAAAGGTAATAGGAGGATCGTAATAGGAGAGCTAATTGCTAGAGTTATAAGCCTAGGATATTACTGAACGTCAATTATGAGAAAAGGCGAGGGACGGCTCTGGTGAACACGGACTGGAATAAGACTTTCCGGATTTTCAAGATGAAAGAAACGAGATGGAATTATTTGAGCGTCGAAGAAAGGTGCGATAAGCGTGGTCTTGGCGCGTGACGGGAATGCCACATCTGGGAAATAACCAGGCTACAATTTGTATGATTCTTGAGAAGAGGAAAAAGACGGTAATGAATATATATATATATATATACACACACACATACAAACGCACACAATTCTCTGAAATAGCAAGAGCGTGACTGGGGAGGGAGCGAATGAACAACTGTGGGATTAGCCAAGGAATAATCCCAGAAAAGGATAAGAATAAGTGAGGCGAAGTAAACCATGGGACATATGTAGGTAAGTATTGACTGGTGGAGTGTAGTAAGAGAGGTAAAGCAGACTAAGAAGAAGAAATTGAAGAAGTAGGATAGGGAATGGAATAAGAGTGAATAGTGCTAAAGGTGAGAAAGAGAAGAGTTCAAGATACGAAGCAAGGTTTCCAGCGCCAGAGGATGTGTTCAGCTGTCTTGTCACCTTGTTCGATCCAAGACTCAAAGACTCAGGGAGACCATTAGGCGACCACTCGTGAGAGACGAAGTTAAAAAGTAAAAGCAACGCCAGGAGGTTGAGGAGAAGATGAAGATGGCATCCGGTTTAAGAGTCAGTGAAGGACCAGGGTCCAATATGTCCAGGATGAGAGGAATGGAGAGCCGTAGAACACTGTTCCTGGATGAAGTTTAGGAGACCCAGTGCCAGGCGAGGAGGAAGTTGTCTTCGTCCTGGATAAGGGGAAACATGACTGCGTTACACGTGTGATGAGTAGCTGGTGTGACAGCCCCATAAATTGGGTAAGATTTTATGGACGTTCCTTTTGTATTTACCATAGAAATTACGCCACAGCTAATGGGTAGCAGCCATCTCCGAGGTGATCCTTTCGGCAGACTGGCGTCGCGACGTACGTCGACGCTCGGCGTATAATCAGGCTCGCGAACACACCTGAAACTTTGCTCACCCTTGTGCAACCTCACGGGCAGAGCAAGGAGTCAGGCCCATGCGCAAGCCCTTTAAGGAAAAGGATCCCGACGTTCTCCCCCATGACACGAACACAGCGGAACTGGGAATCAGACAGAAAAAGAGGTTCAAGGAATTTCCAAAATTACCAATAAACTCCCTTATCAATGCATTATCCCATCTCGAAAGGATATCCAATCCACGTTAACCGTCCGAAGGCCCAGAATCCCAGATAACGTTGAAGAGCTGAAACAGAAGAAAAAAAAATCACGTATACAAAAGCTGCCTGTATTTTTCCCCCCTAATAACCACTACCCCATAAACCCCCCTTAGAATCAATTGATCGTTACCCTATCACTAAGATCCGTATAATTAGCTCCATTGAGCTTCCGAAAGAGACGCGGTCTAAGATAAAATTTCAAAGGGAGAGATAAAAAATATTTAAAGAAATAAAAATAATATAAAAACAAAAAAAGACAAAATATAAAAGGTAGCCAAAAAAAGAAAGTCAAGTACAAGTGCGGTGAGGGCAGGTCGCGTCTCTCAACTCTAATTAGCAGCTTAGCACGCTGGTTATGTAGATCGTAGCTGGGTCTAGTAATAAGGAGAAGACGGTAAAAGCTCAAGCGAACCTACGAGAATCCAGTCTCGCTAAGACGTTAATACCAAACATCCAATCTAAGTACAGTTTTAGCCGAGCTTTACTACGCGGGTCTTCCCGAGGAAGACTTCGTCTCTAAGGTAGTCCCCTCCCCACCCCTCCCCTCCACCCTGCCCCCCATAGTCCTGAGTTTGAGTCGATTGCCCCCTCCCCCCTCGATTCACCTTCGACCCCCGGCGTCCCTCGCCCTCGATTCTCTATCTCATACCGTATCCTCTCTATCTACCTCGCTCGGTCCGTCCTTCTCCGACGCACGAGCATCGCTGCTAGACCGCCTCTCTCCCTCTTTCTCGTTCTTTCACGTTTCCTCACGACTTCTCCTCAAACACTCCAAAGAGGCGTCTCGCACCGCTGTACCTGGATTAGATTATCCAAGCTGAGTCAAACAATGGGAAAACGCGGCTCGACGGAATTCCGCGTGGCGACTTCTTATCGTTACGACAACACGAGTGTGTGTATATATATATATACACGGCACAAACGAAATATATAAGTCATGCATATACCAAAGTCGGATTATGCATGTACAATATATACACGTATTACACACACAGACCTCAAAGGCATGTGTTATAGCGGGAGGTATGTACGCGTGCACGAATGTAAAAAAAGACCTGAAAGGAATAGAGAATAAGAAGCATTGAGTCTCGACAAAAGTCGTCTCGCGGAAGTCCCTAAGCCGATTATGACGCTTTACATATCAGGTCTCCTGTATGAATATCCATACCTCCACCGGAAGTCTTTCCCATTGGCTGTAAAACGAATAGCCTACGTCGCCGTTCCAAGTGTACGGGATTTTCCAACGGCAGATTCCATATCGGGACGCGGTGTAGGAATCGCGAATTTTCGAAGGGTCTCCAAAACGTATCGGCGGTATGACGATTTAAGATTACCGGTAGTCGGCTAAAGGCGTATATACATAGTACCGTATACACTCATATACACATATACTTGGAAAGACTGTATGCACACCACACGTGCACCAGTTGAGCATATATATATATATATATTAAGCCGATTCGTACTCGGTAGGTGAAGAAGGTGAAGGAAGAAGTTGTAGCTGGGTAAATGGAAGGCAGAAAGGAGGCAGAGGGCAAAGTTGGTGTCCAGGAGAAGAGAGCGTAGCAGCACTCTAAGCGTGGATGTCAGTGACCGGAGCATGACCCCAAGGATCATTGCACGACTATAGCCCCATGGACTCCCTCTTTTTCCTCCATCCATCCGTAAGTCCTCCTTCTCTCTCTCTCTCTCTTCCTGCTCTCCGTCCACAGCACGTTCTTCGGGCCTTCTGGCTCGTCCCCTAAATGTCCTTATATCTTGGTACCGTCATGCGCTGCTCTCACCGCGTCCCTTGAACGCCTATGGTCGCCATTGGTAGGTCGTCCCCAGGTCACTTCGGGCCCGACGGTACGTGAACCGTGTACTGACTCGGGTGACCGGAAGTAAATACGACCTAGTGTACGTAGAGAAAGAATATCCAGGTCGAGGGGGGGGATGGGAAAAGCCAGCAAAGATCTTTGGTAGCGGGAGATGATAAGGGGAGGGGGTGGTAGCGAAAAACCCGTACACTTCAGAGAATCAATTTAAATACTTGGCATTGCTGAAATTCGTTCGAGATGACCTATGACCCCCTCGGGGCACATGCTGTTCGTCTCTTTGTTCGATGGTCCCTGAGAGCTGGCCAAGAAGAGTCGCCCGGGATGAACTTCCCCCACGTATCACCACGTAAAGACGGTTATTCTGCGTTGAGAGGGGGCAGGGGGCGGGGGTCACTTAAAAATCCGTGAAGAAATCATTGGGGAGGAATGTAATTGCCTTTAATGAGATAGCGTATGGGATCTTTTTCCCAGGGGGGGGGGGGGGGGGGTCCGGAAACGTGGTAAAATCGCGTGTCACTATTGGGCGTGGTTGTACGGATCGTGTGGCTTTTAAGTTAATTTAATTAAATTTTTTTTATAACTTCCTTCCTCGTCCACGAATCCCCCCTCCCCCCCTCCCTCTTCCTCCCCACGGTCTATCGCCGTGAATTACACGCGACGATAACCATCTCAAGATTATTCTCGCTCGCGGAGGATACGCGAAGGACGGGCACGCTTCGGTTATCGAGTTGATTATACGAAGAGTGTTGGTATTGACCTGACGTGGTTGAACTATCATTAAAATGTTTATTTGGTGTAATTGTAGGACCGTTTGTAATACACAGAGGTGTTATACGGTCACGATCTACTTATGGAAAGTCTGATGGATTTTGAGACTGGTGATATGTATACTGGACGCGAGTGCGAGTGAGACGGATAAAGTACGGAGTAAGAAGCACTAAAAATTATCATGGGCTCCCGTGGACTCTTGGGGAAGTAAATACGATATCAGTGTAAATACTGTACTACTTTCGGTTACGTGGGAGAGTGCGCGATCTCGGTGATTTTGGTGATTTTTTTTTTTTCTTGATCTCTATTAAAGACTTCGGTGTTTCTTTGTGATCCAGCAGCAAGAAGAAGACTTCTTTGTGCGCCCCGCGAAGTGGGTCACGCTTCCGCTTACCATGTCCACGGGGACCACCTATGTATTACCACACCTCCGCCATGGACAGTAAATAACCTAACGATCGCCACCATAAAACTTACAAGGAGTATTTGACTTGCGTCAAGGTGATAAACGTGGGACGCGAGAGGTTTTCCTGGTCTTTACGAAAAATTCAGGTTATTTTCGAGTGGCGGTTAAAGAAAAAAATGTAGCTGGAGTAAAAAGATTTAACGTTAGGATAACAAAGTATTCTTTTTTTTTTGGTTCCAGGAAAAATAAAAACGAATCGGTAGCAACAGCTGTTCCGGTATACCGGCGCGAAAATAATTCAAAGCCTAAGGATTCTTTATGGGAGTTTAAATATTTTGACGTTACGAGATACCCGTGTGTTACAAGCCGTGTCGAGCCCTTTCTCTTGCTACGGAGTGGATATTTGTATGTGTGTGTATGTATATATATATCGCTGGTAACACAGCCGTAAGTACGTACAGTGAATTTCGCATGGCCAAAGTCCTTAGCTCTGCGACGAGAGAGGTAATTCCAGCGAAAATTGGCCAACGAGCACGGACGAACCTTGGAGAAAAGCGAGGAACCGCAAGGAGTAGCCTAATCTCGGTGAATCACGTGAAAATCAGGGTGCCGAATGAATAGGGGTCATCCCTGGCGCCAAGGCAGGAAGCTAGGAAGCGTAAGAAGACAAGGAGAGCTGCAATAGCTGTGAGGATCAAAGGGAGAGAGCGAGATAGGGGGATTTTAGGAGGGAGTGCAAGGGGAGGGAGAGAGAGAACCATAGCCAAGAAAAGTGAGATAAGGAGTAAGAAGGAAAAAAGATCCAAGCCGCAATGGGACCTCGGCGCTAATAAGTTCTCTGTCCGCTGAATAGAACCCAGCTGTCTCTTTGTTCCCTTCTACGTTGGCAGAGTCGAGGATTTCTCTTTTTCTTTCTCCTCTTCTTCTTGGCTCTGGTCTCATCGCTTCTCTTTTTATTTCTTTCCCCCACCATCTCGTCCCCCCTTGGACCGACTGAGTTGTCACTTCTTCTAGTAGTACTATGAGCGCAGTGCCCTGACAAGTGGGTGCTGCTGCTGCTGACCTTCGTGGACACTGCTGAATCATTAAACCCAGAATCGTGCACTGGTCGTCCGACAAGGAACCTTTGGCACCGATAAGGTTAGATATAGACGATAGGAAGAAATTAAATTTTTTTAATTAAAAAAAAAAGTGGAATTTACATTTAAAGAAAAGTTAATTAGACAAAAATTTCAAGTTTGCGTAATACCAAAAATCCAAGTCGGTATTACCTACCAGTGACGAGAGGTAGTAAAAATTTTACGAATTAGCGGATCAGGAGGCTGAAGGTAAGTCTGCTAGAAATTCGATAGCCGCCGCCGAGACGTCAAGCGTCTTGACGCTCGTCGAGCACGTTTAACCGGGCATCGTGAAAGAGGAAACTGACAGTCGCGCAAGGAAAATCCAAAAGCAAGAGAAGCCAGAAGGTGGAAGCCCTCGAGCTCAAGACGAGTAACGAGAAAAAAGAAAAAGAAGAAGAAAAAAGAAAAAGAAAAATAGCAGAGCTCCCGTAGCCTGGCTGCTGCTTTCGTTTAATTCCCAGAAAGCCGAGCGCGTAGCGGACAACGGGTGTAGCGCTGGAAAGCGTTGCCAACGAAAAAATTCAGCCGGAAGATATGCGCGTCCTGAAAATTATTTTAATTGCGACCACACCGAGCCTAAACCTTAACTCCGGAATCTCCGGTATTAAATGGCGAGTATCTATTTATATTAAAAACTTATTTTCTACCGGGTCGCCTGTTGGTTCCTTTACCGCGTTCCGTGTCCTCTATGCTGGCTTTCTGACCGAGTCTATCTCCACGTATATATATAACCCACACATGGTATGATACATATAATATACGTTATATCATATATGTATACACATGTATATGCAGCTACGACATCACACTGTTCTCGCAAGCTGATCAAAGATAGGAAGAGCAGAGGTCCTCATTCGTAATAAAACACCCTGTATGCAAGCCAGCATTGCTCCATGCCGATTGATGGTTGGCTGTCAGGCAATGAGCCATAAGTGAATATAGTAAAGATTCTAAAAAGGTCAAGAGGTAATGTCATATATCATATATATATATATATATAGCAACTGAGAATAAACAAGGCATTTTTTCTCAAGTAAACCAAGCTTGGATCACCTGGTACATGTCCGGTTTCTCAGCACCGGTTATTCGTCTCTATTATTGTAGAAGCGCCAGGCTTATCTTTTATCGTCCAGGACGGTAAACCGGTTGAGAACCGAGGTCCTAGAGCGAGTCGCGCGGGAGTAGGCCAACTGGTCGAGATTTATACGTTGGAATTGTACGTAGCTAAGTGCGTATAGGTACCTTCTTACGTCGTACTCCTACGATCTATAGTTGTATACATGTATATATAGAAGGTTCGTGCTGGTTCGAAAGGTGTTCGCCCTGTGTACACTACTGACACGCTCTTGGTACGGATTGATATTAGAGAGGCGGGAGTGTAGCGGGATGCTGCTTTCTACGAGTGAATTATGAGAAATAAGACGAGGCCGAGAGTCAGGAGCTTTTTAACGTGGTGTCTTGTGGGTAAATTCGCGCCGGTGGCGCCTCCAATTGCGAGTACGCGAACGAAAGCGTTCGGACGGACGGTTAAGTAAGATTTCGAAATATTCCGTAAATTTTCGAATATTTCTTTTTTCACGTACCCGAAGTTACGCGAGTCATAGATTTAATCGTATTGAAAAATTATGCTGAAAATGCTTTTTTGTTACGTCACTCACCGGAATCAGGGCTAGGATCCAATGAGAATTCGATTGACGATCTGGCTGACTGGCTGCAAAAGAGAATAAAAAGACTTGTAGTAGAATGATAATTAATTGATTGATTATGAAATTATTAATGTTCAACAAATCCACGCACGCTACCGTATACAGTGTGGAAAAGTTTATCGAGTACTAATTTGATAATCCGATACACCCTGTATATATTGTCACGGTCTGGCGTTTGGTATAAGCTACGCGTTATTTGTGGCCCGTGAATATCCGGCCATCCTCTGCTAAGGTTTACACGGCATAGGCCTGCGGTGGGTTAAGGGAGGTTCACGAAGGGGATGGTCGTAGAGCTCACCAAGGGATTCATATATATAGGGGTGGCAAAAGGGAGGAAGTTGCAGGGCATAGCGCTCAGGCATAAATGCACTGCCGATGCCAAATATCCCAATAAATAACCTGTGGCTCCGAATAAGCCACCGGGTGTATATGGAGCAGATATTTCTTTCCAGCTATATGCGACACCCGCCTTACCCATCGCGGGTATCGCCCTCTCTCTCTCTCGCTCCATTTATTTACTTATACCTCGCGGTCTCTCTCGTACACACAGAAATTCCGCGAGCGTCGGGAAACTTCTGGAAGGATGGGGAATTATCGATTCGGATAGCTCTACCTGTTTCCCAATTTCAAGTATATCTGGCTCCCCCTCGCGCTGTGAAAAGGTGTACGGCGCATAGAAAGACTTTCCCAGAGAGCTTTTCGACTTTCGTCCGGAATTTCTCTATATTTTGAGGGATATCGAGTGAACGATGAATGCCAAGACTGTTCCTTTGAAACGTCGTTTAATCGACTCGAAGCTTCCCCTCTTGCCTCCACCAGTCAATTTCGCCACTTTGGCTTCGGCCAACAATCACGAGCATTTATTATTCCCTTGGATTTTTTTTTTCTTTTTACATAACCGAACACGCCAACTCCATTAAGATCAGGTTCAATTGCCTCTTAGGTCGAAGCAGGATTTATAATAAATTCAGGAATTATGAGTTCAGGACTCTCGGACTCTATACTAGGTGTACGTGAAGAACGGAGTACGGATGCTGAAACGGCTGATCGGATTGGACGGCATAGCTTCCGGTGGATGATAAGAAAGGGGGGGGGGGGGCGCTTCAAAAAAAAATGAAAAAGTAAAAATCCGAGAAACGTTTAAAAAAAGGCTATGGACGCAAGAACGGAAGTCGCGTTCAGCTGAGTTGACTTTTTGGGACGAATCGGAGGAAAGGCGGAAGGTCTAGCGAGAGACGGAAGGAGATGGAGCGGTGGGGAATGATCTGGTAGTTATTAGATCGATCGAGAAGAGATCTATGGAAAAAGAGTGTGTCGGATCGTCGATCGTTCGACTTCGAGTCGAGTTTATCTCGCGGACGGATCTTCGCGTGCCGTGGGAAAGTTCGTTCGATCGGAAGTAGAGACGTTTGGTAAGATTAACGAGAAACAGGGTAGAAAGTTCAAAGAGATTAGAGCTGCTCGAAGATTTTGATTCAGTTGCCAGGAAGTGACTCCGTAACTAAGGTTTGACCCGATCGAAGTCACCGGGTGGAAGTTGGTCCACGTAGGAACGACGGGTAAGAGCAATTGAAGTACTTCCTGGACATCTCGGGGACGTTCTAAAGACGTCCGAAATTTGAGATACTGATAACAGGAAGTTCGAAACAGTCGGAAAGTCACGGCCGTTCAAACTCGTAGTCATATATACATATACATATATATAACAAGCAATAATTAAAAATTTCACGTGTTACGATTTCATACTTTTACGACACTCGGTTGGCCCACGTGACAGGGAAAAAGACTCTAGAAATCGGCCAAAGTCATTGTACAAAAGCTATTGCAAATTTATGATTATATAATAAAATAAAAATCCGATCGAAAAAGTCTACTAAAACTTCTTTTTCATGACACGACTGTGCGAACTACGTCAAAAGGAATGAAAATCGCGTGCGCTGTCAAATTGAAAAATTCGAATTTTCCATTAAATTTCCATGGAATAGTTACGGTAGCTGTTTCGATAAAAAAAAAATCTATATACAGGGTGTCCCTGAGGTACCTCACCGGCCTATCAGTGTTTTCCCGCAGGAGTCAGCTTCCTGCGTGGAACCCATAAAAGTATGGCTAATTCATCAAAGGGTTATCCCACTCGCTAAAGATTCTTACCAGCCATACGTCTGTCCTTGTTCCGCCAGCGCGAGCGCCGATAAGGCCGTCTCTCTCGCACTCGCGCAGCTCATACAAAACCTATAAAATCCCCCGATCCCCGAATATGGTCGAGCGATCGAACCTAAGCATTTGCCCCGTGGACATCCGGAAGCCTCTCAACGTGCGGAGACTACACCTCCTGAATAAATCCTCCAGCCTCGTGGTTCGATCTAAAAGTTCCCGAGGATGGTGCCTCTGCTCGACATTGTCCGCGGTCTCCCGGTACTCGTCCCGTGCTGAGAGGTTTTCATCGTAGTCCCCCCGTAGTCCCCGTAGTCCTCCGGGCTCGTGGGAATCGAGACTTTTTATACGATCTTGTCCTCTCGCTCATTTCCCTCTTATTCCTACTGCCGTCTCTCTCGTCGTCTACACTCTGCGGCTCTGCGCCGTAACTATCGGCTCTAGACAGGACCGTAACGTAAACACGTTTCGCGCCATAGAAACTCCTACGGCTTGGAGCATATATCCAGAGTCTTTGTTTACGGGGAGCGAAGGACGGACGCTCCTTGTCTCCGACTGACAAGACGCAGTCAAACGTATTAGCTTGCGTCTCCTGAATCAGCTGTTATTAAATTTTTTAAAATCAAATATCAAAATCAAAAATAATTTTCACGTACCAGAGAGCAACGATCAAAATTACCGTGAAGGTTTCAACCCATAGACGACTAAGCGAAGTAACGACAAGGATCAAGAGACGACGGGTCGTAGAGCCGTCGAACGGCAATGTCATCCTTAAGTAGTAGAAGTTGCGAAACGCCGTGAAAAAGGTTCGAAAGAGGAGAGAGAAAAAAAAAGAGGAAATTTGGTGTATATAAAAAAAAATTCTCCCAAAAAAAACGTCATTTCCCGCTGTTCAGGCCATTGAGAAAGAAGCGGAGGTTAGCTCACTCGAGGAGCCGTGAAACGAAACCACAGACTCATGCGATTTGATAGCTGTAACGGGCCGTTCGCCATGCGACTCCGGAAATACATTAGAACCGGAAGTTGGGTCAACTTCCTCCCATGCTGGATTTTCTTGATACGACTCTATACAGTGGCTCTGGCTCTCTCTCGCTCTCTACCCAACGTTCCGGGGCACGTGTTATTTCACGCTACTTCGCTCCTACCAGACGAGGAGGAGGACGACGTGTTTATTATCTTTTGCTCTGCGTCCCGTAAAGCATAATATTATCCGTCCTTCTCTTTCTCCGTCCGACGTTCATTCGTTTGCCTCCGATTCATTCCTCCTCTCTCTCTCTCTCTCTCTCTCTCTCGTATCTCCGCACTTGCTTTCCACGTGACTGATCGATCTTCCTAAACGTTAGAAAAGCCTCGCCGACGTAGGAGCTTAAATCGAGCCGGAAATTCGATAGCGGCCATTGTCACGAGTCCTCTCTCCCCTGCTTCCGTTTTCTCTCTCGCTCGCTCTTCTTGCACGTGTCCCAGCCTACCTAAAGTCTCTACCCAGGACTGCAAGGCTGTACCTACCGAAGGCTCTCGTGTAATTTCAGACGTCTCTGCCATAACCGTAGACGCCGAGTGTCTTTAGCCAGACCGCGTGCAAGCTTAGACGTCCTATGCACGCAGAGTCGCCGAACGGCTTACAGGCTACTTCTACTTCGGGTCATTTGCACTGATCCCCGGAGAGTCCTTACGGAGGGGGAGAGGTCGATCGTTCTTATTATTCTCATAGACCAAAGAGAAGGAGAAGCGACACTACGTGGAAGGAGGGTTACGCAACGCGATAAGTGACACGATCAAGAAATTCGGAGAAACGCACGAATTTATAACTTTTTCTTTCTCGTTCGAGTCTGGCCGACTACGTGAAAGCCATACTGTAGGGGTTCCTTTAGAGGGTGGATTTTCGTTCGCCAGAAGGGAGAGCAAAGAGTGCGTCTGTCTGGTGCGAGGCAAAGAATAGCTTCTTGTTAGTGCCTGGAGCGGGTAAAGGGAAAGGGCAATGGAGGGAGGATGAACGAGTAGCCAAGAAAGGTTGGCGTAGATGAAGAGTTAACGGAAGAAACCTGGATGGATGTTGAAAAAGAAGAAAAATATATATATAGATAAGCAAAGAGAAAAATAATTCATTTCCCAGGAATCTCAAGGACGCCAAAGGCATCGTAAGAATTTTCATCTCGCGATTTTCTTTTTTTTAAATAGATATAGCTGCAATGAAAAAAATTTTAGTGTCTAGGATCCTCTTCTCTCTTTTTTTTTTTGTATTTCCTCTATTCCCGCTGACTATCTTTCACCTATCGTCATCCTCCCCCTCCTGCCCCTCCCACGTAGCAGGTGCTCCAGCCAGAACTCTCAGCTACGTCGAGATGGCTCCTCCAGCCTCGCGAACTTATTGTCCGCGACGATTATCTCATCCCTTCCCGAAGGAAATCGCTAGACTACCCGGCAGCCACCACAAAGGGAAACCAAGAATACAGACAAGGGTTCGATCAATCCTTACCACTCTCGAACCAGTTCCGTTCACCCTCAACGTTTTCCACAGCCACTCCGACTCCCACTACTCCCGGCGCTTCCTCCACTTCCTCCGACAGCCAGACGACCAGAGCTCCGAACGTGCGTACCACCCTGTGTATACCACCCCCTACGTACCGCCGGGAGGATGTCCCTTGCGAAACACCAGAGAACCACTGACTGGCATTCTCGTTGGGATGATGGCGTGGATGTTGACAAAGTAACCCTATAATATAAAATGTTTGTCCGAGCTAGAGTCAATTTCCTCGGAGGCGTTCCTCCCCTTTCCTCTCCCAGGACATTGGGGTTGCCTGGAGGCTTGGAACATTTCCGAGTAAATAACCACAGTCGACCCACCCACTTTCGCCCCCTGTACCAGCCTGCCAAGTTACACGACTTAAAAAATACACCACGTGCTTATACCGTCGCTTGGCTCTACAGCTACGTGGCAAATATATATATATATATATATGCAGATAACGTAAAAGAGATTCCAGGCAGCATTGCTTCAGGTATGCTGTAACTGGTGGATGCTCGTTGAAAAGATAAAAAAAATTTACGCAAGGTCAATTGGTAGAACTGATAAGCAGGGACTGTATCTGCGGCGAGCAAGAAGCTTACCGGTGCAAAGTTCAGGAAAGGAGAGATATTTACGCGTTCAGAGAGAACGAGCGAGAGAGAGAGAGAAAATTTTCCTTTACCATTTCTAACGAGCCTAAGTAGACTTATGGTGAGTGGGCAGGAACGAGTCTTCGCGAACCGCCGTAAGCAGCTAAAAATAAGCTCCCGTCCGCTTAATGCTTTGCTGAAAGCGTAAGTTTATCAAGTCCCAAAGTTAACTGGGTTACCCGACGTCGATGCCGTCGGTGTCGAGATTAAAAAAGAAAACCAGATCCAAACGTTCGATACACGACGCCATTCTTTTTTTTACCCTCTGCCATTTTTCCCTCACTCCTCGTTTCCGTTCACTGATACCTTTGTAAGATTGATAATACAAAAAAAAAACAAACCAATGTCAGACATATCGCACACGTGTCACCCCATATGTATTTCCCATACAGTCCCCGTTCTTCCCGTTAAATTCATACGAAACGAGCGTCTCGCCGTGCGACTGACTTTATTGCTATCTCGTATTAAGCAAAGATGCATTTAATGACGCGCCACCTGGATTCGAGAGAAGAAGAAAAAAACAACAATAACGCCACAACGCTCGATACACATGGCCCTTGAATTATCCCATGCGCACCCACGAGATCTTCAATTTATAGGTTTAGCCTACGTAAGTAATAACGAGATTAGTCGGTAACCCATTTTCAAGCTTTTCTTCTCGCTGCCTATCCTCTGTCTAGTATCCGTTCGACAGTATTCCTCGTATTAAGTAAAGTTGCATTCGGTGGTGCGCCACCTGGATTCGAAAGAAGAAAACAACAAAAATACCACAACGTTCGATACACATGGCCCTTGAATTATCCCATACGAACCCACGAGAGCTTGAATTTATTTATAGGTTTAGCCTACGTAAGTTATAACGAGATTAGTCGGTAACCCATTTTCAAGCTTTTCTTCTCACTGCCTATCCTCTATCCTAGAATCCGTTCGATACTAATCCCAGTTGCACCGTACCACTGATATACTTCCGTTACGTACGTATACTCTGTCCATTGTATATATCTATATTTACCAAGTAAAATTTCCTCCCCTCCCCACGATCGGCGCCATCTTTTTTTTCCTCTCGACTCAACGGCCCACGTGCGCACAACACATGTGGTCTGTCAAAGTGGGTCCGCACGGAGGGGTTCGGGGGAGTTTGCTTTACCAGTTTTCCATAGCGAAACGATGAGATCAGATAAAATAATAAAAGACCCGACGAATCAAATAGAAATGCATAGAGAATGAAGAGCCGAAGCCAATAGCCATGTCGAAATAAGAAAAGGAGACTCGGGTCCAAGTATATAAAAGCAGCAGCCGTACTGGGATACACAGTCGTATCCGTGGGCGTGAGAATGAGACCCGTGACATCATAATGTCGACGGCAGTCGCTTCGAGGTATTGCGTAACACTTGGCAGGGCCGCCGCTTGGCCATCTTAAACATTTTAACGCTCCCCATATGCGCGGCCCGTATGGCATATAGCTACTGCACGGACTCCATGAATTTTCACGAGGCACGTTCCCTCTACTGCGCGCAAATTCCTTACGGTGCTGGGCGTACAAGTCATCCCCTAAAATTAGATCCGGGGTCGAAGCGTTCAAGGTGAGATTGGCGGGGGGGTGGGAGGGGGGGAGGGGGGGGGGTGGAAGCCAAAGTATACAGTAAAGTCACGAAAGACGAAGGAAGCTTTTGAAAGAGCATAGAGAGCATTGGCAAACGTAAACTGAGATTTGAATTTTTTTTTGAAAAAAAAAAAAATTTATTTTCGACCACGTATATCGTTACGTTCGGAGATTTAGCGAGCAATGACATAGATCCAGGGGGGTTTTTAGTGAGAAAAACGGAAAGATCGAGGAGGGGGGTTGGCATATGACAAAGTAAAAGAAAAATGGTAAATCCCATCGCGGTGGTGAACGTAAGCGGATCGAGCAATGTCGGTGGATGCTGTAGCGTTCGTTTCCAATAGCGATAACCGGGGGATGGTTTAAAATCCAATTAAAATACCACCCTACCTCCTTCTCGCTCGATGCACAAACCGTTTGTCGCCTTTTTTACGTATACTTCCTATTCGAGGTGTGGGAGGGTCGTTGTAATATTTTTGAAAAAAAAAATAAAGAGGGGGGACCAAACGGTTCAGCCCCCTCTGCGCTGCCCCTCAACACAGATGGATCTCATAGTCCTGACTACGGAAGGATTCCAAAAAATATAAGGATGAACGGAAGCCATAAACAAGGAGAAAAAAAAAATTAAAAAAAAGGGGTGATAGAACAGAATAAACCAATACCAAACGTAACAAAGGTGTGGTTAGGGAGTGTAAAAATTTTGTCAAATATTTCTCTCCACGAGATATCCGCCATATTTTTTGATGGCCAATGAACCTGTATCAGATTTTACAGGATTTGGAAATACCACCGCGTACCAATCCTCTCGATGCTATTCGATGAAAATGCGCGTGAACGCCGATGCGAAATACGAATTATATCCTGTATACCTGTCACTTGGCTCTCTGTGAGGTAATAAAGCCAATAGGAACAAGAACAGGAAGTATAACGTATACGGAATAGATCACGGTACGCAAAGTGCGTAACCTTGTGTACCAGTGATACACTGAGGAGCGATAGCCGACCTTCCCGTTCGCACTGTGATAAGGCATTAATTGACAGCAGAGTAGTTGGAAGGATCGTTCTTGTCCGCTGGCTTTTACGTCATGTCCGAAGTTGGCTGAAAGTCGCATTCGAGATACGTAGGTTTCAGGGGATCGAGAAGAATCGAACGATCGTGGTGAAGAGTTTGATGGACATTATAGAGAGAGAGAAGATAGGGAACAGATAGAGAGAGAGAAAGAAGAGAAAATAAAAAAGTGAGACAGATAGAGAGAGAGAGAACGAGTCCATCACAATAGGTAACCCGTACAGGCTGTACGACGCATAAATACACTTTATGACGTCACGCGCTACGGGGTAAACCGTCCTCGAGTTGAAGTTCTCCAAGGTCTACTCGTGTAACGGAGAACGTGTGGGAGGAAATGAGAGAGAGAGAGAGAGAGAGAGAGAGGGAGACAAAGAAAGAGAGAGAGAGGAGTAACGATATGGTCGCACCTAGTATAGAGACGAAGAATTCAAGAGAGAAAAGTATTTCCCATATATATATAAATATATATAGTAGCATTGACTGTAGTTGCCGTACGAAGAGCACGGTAAGGCATAAGGCAATGGAAAAGCTTGAAAAAAAAAAAAGAAAAATGTTGGAAAAGCTGGAAAAGCCTCGCCACGACAAAGGGAACCCATCAACCCGTTAGGACAAAGGAATCATTGAGAATCTGGAAAAACAATTTCTGGTCTCACACGCGGTACGACGTGACCGCAATCATCGATCCTATCTTTTTCTGTTTCTCTTGTTGTCTCCCTCCCTCGCCCAACCCTCTCCTCACTAACTCATTCTCTCTCTCTCTCTAGTATGTCATATGCGAAATCCACTCCTAGTGACAACATCGTGACAGAGTCTTTACAGAGAGAACGTTTTCCAGGGACGACGGACTCGGCTAACGAGGTGATTTAGAATAATTAGAAAAAAGTACCTTGGGTCCTGGTGTCGTTGCAGTAGAGTTACTGGCAGTTAGGTTAACAACGGTCGCGCTACCGAGAACGCAGTGAATTACGTAAGAAAGAGGGAAAAAAATCACTATACCAAACGCATTAAAACAAGAAGTCCAGTGAAACCGGATATGGTCCAAGGGGATTTCAAATATATATTTTTTTTAAACCAAAAATAATCAACCGTCTTGGTTGTGAAAAATGACGCAACTTTTTTTTTCACCGTTGACGCTTCGCCACCGAATACGTTTCGTTCGTTCGTTCTCTACTTCCGGTTCCTGCGGCTGGTGTCTACCGGGCCGTGACTACTCCTGTCGAGTATCACCTGTCGCCAACAGGTGATCCTCGCCGTATGCATCGAGGCCTGGACTTGAGCGTGCAGTCTGTAACTTTGAAGAAAAAAAAATCCCCAAAAACACCAGTACAGCATCCAGTCATCTTCAACTTCCTGTACCAACCGTCCGCACGTATTACACGCATCATGACGCCGAAGCATTATCAACCGTCGCAAAGAGATATTCCGCACTGATTATCCCAGCAAGATGCTTTTCATTATCCTTCGCGACTCGAGTTGAATTACATCAGGTTCCCCCCGTATGTCCTTGCACGAGCATCCAAGCTGGCCTGCGTACGTTTCTGTTACACATGTACCACATACGTAACATGCGTGGCTGCTTGGTGGAGCCCCTGGTGTATATGAGAATGACTCTTCCGTCTTCTCGCTATATGTATACGCCGGCGAACAAAACCGCGTATGAATCACGCGTCGCATTACGCAATTCAAAGTGTAATGCAAGGCGTTTGCGAGAGACGAGAATGGTTCCATAGAAGTATGTGTGTGTGTGTGTGTGTATATATATATATTCTAAAGCATAAATATATTCTAGATTTTTCTAGTAGCCATTAGATCGACTAATAACGTCCCAGCCATGTCTCATGCTGGATCTACATATTTGCCTAGATCTTCGTCACGTATCGTCCTACGAAGATATAAATATAGGTGTAACGATTATCGTAAGAGAAGTTAGATGTTACCTACCGTAGGCATGTAGAAATAACTTTGAGCACGTATTTACTGAATTATTACGTATATGTAATTCAGGTGGACATTTCCTGAGGCAATGGCGTGTTACGGTTGTATTTGAAACGTAATTTATACCGTAGAAGAGAAATATTTTTCTTTATACGGAGCACGAGCGTCGGGACGCTCGTAGACGGGCGTGGACGTCGATGACGAGGATGACGACCTTGGAGGGAACGAAGCTGCTGCCGGTCGCGATAGACGTCTTAGGAAGTTCCAGGGCTCTCGAGAAAGACAATGGTGCTTCTGTATCCAGGAGAGGTATAAGAGGGCGAGAAGGAGAGCCAAGGAGGAGGATTTGATCAGCTACGAGAATATACATACACGACACGTAAGGACTGTGCGTTGGTTAAGGCGGAGTCCGTAGCTATAGTCGCGCTGACATAACTCCTCGTTACGTTCGTTAAATACGTGAATCACTTGACACACGGTGGGTAACGGCATTAGTGGAGCGTTAGTCATGAGGATCGTTAATCAGAGTTTCGATCTAACGATATTCGATCGGTTAGGTTTGTGCTTTTCTTTTTTTTCGATTATAATTTCGAGCTGCGCGATCTATACGCAGGGATGTCGTTGTTCCTATTTCGAGCTTCCTGGTTCAGTTATTTGCGACAGGGCCGAAGGAATTTCTCGTGGAGAGAATGAGAGGACGGGAAGGAAGAAAGAAAAGAAGAAAGTCCCTAGGATAAAAGGAAAAGGTACCTCAATCTGAATCCCTTATATTCCTTTTCCTTCACTCGCTTGTTTTTGTGTACATATCGTTAGCGGCCACCTGTCACCTTTATACACCACCTTTGTACCAAAACTACGAAACACTGACGGTTATAACAAACTCCTTGAAGCGTCCCGTGAAAACCAGCCGTCTACTGTCTACTGTCTACTGTTGTCGCGAACGCCGGCCCGACCGTCTTTGCCGACTAACAAGCAGGATTATATCCCAAAGGTATTATTTCCCAGACGTAAACATTGCGCACAGCCCACTATATACTAGTTCATAGGACGGACGCTCGAGCACTGCGGTCGCTCGGCAATAAAAATATCCCTAGACTTATTCGATCGTACACGGTAACTAGACGTATAGTTATAACGAAGAGTTGCCAACTATCCGGAACTTTCGAATCGATTTGAAGTTTTCGAAAAGGCCCCCTAGGATATTTCAAGGTGGGCAAGGCTAAAAGTTTCTGGAGGAACAGAAAAAAAAAAGAGAGAGAGACCCGGTGCTTTTATTTTGAGCAGATAGAAAGGCCCGGTGAGTGTAACGAGTAGTATTGGAGGAGTCCAAGGCAGAGGAAAGCAAGAGACGGAGGGGAGGTGGGGTTAACACGACGAAGCATTAAAAGCCGTCGAGACGTCAGCCAGAGCTAATGGAAGGAGCTTTTCCTTTCTTTCTTTAGTTTTTCTCTCTTCGCTATTTCCTTTTTTATCTTTTTCTTTCCGTCGCGTCGATGACGACGCTTTTCGACAGGCCGTAGGTCGGACGACAGGGAGGTTCGAGAATCTACAAAGAGGAGAGAGAGAGAGGAGTAGGCAGAAGAGGAACGTGGAGGACGAAGGGGGATCACTGGGCGGAGGTGGGAGCCGTTCGCGTTGACATGCTCGGTCTTTTCTCACTCGTTAATAGGTGCCAAGAAGAGATGAGAGCTGCTCGTTAGTCTTATTCCACGAGTAGGAAGCAACAACACGCAACGACTATAGTCTCGTTCTGCTTAGCGATGTTAAGTTATACCGTAATATATCTTTAGTCTATATCTGTACAGTGAACAACACACCCAAACCTAACCTCAATACCTATATACCTTTTCCTATTAGATATCAGTATTCCCTCGTGGACAATTCCAGTCAGGCTAAGGTCTGACCTCTTCGACCTGATCCAACCAGCTTGACGCCTACACCCACGTATAATAAGATGGAATGGGCAGTCTAGCCGGAGATAAACAACTTTGCCCATAGGGAATCGCTAGGGAATTTTTAGCCGACGGATTCAACGCAATCGGGATCTCGATCAGCTAGGATTTCGGTCCGTGTGTATAAACGTCGTGTCGGTCAAAGTCCGCGTTAACGTCCGACGGAAGTTAAGTAGCCTGAACGAGTGGATCATCGAGGAGACGGGGGGTTGGTCTTCTTAAGGGACGCCTGGACCCGGAGGGAACTAACGGGTGAAACCATTTAGAAGCTCGTTAACGCGAATGCTTTGACACGGATGACGACGACGCTGGCTCCGTCTGGTGGCACAATCTGTACTAGCATCCGCAACCGAGATCGAGCCAGAAAGAATACGTTAATGACATCGAAAAAAAAAGGCAATGCCCTAATTTTTACAAAAACGAATTTCGACCGTCAATATCACAATTAATGCACGACTGCCAACATTTGTAGGAACAAAGTGAATACCCCTAGTAAGTAATCCCGTGATAATAAGAAACATTGAAAATTGCGAATCGTCCATAAATACAGGGAAAAGTTTGAACGCGTGGATAAAGTGCTGAAAAGGGAAAAGAAGGGTGGCCTCCCCTCTTTAGGTCGTGAGGATGAAATGGAATGATAAGTAAGAATGGAGGCGAAGGATGAAATCAGGGGAAGACAGGAGGGAGGGGGGGGGAGGGGGAGAGAATAAGGGAGGTAGATTCATGCAGCCTCGTTTAAGATACAGACTCGATTGAGATACCAAAATTGCGCCAACCGTCGAGCATAACCGTGGTAATAAAACGTTCATCGTGCGACGTCCCGACGCCCCATGCTACCCGAGGCGTCTACTTTGCTTTAGCATACTACCTTTCAAACCATCCATTCCCCCCTCCCTTCCGCCCTCGCCACCTTCGTTCTCAACTTATTCTACTTCTTTTTCCCCTCCCTTCTACAATCTCACCCTGCAGCCCAAGCCCGTCCAGTCTCTTGGAGTTTTATATCCTTTCCAGTCCCCTCCCCCCCGCCCACCGCCGTCCTCCTTACGCTATTTTACTTTTCCACCAAGTCAACAGGGGACCTATATCTTTTCGCTTAGGGGATCCTCGCGTTATAATGCAACCCCTGCAAGTATAGCAATTTCCATGAGCACGACTTCTTCCCTTCGTCAAGTCAACTGCTGACCTTTCCGTATTAAGTGTCAATTGGCTTTTTATGTCTGACATTTATAAATTTTCACTCTCTCCTTTTATATGTACATATACGTGCATATATATACCTGTACGCAAGATAAGGCAAAATCATAATGGCGTTGTAGCGGCCACGTTAAATAAAAAGTCCCTAGTAGATTAATGAGAACGAACCCGCTCGCGAGTACTGCTGTACTCTCAGACGGTGGCTGACGTGAAACTAGCTGGACTGGCTGATGTCACTTGGCAATATCAATAGCGATAGTGAACGAGTAGGTGATCGACCAGTTGACATCGTGACACAACACCGTGAATGGCTTTGTTCAATTAATCTGGATACGAACGTAAAGGAATAAGGGAAAAAAAGTCAAATCAAGATCGATACGCAGCAAAGCTATGAAATCGACGCAGAAGAATTACGGAAAATTTATAGCAAGCGGGTTAACCACGAATATTACCTTGTGGGTGGAATCGAGAAAAGATTGTCGCAAGTGAATAAGGCGATCGTCCCTCAAATCCTTGTTCAAGTATAATTCACGCACGCTTTGATTCCGCCATTCAATCAGTGTATTTTGATGCCGCCGCCATGTTAGTATATGTATACAGAGAACCTTTCATTATGAATTCAATAGGGGTCCAATAATAGTCTCAGTGTCGCCATACATAACCTCTCCCCGCGCGCGCGTTTCCACAAACTGATACGTGTATACTATTTGTGGAGGATCGAGGTAAAAAAAAAAGAGTAAATAAATAAAGCAACAAGCGCATTCATTATACTACGTAATCATTGAGGTATCCGGATTGAGCGTTATCGCGTTCGTGCATTATTACGTCTCACGCGCATGCGCGCGCGCCTACGTACTGTTTTCTTGATTCCTTCGGCAGCTTTTCTTCTAAGTGGTATTATATATGTATGGTTCATGGCGAGTGGCTGACTCGATAAATCTATTGCAGCGCGTAGCGTCGCTTACGCGTACGTGCAAGTATACGGGATTAAGAATGTTCTAGATGAATATTTTCAAATTTTCTAATCAGCTGGAACGTCGACCGTGACGGTTGGGAAATGTGTCGCTTGCGGGTGGCGCGGACAGCGGAGAAGCCAGGAGGTGGTAAAATTTGAGTGAAACGAGGCTTAAGGGAGAATTCGATTAAAAATGGCGGATAGGTTGTCAAGCTGAACGAAGATGAGAGAATCGAGCGTGTTGGGACGTGTCTTTGAGTTTCGGACGAAAGTCCGAAGCAAGTGCGAGAAGGTGTCACTTTTCGATGAAAATCGCGCACGGAAGTTAACAACCAGTTTTCTAAAGTCATCGATGTAAGCGCGAGTCACATTTCTCGTCAATTCAGCGAGTTACAAGGCTGACGTCACCGGAGCCTCGACATAATTCGATTCAATTCGCTTAATTTTGCGAAAATTGCCAATCTTCTCTCGCGCGCCATCGTCACGACCGTCCCCCGCCACCCTGAGTCGAGAGCCCATCGTCGTCGTCGTCGTCGTTGTCGTCGTCGCCGAACTACCCCTCCTTCCGCGAACCCTCCTATGAATTTTCAGGACATCCCCACGGACGTCCCTCGTTCCGAGTTCCGCGTGTCCCTTGCGTCGGTTGTGTTTGGAACGTGGAAAGAAAAAGTCAAGATGGAAACTGAAGAGAGAAAATCAAAGCAGACGAAGAGGAAGAGGAAGAGGAAAAGAGTGACGTCTCGAGTGAAGTTGGCTTCGGAGTAGGGAAAGTACATTTTTACAGCGTAAAGATTCCAGAGGCACAAGGAGACGAGGGAGACAGGGAGAGAGGAGAGAATAAAAAGAGGAAAGGTCGCTCTGTGTGAAAGTTCATAAATTAGAAGCTCGATTGACCGGGTCGTGAGAGTGTGCGAGAGAGATAGAGAGAGAACGAGCGAGGAAGAGAATGAGAGATAGAGGGTGAGTCAGTTAAACTGACAGTGGCTTTTTTTTTGTACAGGCCCTTTGTTAGGTCCTGAAACAATGCGGCGATGTAGTGGCGGTTTTTTGCCTCAATTAAATGAACCCATCGACATTCATCTCTTCCATCAACGAGCTTCATAAATTTTCCAAGCGATTTCCACGTTCCTTTATACATATGTATTTACGTGACACGAGTCGCGAGTTAATTCGTCGAATGGTCCGCAGTCCACGTAGATTGACGAAAAAAAGGCCCACCATGAGTCATAGAAATTTTTCAATAAAATCGACGCACGCCGTCGGCCTCACCGCGCACTGTTCGAAAATTCAGCGAAACGAGCAAATTGGTACTCGTCGCATATTCGACCTGTGTCGCTTTTATTCGGGCCATTCAAAGTCCTCGGCTGAATAGAGCTAGTAGGTCGGATTAAATTTACAAAAGGACTCACCGTTCGGCAGTCACCAACGTGGAGGAGAAGTGTTCGCGGATTCCCGATGAGCCAGTGAATTAGGAAGAGGAGCGAGAAGTGAGAGAGAAAGAAGAAAAAAAAAGAAAAAAAATCCAGTCAATTACCAATGAAGCTCGAAAAGTCCAGACAAAATTCATAAATCCATCCGTGAACGTGTTCCGGACAGGTCGATAACCCAAAAACTCGAAATTACCACAACGTACGGCAAACTCCTTCATTTCCTCCCTTAAATACCCTTTTCTTTGAGCTACCCTTTACTACCCTTTCGCACCACCCCTTTTTTACACCGCATTTCACATCCTCGGACCGTCGGACTCTCCTAGACAGCTCCTCTGTGCCGGCTGCGGTTCAACCTGGCCTCGTGTTACCCGCGATAACGTTAACTTACTTTCACCGGGTCGGGGGATCGATAATTTTTCGCGAATCCGCATCAAATACGCAAGCGGAATACGATTGCGTATACCAACTGTGTCAGCGATGCAAATGTCAGAAATAAAGTACGCAGAATAGACAGACAGGAAGGAAGGAAGGAAGTAAGTAGCGGTATAGAAGTAAAATTCAAATCCCAATGCAAAAACTTATCCCCACAGAGACAACAGCGTTCCTTTTGAATTCAACGAATCACCATAGAAATAAGATTCTACTTGATAAATAGAGAGAACAGGAGACGAAATAAATGGAAATAAAGGGTTACAGGCTCGTATATCGCGATTAACAGCACTCAACAGTTTAGTATAACTCCCGTAAGGTTTTAACATTATCGAATCGTAGCATCTCGCGTTTAACAAACGTTTTATCGAATCTCGAATAACTTTATTTTTTATTAGCAATATTTTTATTCCCGCCGGTATCCTTCACGCGAGACGTGTTTGCCGTCGTCGTTGTCTGCTGCCGTCCCGTTTGCACTTCTTAGCCATTGCCAAATAGATAATAGACTAAATAATACCGAGGCTCTCGTCGTGTAGTTAAGCTGCCATTGACCTAACTGTAACTGTCAATTGGCTTCATCTAATATAATACAAATGTTTGAACCTCGGTAAAAAAATATGTACTTGGTAATACTGGGTTACGATTATTAAAAAATGCTGCTACGAAGACGACCACGACGGTGACGACGACGACGACGACGGAGACGCCGACGACAACAGCAGCGATGGTAGATCTCAACGGGTTGGCAGTTTAAATGCAACTATGCCTCCTCGGGTTTGGGTTGAGCGCGCAGGGCCATGTTCGTGGGAGTTCG
>JAYRCB010000248.1:268321-352782 GCA_036026315.1 Trachelus stipa
CCAGCCAACCAGCTAACCAGCCAGCCATCCAGTCAGTCGGTCAGCCAACCCCGGAACATAGCAGCCTTCCAGGAAGCTGCTACCACGTAGGGATATTCGTGTGAGCTTGACGAGAGACGAGTTAGGGTGTTCAAGGAAGTCCGTAACAACCACCAGGAACAACCCTTACGTATGGCAAGACTCAGAAAAGAAGGAGAGCGCGAGAAAGAGAATGAGATGAAAATAAGAAGAGGCACCAGCACAGAATAGAGAATTCGGTAGGGGCTTGAAAGCACGAAAATCCCAAAGTGACGCGGCGAATCGAATTGTCTCGTGGAAAAGTAAGATGGATGAAGATAACGCGAGACTTTCGGGACACCCTGAATATAGGAGACGCATGACACGAGAGTCAGCGTCAGCATGTCCTTACGCCATATATAAGGGTGGTTTTGCAAGCGACATAGAAACTTCGATGTTGCTCAAGAAAAACAAAGGGTTAGAGGGATGAATAAATTTTATTTAAAATCATACCCTCCCCCCCCCCGTCGCCGGCGCCGGAACCGATCCAAAAAGGCAATACCCGCTTCACGAATGAATTCTGTCAATTTTCTTATTTTCGAGGCTAAACTGGTGGAGGGGTAAGAAAAGTGTGTTAGGAGGAGGGAGAAGGGGGGGGGTGATAAATTCGGTGCCGTTTACGCGAAGTGATTTAGGGAGCTTAAGGGTGCGGAGGATTGTCGACGAGGGAGGAAGAGAGGAAGGGAGGGGAGGTGGCCAGTGGATCCTGTGACGCTCCGCGTTCTCCTGTAAATTCCCCTAATGAAAGTCTCCAGGGGATGTTCCAAGATCGTATTACTCGCGGAAGGTTCCCGAAGGTCCTTCCTCGGTACGTATGTCCTGCGCCAGGAGACGACGTAGCACGCTGCGTATTCGCCTTATTAAAACTTTAAAGAAAATACGCGAGAGACAAGTGTCGCCATCTACGGCTAGATAACCTACCTAGGGAAGCTTAAGCGTGTTACGTCATAGAAGGAAAAAAAAAGTGTCTGTATATAAAACCTGTAAGTTCCTACCGTGCTCAACCGAGCCCTTACTCTCGTAAGGTCAATCCCTCCTGGACCATCCCCTCCACTCTTCCCTCTGATCGCGACCCCGTCCCGCCCGAAGGCATTCGGAATGCCAAGTGAAAATTGTCATTCGGCCAGTGGTTAAATTCGCGAATTCCCCATTGTTAATCAATGTAGCTCCCGTTTTCGTCCGCCATGGTTTCCCCGAGTAAACGAACTTACTCGAGCCTGCAAAATATTATTACACGCTCCAATGAATTCGATCAGTTTCCAACATTGCATAAGCTGTCAAGCGCAGTGGGTCTATGCTTCTCACTCTCTCTCTCTCTCGCTCCCCCTCCATATTCTCTTTCGGCTTGAAAACAGGGAAGTTTGAGAGAGAGAGAGAGAGAGAGAGAAAGAGGATAGGCTATTATGCTATATATTATGCTGTACTAGAGAAGAGCATAATGTGTCGCGTGGGATTCGCGAACGTTACGTAGGTAAGGTGTACCGATCCAAGTAAATCTATAGCCGGTATTATAAGCCCCTGAACGTATAATAAATTCCACGTAAGTGCATAAGAGACAGAGAGAGAGAGAGAGATAGAGATTTCTCTGCCGTTAACCGTGAAACTTGGAATCTGACGGGTCGTAGCGCTTTGTTTCTGAAATGCCCTGTACAAGCTCGGAACAGGGAGACCATTGTTTCCGGAAAGGCGATCTTGGCTACTGACTCGAGAGTTGTCCCGGCAAATATTCTCAGGGTACTCGTACGTCACGGTGACGGATGAGAAAATTGATCAGCTACAGATAGGGAAACTGAGAATAAATTTTTTTCTTTAAATACACAACCCTGGCACAGATTAACAATCGAGAATGGCCATTTTCGATGACAGTGTAACGTCGTTTGGCTTACGAAAATATTTAGCGTTACCATATTGGCAGCCCTTCGCATAACCAAAATTGTAAGAATCCAGAGACCACGTGGTCCAACGAGAAAGAAGCTTCGAGAAGGACATATAGTAAAAACTTACCAGAAGCGTCCGAGCCTCGCGAATGACCAGACTGGCGACTGAAATGTCCCTAGAGTATTCTGCGCGGTACCAACCGTAAATATATCACTCAACGGCTTAGACATATTGACATTTGGTCGCGACCTGGTTGAAGTACGAGCATGCCTTATTAAACTCTCGAGTTAAGTTATGGGGGGCGGCCACGACCACCACAACCATCAGCGCCACCTACGCCACGAGTTACCAGAGATACCAACTACCCCTAGACGAGGGAGAGAGGGAGGGGCAGCAGCCCTGGAATCTCCAGGTCCTACGAGTACCTGAAGATTCTTCAGACCCGACGTCTAAGACACCGGCCAGACTGGGGCTTCTCTGTAGAGAGTTTCAACCCCTATTTCCAATAGAGCGAAGAATGTCATATTCGAGTCGTAGCCGGGGGGGTTAAGGGATGGAAGCTGTTAGAAATTCTAATACCGGTCAAGGACGATCATCCCTTATCGAGGGTTAAGCATGAAAAGGCTACGGGGTGTAATACCATTGCGTCTATATTGGTAACCACCCCCCCCCCCCTGACAACCCTCGGAACAAGTCACCCCCTATACCCGAAATCAACCCCTACCACGTTCCTTCCTAGACCGGACTCGTATCAACGTTGGTTTAGGCGACCGAGCGAAGCCTCGGCGTTACATTTGGGCTTTAAGAATCTAATCGAAAGTTTCTAGGGCTTCGAGCAACCGTCCGGGTCCGACAAGAAGAAAACTACCGGAGGGCAAATGTTAGAGGGTCAGGAAGAAAAAGGAAAAAGGGAAAAAAAAAGAAGAAAAGTAACGAACGCGCGGCGATATTAGTTCAAGTGGGTCGAATGAACCAGGCAGACAAGTCCCTATGGTAAAATTAAGGGATGAAAAGAAACTCTCGAACGTTTTAAAATTAAAGCATATACTCCCAAGCAGCCAAAGAGATTCCAGAGAGAAAAGAGTGAGCGTGCGAACAGAAGGTTCAACCTGGACAACGTTGAACTACTGGGGGAGGGATAGGTGAAAGGTCAACTTGTTAGGGGTAGTTCTCGAGGCAGCTAAAATGAAATTCATCGCTTAACTCACCATAGAGAGTTTACTATGAGGTTTTCTGGTTTAGTATGGGGACACCGGTTACGGCAAGTTATGAGGACGTAACGGTGACGTAACTTCCAGCCCCTTTTTTGCATCCCTCTCAGTTCCCTATGAACGAGGCGTCTGACGTTATATACATATATATTCATATATAGTATACATTAAAGCAAGGTACCTGTATAAAGTACATAGCCGTATTTCTTGAAAGGACGTCTCTCCTTACCTACCGAAAGTACCATTATATTCGTTCGATAACGACAGGTCGACTGTCCATAAGAAGAATACGTGTCTAAATGACTAATGACACAGGGTATATATAAGATGTCATTAAGAAATGACGAAGCGTTCGCGGGTTATAGTTTTAGTAAGAAGATATAAAGATGTCACCCAATAGGTAACAACTACGGTACGTGTCTGCCGTTTGTAGGATACTTATAGTCCGTCAGCGGTAACTGGGTTAATGGCAATAATAAGAGCAGGCGATGAGATAAATTGACAATACCCAGTGACGCGTAAAAAAAAATGATATTCCAATTTAAAAAAAAAAATGAAGGCTCGGGGAACGAAGAATAAAAAAATTTTCATCCAACTCGAAAGTAGGAATACAGCTGTTGGAGTCACCTGTCCAAACAGCCATTTTGCTGTGGCTATCGTTTCACGTTACCAATGTTACCACTGTTACCAGGACGGAGAACAGCCAGGTGACGGCCTGCAGGATCGGAAGGACGAAACGGAATATTAGGCAGCGCCAGTTAAATTCGTATATTCTTTTCTTTTCCCTCTTTTTCTTTTTCTTGAAAGCCGGGCCTAAGAATTCGCAGTCATGAGGATTCTGGGAATTTAAAGAGCGTCGGAGTGAGGGGAAACAGGGAGGGGAAATAGGAAGGGGAAGTGGGGATGGACTGGTGTAAACGTAGAGAAATTGAAAATGGCGGCGTTAACCGTGCTGAATCTGCGGGCCAATTTCCTACTCATGGAATATTCAGCTGCCGTCGAGATTTAACCTAGCTAGGATAGCCATTTCTATCATGTATATATGTATATATATATTTGCCTTCTATATCTCTACGTCCATATACTATTGCCATATAAAGAATATTAAATATCTCATAGTTATATTTATATATATACACACGCATACAGACGCTTGAAATTTTATCTCGTGTATCTCTTGTAATCAATATAAAAAAAAAAAAAGATTGACAGCTGTCATTTCGGTTACTCGATATTTCCTTACGGGTATTGAAATTGTACAGGCTGAGCGGATCTGAGATGCGAAAATATTAGTCAAAAGTTCATGACGATTCCGAAGAAGATGGGAATAATACGTAGGTGTGTAGAGTATGTAGTATATATACATATATATACTCCCCTAGGAATAATCGAGCGAGAGATAAGACGGTACTGCACCAGTAAGGGTGGTGCCCATCTGCCTTCCATGGGCTTACCAGCTGACATTTCTTTTTCCATTAACAACCAGTATATCGTATATAGGATTGAATTCTATAACGTCACGGCTTACGTAAAGTTTAGATCAACCTTTAGAAAGAAATTGTCAAACGAGTTTGTTCGAATACGAAAAAAAAAAAAAAAAAAAATTATTCGTCGTTGTATCGCTATATATATATATTGGTAAATAATTACTATACTTCGAGCTATACGTTTTTCAGTAAATTTCTCGAAAATTCATTGTCATACCTACGAAACATTCATGTCGCTGCACAATGGAAATCTATCCGAGTTTCTGGATCGGAAGAAGGGAATACGTTATTATCAGCTGGCGGCACGTGCCAGGGCCACGTGCGGGAGCAGATGGTTCGGCCACGTTACACCTTGCAGCCCCCATAACTGCGCACCGCTGTTAATAGCAACAGGAATATGTAACGGGTGTCCGAAAAATAACGCGAGTGTATTAGCGTGGCTGGGAACGTGATGAGATCAAATGATATTGTTTGCGTCATAGAGAGGCTTGGGAGATGGGGAAGAGAGGTGGAGGGTAAAAAGGGGGCGGGGGCAGGAGTAGGAGGGGGGGGGGTAGAGGGAGGGAGGGAGGGAAATACGAGAAGGTAAAAGGAGGAGGGAGGGCAGGCCGATCGAAAGAAGTCGAAAGAATAATAGGTCAAGCGCGGTGACGTAATTTCGATGTGGAAGATGAAAATAGAAAGAGACGAGGAAAAAAAAAGAGCAAGCATAGACAAAGTTATCGCAAAGAGTCCAACGGTTATTGGGAAGACTTTTTTTTTTCTCCAAACTTCCGGAATACAAGAGGAGAGCCAAGGGATTAGTTTCCTGTCCAAGAACTTTTTTTCCTGCACCCTTCGACCATAAGATCTGACTTTCTCCGTGCCACCTCCTGTATCCGAACTCCCAGCCCTTACTTTCTCCTGGACCCTCGGCGAACCCCTCGGATCGAAGTTGATATTGAATTTTTTTCTTCTTCTTTTCTTTTTACGAAAAACTTCATCCAGCTGGACCAACCAGGCTACGGGTGGCAGAAACGTTTAATTCTGCCGGGCTGGATTTTTCATTGGGACAGGAAGTCGATGGTTGATCAGGTATAGCTGCGGAAGGATGAACCCTGTCCTTGAGAAGTCGGAGAGAATTTAATGCAGGTGCTGGTCCAAGTGAGTAGTAGATTCTTGGTCTGTTCGTCTGTCTGTCTACCTCACTCTCGTGGCACTGATAAAAGTTCCTAACTTCAGTCTCGGGATTTCTGATCCACTCGTTTCCGGTAGTCGAGCAGGAATACACGTCGCAAGTCAATTTTCATTAGGACTGGGCTTGGCAGTAGGAAGGAGGGCGCGTGGAGGAAGCGCGGGCGTGGGTAAAAGGTAAACGACGGAGTGAGGATGAGACGACCGGTCGGTAAGGTAGGAACGCGAGAGATAGATTTAAAGAATGATCCCGGGGAGCCATAAGCACGCAAACTTGCGTGAGCTCTAGTTATATGTTTTCCCGGTGTGTAGGTCGCGCGCGCCACAGTCGCCCACCGTGCTAGTGCTGGCTCGGACAGACTTAATTAAATCAACTCGATTAATTAGGTTATTTGTCCAACTTGCTATCGATTTCGGTCCCTCCGGGCTATTGGAAGCGATACGGCGTCGCGACGCGGCACGACGGTGGGTTAATGAAGTTTGAGTGCTTATCGGTCGTTGGGCGAGTGGGGTTGGGGGGTGGGGGGCGAAGCCCTTGGAGGTTCAAAGTCCTGGATAAGAGGAGGTGGAGGGGAGGAGAAAGAGACGTCGAAGAATCGGAGACTGTTGAGAATAATAGAAAATCAAAAGGAAACCGTATTGCGCTATCTTAACAGGGTGTCCTTCCAAAGCGCGCGAGTCTATCGCGTTTCGAAATTCAATGTGCGTTTCCTTTGCGCTTCCTGATTTCTCTCAAGGACGCGTCGCGATGCCCGATACGCAGGTCCTATCAGCAATCCCAAGACCCGGTCTCACCAGAAGTAAGACCAGGAAAAGATCTAGCAGAAGAAAGCAGCATGGCAATCGTTAAAAAAAAAAGGGGCGAAAATATAACTAAAAAAAAAAATTCCCCAGAAAACAAGCGTTAGCCAGAGAGAAATCGGACGCGAATTTCGCGTTGAACGAGGATGACCCAGAGGGGTCGCGTTACGGAAGGGTGAAAGTAGTCGCTATAGAAATGGGAGCTGAGGGGTAGAAAACGAGAGGTAAAAGAGAGAGAGATAGAGATAGGGAACGGTTCTTGGCAATCGCTGCCGCAGAGAAACGTTATTCCCCAGATATGATAGCGTGCGATGGCGCACCCTAAGCCCAAATGAAAATTGACTTTTCTCCGGCGTCATGGGTAACAGCCTTGGCCACCCCCGAAACCACCCCCCGCGAGCACAGCCGAAAGCAACCATCCCCATCGAGCAGTCCGATTCCCAGGACCCGTGCACTATACCTATATATATAGAGGAAAGAGCGGCACTCTTGGATTGGCTGGTTTCGGTTAGAAGCCACCATGCAACCGCTCTCTCCTCTCTCCCTCCTTATATATTTCCACCCCCTGCCACCCCCTCGCTCCAACTGTTCTACATTGAGATAGATGATTCGTAAGGCTAAGGAGCGGCCCTAGAAGCTTTTGTAAGCGGAAACGTCGACGGGCTGAGGAATCGTCTATATACTGTAAACCCACTGTCGTCCATCCCCCATCTCATATCAAAACCCACCCTTACGATTCACCCCCTCGCATTCAACCCTCGCCGCTTAACCTCCCGCAACACGAAAGTTACCGCGTACCCGGGAAACGCTTGAGAATCAGCCTTAATTCACGATTCCCAACCGACTGCCAAGATTCGCGTTACCTTTCAACCCCCTACGAATCCAGGAAACCACCCTCATCCCTTACGAAACCCACCACGTGCATATCGCTTACTACCAGCGTATCGACTGCTGAAGACACTGCGTACGAGCGGTACGTCGATCCACTTGGTCGCCGTGCAAGCTCAGAGAACGTTTCAGATCGTGTCCTCGGGTCCGAGCCCAATGCGTATAGGCAGCAGCACGTGGAGGTGGGTCAATCGGCAATGGGATAAAAGTGGCCAGTTGGAAGGTCCAAAGTGACTCTGGGTAGGACGAGGAGCGGAGCCAAGAGAGAATCTAGGCATGGCAATAAACAATTACTTAAGGCACTATTACACGGGGGCACACCCACGCATTAGCCAGAGTAGAAGGCCGCACCCATCCGAGCCTGGGTTGGGCCTGCTGACTGTTGGTCTCTGGCTGCTGATTTTTCAAACTGCTCTGTCTCTCTCTCTCTCTCCTTCATATCCTTTCGCGTGTAAATCGAGACAGACCATCTCTCTCTAGCTATCGCACACTCGATACACGGCTGTTACTGCAAACAGGGTATATACCCCATGCGTGTCGACATGCCTACGTAGACCGGCAGAAAAGTCACTCCGCGTGTCCACGTCGATCATCCCGAGCTTTCTTCGATATTATACCCTAGCTCTGAAATCATCCCTTTATCTATATGCACAGTAGACCCCACCTAGGTATTGATGTCTTTCGAGACAACCCACGTCTCTAGGTCAGGTTAGTACAAAGCCGGTCATGGAACTTGGCTCCGTTAAAAGCCCATGGGTCTGACTCATATATCTGTCAAAGGTATATAGCCAGCTATGAGCTCAGTCGCCATTGAATTAGCAAGAGAACGAAATGGCGATAACGAAAGGATCTCTGTCGATCGTAGCATGTAATTCAGAGTGGATACTAATTATATAAAAGGAGGTCCCATCCCTTGCTACCACTATCGGACAGTTTTATTATCAATCTGTATTATCGACTAAGCGCGAGGCCACGAGGCTTTGGGCTCGTTTATATCAATAAGCTCGCTGGTTATTGTGAGTCGGATCAGCTCCTGGCTCGCTCGGTAGCCCTGGACGTGACGCAATACGGCTAATCCAACAGTCCGGTATTTTAGTGATTTTACTTGTTTCACTTATTTCAAAGATGGATTTCATTCGCTCACAGGCGACTGTGTCACTGTCAGGGGATTGGGGACGGTGAGGTAGTCATTCATGGTCGAGCTGCGTCTATCCCATACATTAGAGCCAGAGACAGGCTCTGCCTCCTAATAAGCTCGTTAGCTTGATAAACACACTGTATGCACCATGTCAGTACAGGCCACATATACACGTGCAGGTGAATGTACCGTGTGTGGGACTGATAATAATAAAAATTTTAGGGGGTGTCGTAATGAGAAAAATTCAGTCTGTTGAAAATTGGTTCAAGGCCACTGCTGATAATTTTTCGTAAATTCTCAGTGGTTCTTGAAGTGGAGAATTTTTTAGATAAATATATATATATATATATATATACACACACATGACAAGTCCAGAAAGAGAGGGAGCGAGATAGTCGTGGGGGGGCGGGGGGCGGGGGGCGGGGGGGGTTTAAAACGGAGAGAAATAAAATTGGTACATTATTCTCAGGAGGAACTCGGCGTCTCGTTGTGTAAGCAGATGGAAGGGAAGAGCGTCGAGACGTGACCAACGGAAGTACCGGTTGCCGATACATTTCCGGTCGGGTTCGCGAGCCACTTCGAGCCAGTCTGAGTGCCGGGGACAATATGGTGGGCGAGGACCAGTTACACGCTACGTGCTCACGATTCTACGAGTGCGCACTATCTGGCCAGGTCCTTCGATACTGTGAAGAACGAGTGCGAGGTGGTGGAAGAAGTCGGAGCGTTGTCGAGGATGTGGATGATGTGCTCGAGGTTATGCTGGCAGACTTAAAGGAGTGCCAGGAAACGACGTGCTATTAGCAGCCGTAACTCTAGCCTGTACGGGCCAAGGATAATTGGACTAATGGTTTTTTGAAGGTTTGGTTCATGAATAAGAAGTCATTGGGTAGGCAGAGTCGACTCGACCAATCTAGAAGCCTACGCGCCTACAGGAAGTCCGAGCGCCATGGGAATAGACTTTGAGAGAGGGGAAGAGGACGGAAGGAGAAATGACAAGAGAATTAATGGCTAATCGAAAGATTGCTTTAAAGAATTCGTTTTGATTCGTTTGACAATTTTCTATCTTGATTAAAAGATTTTTTTTATCTTTGATATTCATTCACGATAAGATTTCACCGTTGGCTTGTTCGAGGTGGTAGCGATTGACATTGGTTTTTGAATTCAGCGATGATTCCAGTTTTCTTGGACGAGGAAATACCAGTTGCTGACTATTCAGTAAGGCCTTCGGGTTCTGGTAGCTGGGATAATTCGTAAAGTGGGTCTAGGGAATTTTATGTTACGTCACTGGTGACCCAGTGACAACAGGGAGGACACACCAGGCAAATGTCTACGGGGTAAACTAAGCAACATCAGCGGAGCGGGATCAAAGTCTAGGAATTGCTGAGTAACGTTTCTAACTAGCTGTCCGGTTCATTCGTCCAGTATTCACGGCGGAAGGTTGGTAACTGGTAACCCCGAGAGATACCTAGAGATCAATTCGGTAGTAGATGAAGACAGTGACGTGGATCCAACTGGGGATGCTGGTCAGAAGGTTGGATTCATCCCTTACAGGAAACACGCCCTAAACTGGTACCAGGATTAGCATAGAGATTGGTATCGGTACCAAGTGCAAGATCAGTGAGGATGGAGGTTCCTAGTCAGACGGTAGGTGTCATGAAAAATCTTAGCCGAGGACTCTGTAAAGAGTCCATAGAGAGTTTACTAGGTCATAACAGGGGTTGGTGAAAGGGTCGAGGATGTGGAATGGAATGAACGAAGTTAAAGGGGGGGAGAAGGGGGTAGAAGGTAAAATAAGGCACTAGGGATACCAAGAGAAGGACTGGGTCGAATGTTTACGAGTGAGACGTCAAGCCCAAAGCTTCACATAACTAGTTATGAGAGGTCCAGCATCCACTGAGTTCTATGGTTGTCGGTAGGAGGTCATACGGTCCCAGGGGTAAAGGGTCCAGGGTGCCGGAGAGACGTTAGGACCCGTAAAATATTAAATTGGCAAGCGGCACCCTTTTTCCTGCAACCGCACCTTCCCCCTTGTCGCCATACAATCCCCCTGGACATAACCGAGGAAATCACTTGGAAAATCCACCAGGAATTCGTTATCATCCTCGCGCCCCTCTCTTCCACATGATTCCGAAGGTGAATTTTTTTTCCTTTTTTTCAGACAAAAAAATTCCTACCGTTATCCCTTTATATCCACTTGCCACCGTCGGTCTATCCGGTCTAGGGAATTTCTTACTGAGAGAATTTCAAATGTCAAATATATCAGGCAAAAAAACGAATAAGGACTTTCCCCGCGGAGTTTACAGCGCCGCCACTTTATGGCCACGAGAAAAGGACTTTTTGATTCCTCCTGCTCCGGTAACGAGATCGTTCAAATTATTTTACGTGGTGAAAATGAAATTTACCCGGCGAACCAGGGTTCGCCACGAGTTCAATTACACTTTGCTCGATACCCAGCCGTCCAGAAAACAGCACTCGGTTTCACCTCAATTTGCACCAAATATAAAGATTCGCTGAATGCACGCAGCATAGGAAACAGAGTGCTGGAAATCCTCTAGAGACAATTTCCACAAGGGCATTAATGAAAGGAAATATATATATATACGATCCTTATCACATATCGGATAACTTTTGTCTCGGTATCTCCAAGAATTTATAGTAAACTTATGAAAGATTGATTTTCATGAATTATTCCAAATTTGTACAGAGGATTTGAGCCAGCTGCGTACTGTTCGACGGTGTACCGTCTCTATTGATCGAAGCTCAGAGAGGCATAGAGTTACAGGCCAGTGGCGTCAACCCTCTCCTCTCTCTCTCTCTCTCTCTCTCTCTCTCTCTCTCACTCTCTCTCACTCTATCCCACAGGATACCCATCCCACGAAAAGCCACAGATTCTCTCCTTGTCTCTCCCACTCACACTCTACACCCCTGCAGAATCCCACTCTCTCTCTCTCTCTCTCTCTCTCTCTCTCTATTTGGTCCTGTACTATCCGAATTCCATTTCCGTCCAATTACAATTCATCCCCATTTCAAAGCGGTAGTCACGTGTTCATTTACCCAGCGCGCGAAAACATTTATTTTTCCACTCCTCTTCAGTCATCCCAGATCACCGAGTCCTCCCACCGTCTCAACCATCAAACCCGAAGACCCCCCCTCGCGTACAGAACGACAATAAGAAGAAGCCCCGAAGGATCCAGAATTCAACAGGATTTTACCTACGTTCCTTCCAAAGGAATATACACGCCCGGGAGCCAAAGATCCTCCCTTCGAAATGACTTTTCGACCTTCTATTAAGAACCAAGTCGAGCTAGTAGAATCGGCCGGAGCATAGTCAGACGAAGAGACGCGTCAATCTATAGCAGTCGATAGTCAGACAAGAAAAAAAAAAGACTCCAGAAATTGCTGTTACTTTTCTTCTTTGGACAAAACGAAACTCAAGTGGATGACGCGATCGACCATGAAACAGCTAATTGGCTCGTTAAGCGATTATCCAGTTTCAATCGTGAGCTCCATAATATCTACGCCCTCAGACGCCTCGATACTTTGATCTTAAACAGCCTTGAGACAATTTTGAATTTTTTTCTTCTTTTACGATACATTTTTTTTTCTTCCTTGATATTCAAGTAAGACCTAGACCATGTTCGGACGATCTACCAGTGTATCCAGGTTATCCCTTACGTGTCTCTATGACGCAGCAACGGAGCCAGCCAGCTGGCATGCACAGCCAGCTCAATTCTCTCTAGGTTTTCTACGATATAAAAATTCCCCCGGGGAGGGGGATTGAAAAAAAAAGCTCAAACCGTGTTTACACGATGCTACCAACCAAGTTCGGATAGCTGGCACGGATCGATCTAAGTTTACGTATGTGCGGCAACGGCGCCGTCCTTACAATTCGTGAATTCGCCTAGCAACAGGGAGTAGCGTACAAAGTTACCAGCAAGTCTTACATGCCGTCGCCGCCGCCGCCGCTGCACTCGTCGATACCAACAAAAAGCGATAGTTATAAATAACAAATAATTCGTAGCGACCTATCCGACGCCTTAACTGGAAATCGAGCGATTGTCAACAACGAGTCGTGCGCGAACGTCAATTTCGACGTCAACAAAAAGTCATTAACTTATTACGTCATCGAGTGACAATAAGCTCGTTAAATCATCCAATTAAATTAGCCGCTTGAACGGGACAGTTTGAAACGTCAAAAAGCCATTAAAAAAAGAAAACATTTCTCAATTCTCAAAACGGCGACAGTCTGAACCGTTGGAAAGAATTAAAAAAAAATCCACCCTGTATATAATATTCCCCGTGTACAATATTCAAGCTATTACGTTCCTTAGCTTCCTACCGAATTCCTACCAATTTCCGTTCCAAGCTCGATCTGACAAATGGACCATCTTCTACCTACGCGCCGTAACAGTCATTGACGATCTGTCAGGATTAATTAAGATTTTTTTTTTTCCTTTTTCATTCCTCCAACTACCAATATCTCTCCTACGTCCCATACCCAAGTATATAGTACTTAGGTATAAAAGGCGCGGTGAGTTTCCAGAGCGCGATCAGTCTAGCACGACGACGAACGTCCCGATCAGCCACGTAATAATAAAGAGGTCCAGCTTTATTCCGTGCCGAACCCAACTATAAAAAGATGTCGCAGAACGAGAGTAACGTCAGTGCCTCTCGCGAGAAGGATATGTCGACATCGAAGAGTACCTCCCTCCTGAGATTGAACCAGGAGGGACGGTCGGATTGGCAGGATCACGAGACGGACTCGGAGATCAGTGAGAACGACTTCCTGACGAAGGGTGCATTCCTGCTAACGCCGAGTCACGAACTGAGTATGGAGAAGGCAGCGACGATCTGTGAGAAAATGAATTTTCGGTAAGGAAAAGAAAGAAAACAAAAAAGAAAAAAAAAAGAAAAAAATTAAATACCTGCTTCATAACTTGTCTAAGGGATGTTCTTTTTTTTCGCTCTCTCTCTCTCTCTCTCTCTCTCTCTCTCTCTCTCTCTCGTCCTACACAGGGGTGCCTTCTCCCTCACAAAAACTGCAACCGGCATACTTTTCAAGTTCAGCAACATCGAGGACTTTCAAGCGGTTTACAAGAAAGGATTTCACAAGGTGACCGGGGCGCGTTTCTATAAAAAGGTATACACGTTGAACCTTCGTTGATCTTGCATACCAGTCGTGCAGCTTATAACCGCAATGATTGTATAATATACAGTTAGAAGGTAAAGCACGAAATACCCTATATAAATCCTAGGGGATTTTCAGGTTGCCATACCCTGCAGACCAGCCAAGACGTTCACGGTCTACGTGCTGGACGTACCGGAGGAGCTACCGGAGGAAGACATCAGACACGCTCTCTACAAGTACAGGTCGATTGTGGAGGTGACGAGGCTCCCACTGAACACTGGTACAGTGTGTAAGTACTTGGGTATTCTCCGTGATAGAGCGACTGATAAATTTCATTGGTGAACTATCAGTGAAGGCGATCAACGAAAAAGTGAAGAACGACGCGCAAAATTTAAACGAGCCGGCCACCATCTATACTGGTCCACCAGTGATCAGGGTCACTCTGGCGAGCGTTGACGAGACTTCAACCTTGCTCAGCCGTGGATTGGACTTTTACGGTGCGACTTACTTCCCCACGGAGACACCGCACCCCTCGATTCAACCCTTGACCAAGTACAAAACCAACAAGTGGGTAGACCCTGCGATGACGGAGTATTTTTTATTTTTCATTCAGATCCTAATATTTTTTCATTCTCAGGTGGGTCGACCTGGCAGCGATCGGAACGGGTCAGAGAGTTCGCGACCTTCTCCCGGTGTTTGATAACGCGGGATTCAGCAAATTGCCACCCCCGTCCAGCCGAGTTATCAAACCGCCGCGAAACTGATCCAACGTAGATCCGGGATTGGACAGATCGATGAGATCAAACGTATCGACTGTTAATATGGGATCGATACCCGAAACGAGAGTGGATCTTTATTTCTTGCTGCAAGAGATTTCGAATATCCTCACCCCCCCCCCCCCCACACGTCCGAGAGTAAAATTTTCAAAAAATTAATTAATTCGTCTGCTACTAATTACGTAATCACTGGCACCAGCCCATCAAGTATACGGCATGGATGTATACAACATATATATATATATGCTACATTGATAGGAAATAATTAAAATAACACGTAGACCAACGTCGACGATTGGTCGTTCCTATTTCATCCCTTATCTCTTATCACCGATCGATGTAATATTTCCTATATATATAAACTCTCCATCTAATTTCGATAAATAATTACATTCGCCATGTTCGATACTGCAATAATCGGGCTATCGTTCCTATACAGCCTTCTTCGTCCCTTAGTCTGAGCCACTTTTCATCCCCTATACATATTTGTATGATATACATGTATATGAAAAACTTACCTAACGAACTTCCGTGGCCATACGTTAGTAGAAGAGCGTCGCACTTAATAAAAAATTTCCGAAAAAAAAATAAAATAAAATAAAGTCCAAATTACTCTTGTACAATTTTTCACTGGAAACTTTACCCCCCTCCCTGCATACCGTCGTAATCCTTCCTTGGAAACGCGTCCAAGATAGCATCCCCTATGCATTTCCACATGCGCACGGGGTACCGTGAAATTCTATGGGAGTACTAACGATAAAGGTAAGTTAGGGAAATGCATCGTTAGTACTATTGCCAGTCCCGTAATAACCGTACGAGCGTCGGCGCAGCGCTAGGGACTGCTAACTACTAATTGTTACCAACTTAAACGTTACTGAAATAGCAGCAACGATGCTCGAGAGTGGTATAGGGGATACTACCCTTAGCGACATCCTAATCGCTGAAACGAATTCCCGTACGCGCGAACTATCCCCGCCGCGCCTAATAATCCTGCATCGTGAATGGAGGGATGAAAAAAAAAACAAAAAATTTTAATTACACGCGACGACGCTGCCGGGCGTCGCGACGTCCAAAGGTAATTTTAGCCATTTCTAGATTCTGACTTCCTTGTCTTATTTCTTTTTCCTCGTCTTTCTCCGTCTCCTTACCTCCCTTCGCGTTTCTTTCCACCCCCTACGCCGAACTACCTTACGACCCCCCCCCCTGCTGCCCCCTCCCGGACTTTGGACGATCTATCATCCACCTGAAAGGGTCTTATCCGCCATGAGACATGGCCGTAGGAGAGTATAAGCAATTCTTGGGGAATGCGATTACGTCCCTCTGTACCCTCTAGGGGATGAAGCCTATGTATAGTATATGTATATATATACGCAGGAGATGATTTGGAAGTAAATGCTATGTGGATGAAAAGGGGAGTCAGAGAAGAAGAAAAAAAAAAGATGCCTTGCACCCTTAGGCTGAGAATTAGACGAAGAGTTTTTTACAGAGAGAGAGAGAGAGAGAAGAAAAAAAAAGAAAGAAATATCAGACCTTACACAACAGGTCATTCCCACGAACGTGTATTACGAAATTTTTTTTTTTTCAAAATAAGGGATGTACCCGCGAGACTATTACCAACCACCCTGCAATTACAATAAATGCAATCGGTATCGGATAATATATCTCGTGGAAGTTCTGGAAACGATGACGTACGGTTGAGCGTAGAGAAAATGAGAAAATCAGTGAAGTAATGAGGGGTCGGCAAGGGGTGCAAAAGCGGAAGGGTAAAAGGGACTTGAGCACGAAAGGTTGGAAGAACGAGTATGGGGTGGTCGAGTGGCACCAGAAGTCGAAAGGATACGACGCGAGGGGATGTAAAATCGTAGGGAATCTCAGGGGGTGTCAGGGGGTGGTAAGATGGCGCCGATTAAAAATGTATATGGAGCGTGTGCTAAGTAGCAGCCACTCTAGGGTTGGTTCGATGCGACCCAAGGGTGAAGAGGGAGGGGGGAGGGGGAGGGGGAGGGAGGGGGGTAGAGGGGGCCCGAGGAGAGGCAAAGAGTAAGGGAGGATTTGGAGGGGACGATGAGAGGCTTCCCCTCTCCCTCAGCCCTCTTATCACTCGCTCTACTCTCTCTCTCTCGCTCTCTCTTTCACCCTCCCACCCTTGCACCCTTTTGAATATTTCGAGAACGCGTGGTAAGCGCCTCTGAAGGGCTGTCTCTTTCGAGCCTGCGTTCCTAATCGCACTGAAATCATCTATATTATTATGTACCCTGTTTATAATGCATGGTTCTCTATCTTATTCCTTCAACCCTTATATTCTCTTAATGCCAGAAGCGCACCGTTATCTTTGGATTATGCGCGGTCGGTGACATCCGGGACGACCTTGATAACAGGAACATTGATGATAAGAAATTGTCTGAGAATCTATGACTCGTGAGAGAGAAAGAGAGGTAAGTTAATTTTTGAGACACCCGTTAGACCTCGGTACTTGAGGAAGGGGGGGTAGCTGAGTGAGAGAGAGACGGAGAGACTAGGACGATGAGGAGGAAAGAAGAGAAAGGTGGTTCCAAAAGAGAGAGAGAGAGAGAATAGGCGGGAGAGGGGGAGGCGAGAGGGACAGTAAGAGGAAGCAAAGAAAGAGGCGAAACTGGACGAGTGTCTCCCGTCATGAATTTCATCGACGTCCTCGGGATGGCAAAGGAAACACGCGAGAGCTCGACGCCGACGCCAGACGTCGACGTCCGGAACGCACCTAGGTAGTTCGTAGCGAGTTTAATTAGCGAGTCCGTGGGGGGGCACTGAGCAATCTATCAGCAACGTCCCATGCCAGTTCTACCAACCCCCTGAGTCCAACCCCATTTTGCCCCCCCCCCCACCCCCCACCCACCGACGACGACCCGACGCCACTGGACTAATTAAATAAATATACGGAGACCGGCATGTCTCGATGACGCAATGGCAAACCTTTTTTTCTCCCTCCTCCCCCCCTCTCACACACACACGCTGTATCCGTCTAATTTGTTTTCTTAAACCTATATCGCTTTTCCATTTTATTCCGTTTCTATCCCTCGCGAGAGTGAGACATAGAGACAGAAACCAAGTCCACTGACAGATCGACGCGAGACGTCGTCGTCGATCGAAAGTGAAGGTACTTTCACCCAAGTGACCAAAAGCTGTAAAGATGTAAAGAAGAAGAATTTTCCAGAGTCTTCTAGAAACTTCGAGGCGACCATGAATTTTCGTCGCGAACGTTTCGAGTGGAGGATATAAAAAAAAAAAAAGAAAAGGGTCGAGTACGGACACCCGGATCGGTTGGAAGAATCTCGAGAAGGACCAAAAAAAAAGGAAAAATGAGAATGAAAGATAAAGAAGGTCAAAAGTGCTGGAAGAGATGGCCTCGTGACAAGGAACTTTGGCGGATTCTTCGATAACTAAGGGACGCAGCTATCCTAGGGTCTGTCGAGGATAACTTTGGAGCTTCGTCCTTATACCCGCGTACGCCAGTGCCAAGGGACGACGAGACTTTCAGACAATAGGAGGGAGAAAAGAGGGAGGATGACGAAGGGTCGGCAGAAAATCGTCCTTCGATTGTTTGATCTATAATTCGTTCCTGTCGCGCGCGTCCATGGGAACCAAATGTAAATGTCGATATGGAAGTCTGCAGGAACGGTAAGGCACGCGAACCGCCGAGCTCTAGCGACGTCCCTTAGTTGCAGCAGAATTCCGGTAGGTGGAGCGAGGATAGAAGCGAGTAAGAGAGAGAGATAGACAGACATGGAAGCGGGAAGAGGGAAGTGAGAAAGTCAGAGGAGTCAGAAAAGTTGGGAAAACCCTCGAAGCAAGACTTTCAAGAGTCGAAGAAAGATTCCGCGAGAGTGAGGGAGAGGGATGGAGGGTGAGAGTGAAGGAGGGGAGGGGAGGGTAAAAGGAGGAGAAAAAAGGTAAAGAAAGGAAGGAAAGTGCGAGAATCAAATGGTAGGGTGCCCAAGAGGGAACCCCCATAAAATGACGTCGGCGCAGTGGGAGGGGGGGCACACCAGGGGATGAATATTAAAATGTAAAGTTCCCGGTAAATTAATTGCGTTAACGTCAGGATATTTTCTCCTTGCCGAGCTTTTCTTATACCTTTTTCCTTTTTTTAATGCCCTTCCTCCATCGTTCCTCCGTCCTTCGTTCTCCTTCACTCCCCCTATGCTCCCGTCCTTCTCGTACGTGCCAGTAACCAGCATCCTTCGATTACACGGCATCCCTGTATCCGCTAACCTTCCACTGGTTTACCCTCTTAACCTTTTGAATATTCAATGACCGCACCTTTGCTTTTGTCTCGGACAAAAATTGCCCTTTTAAAAAACCGCCATTTTGACGAACAATCCTTCTCCCCCCCACCCATTTGAACCTTTAGCGTTACCTGTACACATATACCTGTACTGTCTATGCCTAAAGAAAAACCTGTGTGTGTGTGTGTCTATATATATATATATGTGTATATATATATATACGTACTTTATCTTCCCCAATTATAATGAATAAAAATAAAGGACAGACGGGAAAAAGTGCTAAGACGGAATGGAATGGAGAAAATGGGAAAATTAACAAGGGCTTAGCTAGGGGTAAGCGTTCGGTTGATCTACGGACGTTTTGAATGTGGTACGAGATCGAGAGAGACAGAGAAAGAGAGAGAGAGAAAAAAGCGTAAAACCATATAATATCTGGAGATTAGTACCCACGCCCGAAACCCACCATTCTCTTTGCCTATTGCAACGCCTTTCCGCCATTTTCCGACCGCCTGCCTCTATGGCTGTTAGTAAGCTGCAAAGCAGCAAGTACCTGGTAGCAAACCAGAGAGCGTTATAAGTTACGAGCAACGTGCCTCACGTAACCCGGCAATTAACATGATCTACAGCATAGATGTAATAACGCGTACTTCCAGCCAGTTTTAAGTATTTCGTTTCAGCGGTAGAAAAATATGGGAGCTCTTGCTATCGAGTTACCCCTATACCGCGTCCAGGGTCTACCAATCTACTTTAGAGAATCTAACTAGAGAGGTCAGGTATAGTTACACTTTCCCACTAGATATTCCCCTAGGACGTTTACCCAGCCAGACAGTTGCAGACCTCTCCGGTGTAGGAGGAAAAAAAAAACGTCAAAAGAAAACGATACCTTCAGCTTCGGTTTGAGATGCTGATCAATTATTATTTTCGTATAGTAAATTTCATTAACTCACCATTGGCTGAAAACGGCTGATTTGGACTTTCTGAACGACGACGCAATTCCCCTGGCTTCGATGTCGACAAAGTGTTCTCAATTCTGACACTACACTTATCACACGCGATCGCACTGTGAATTGATTACTGTCACCAAGTCGAAATGTTTATTCGACGATGTACCGACTGCCATGGACGTCTACCAACTGTCTTGTGTCATCGCGTGAATCACTGGTGGTCGATACTGTTATTGGGCTGGTGAATACTGTAATCAGTAGAAACGTCATCGTCAGCCAGACGCGTTCTGGAGTTAGGAAGGATGTGCTGTAATAAATAAACAGCGGTAATTATCAACTGGACAATGACGAGGAGACGATTGCCGGAACTTATTAATAGACAGTGTCCATGGCTCTTTTAACTGACCGGTAACAATGCGATTGGTGATCCGGGCGGGGTTTTTGAATTTTTAATAGAGACCAGGACAATGGCCAATGTAATAATTGAAGTGTCAGGCGTGACAGGGGATGTTTGGAGGGAATTGGTATTATGAAACAAAGGGTCAGCATGTAATGAGCTTTCCTTTATATATTTTGCCAGGAATAAATTATACGGACGATTGGATAAAATAGGGCTGGCACCGTGAGTTAAATAGATATATCACTCTGTACGACTGGCTAGTGGGTTGAGGGTGAAAATTGATTTATTTTCTAAAAGGCCGTAGTTCGCCGTTTAAGAAATTCTTGATAAAGGATACTCGATGGTCGAGGAATATTCGATACCGGGACTAAGGGTGCTTCTTGCGGGTAAGGGTTGCGAGGAAAGAACCCAAACGAGGGAAACACCCGGGAAAGTTGATATTTTCGAAAATAATGCCGGGCAGATTGCGGGAGCCATTTAATTGCGAGGGAGCACTCGCGATTTAATGATACTTTCGGAATATGGGGAGGGGTGGCTGAGTTATAATGCTAGCGAGGGTCCGAGGGCACGTTCGAAGATGCCAGAGGAATATTAGAGAGAAATGATGAAACGCGAGAAGGGTGCGGTGAAAAATTTCGGTGACTGCCATTCGTATAACGAGTCCGAGAAATGAATTGAGAATACTTGTTGATTTTTGGAAAAAGCAATGCAGACAGTTAATACGGTACGTATTATCTTTCCTATTCCGTAAGTTCATCGTCCCTTAAAAAGCATCCCTCAAAATCCTGCCTCTCTCCCTCCACCCCAACCGGGCAGCCAGAGACACAAGACAACCCTCAAGTGAATAGGAATCGTATCCTGGCATAATTGCAACGAAATACACGAGATGTATATAAGGGACGAAGCTATAGAGACTAAGGGGATGCTTTCGAATAGACAGATACCGTGGTAGAAGACGCGGCGTTGCGACGGCAGACCGAGGGTTTGTTATACAAATAATTATGTTAATTGGTGGAGCATTCTGTTTCCATTAGTCGACCGTGCCTGCCGTCGCCGCCAAGGTAACTTTAGGGTGAGTCTTGTTTTACCAAAGGTTTATCAAAGGGAGACGAAGAGGGTCGGGGAGTTTTCAAGAAACCCAAACCCGCTTAATTCAAGCCCCCGCAGCATCCCATGTTCTCCACGTGGTACCACCTGGTCCTCTGGATTTATTAATTTTCTCCCTGATCCGCATCCGCACCCTTGGCCTCGCAGCATTATCGTCCCTCGTGGATCCATGCGATTCCTCCGCCTTTATGTCCATAATTCTATTTATCCGTCTCAGCAGCATCATCGTCGAGGTCCAGGATACTGTTAGTCAGGATGTAGATGGGGATGCACGGTGGTCGTGTCGCGGTCATTTAAACGACATAGAGTACATCCCAGCCTCGTTAAATAGCTAGAGCTTGACGGTTACGGAAGTGCCCTCTTTTCACGGTGTTCCATCCTGAAGTCAGGATGCTGCGAGGAAAAGGATCATCTACATATGAGAGTTAAAGCTTTATGACTTTACCCACTTTGCATTAAAAGCGTTTCCGCACGGTTAATGGACGACTTTCCTGCTAACGAACTGCTCCGTGGAATTATTGATGCTTTCGAGTCACGATGGAAGGAGATTTCTCTCTCTGGGTCCCTCCTTTACTTTATCTTTCTTCGTCTCAATCGCCTTTATCCCTCCAGAGTATTGTCCGCCGATGGGTGTCCTTGATCGACAAACAAAAAACCGATTATCCCATTATGCAATTCAACTCGCACCCCCACTGACTCTCTCTCTCCCCCCTCCCCCCCCTCTCCCTCTCCATCTCTCACTCTACCAATGCAAACTAACAATTCATCCCTTAGGCGCTTCCAATTTTGTAGTATAATTATTTCATTTCTTCTATTTACTTTATATAATGGAGTTACATCCTATTGATTCTACTAATAATACCATCAACTCTTGCACGGTAGACAGTGGCACTACTGACTCTCTTGGGCAGGAGAATTCACTGGTTCTCTGCCGGACCCGTTAATTTCATTACTTCAGGTTTCTGTGCAAGGGAATTTTAGCGAGCGAGAACACATGAATATCCTGGTGGCTCCAGGTCCAGAGGGTTAGGACTGCAAACCCATGAGAGGGGGATGTGGGAGGGGTGACGTCATACAAGGGATGGGCATGAAAATGTAGAGGAAAGGGAACGGAGGACACATACCAACCAGGACCGGCTGAGGGGATGAATTCTGTCGCGTCTCTAGTGCTGGAGGGATGTAAAGGGTTGCAGAGGGTCGATTGCTCGACAGGGCACCTCCCCTCGCCTGTTGTAATTTGAATTCCGAATGAATTGAGTTCGAGTCTTGTTTGAAAGTAGTTTGAATCTGTCGGAATAATCTTGTGTACTTGAGGATGAAGCGGGGTTGGCGAAGAACGTGAGGGGAGGACAGGAGAGGCGGCAGCATACGAGTCTAATGCGAATCGTCCATCGTCTCTTTTTTTTTATCTTCCATCTAGCGCCCGTCTACTAGCTGCTTCGGCTACAACATATATTTTCTTTCGAGGTTACATTTTCTTACTAATAATACACGAAATGAACAAAAAAATATAGTTATTTCGGTCCTTTCGATACTTACGATGTATATTGCTTCATACGTGCTAACTCGTAAACTTCGTTTCCGAAACTTCCATCAACTTTTATTGGCCATCCGACCGATCCATTCAACGCTAATACAGTATAGACTCTGAAAAGGAGTTGGCTTAAATGGAGGGTCGTCTGATTACTTACACAATTGCAAGGGCAAGAAGCTGGAAAGAAAAAGCCAGTAATATACTACAGTAAGAGTGCTTCAGAGAACAAGGATGCAATGCTAAGTATTTTTTGTTAAAATGCCAAATTTATAATAACGCTTTTAACAATTTTGAAGAAAAAAAAATCGAAGAACTAATTATGTATTTTAGGTTTGGTTATACATTAAAAACCAAAATAAATTGCAAATGCCTTTTTTCGAGTCTATTCATTAATTTTTAATTTTAAATTGAAATTATATAATGGAATCAAATTACTAGACGTTGCAGCTGGTTTTCATTTATATATTCACGTACATTACGACTGTACGAGTTATAACAAGCCAATTTGTTTCGAATTAAAATCTTACGCTTTAAATTAATTTCCGTGTCTTCCCGTTTCAGAGCTATAACAAAGTCGTCTTCGTTTGTATCCTATTGTTTCGTTATTCTCGCGTCGAATTCCACAGTGTAACACTAATATCCATAAACAGTTAATCCTTTGAGAATTTCATCCCGTAAATCTAGTGTATACGTATTTAGGATCCATCCAAGATTCCCATGATTTTCAAACGGCGTTGCAAAGGGATGTTGTAAAATTCTTCTGCAATTCCCTACACAGAGGTATAACTATTGAACGTAGATTGACCGTGCAACTCGTCTTTTAACTCTACCACTGTCTCAACTCCTCGCTCTACACAATATAGAGGAGTGAATACTCCGCAAAGTAGTAATTCAGTAATTCTGAGTGGCTTTAGTATGTTCCGTAACGGCCTGGCATAAAGTGAATTTTATCGGCGCAAGACGCCCCGGATCGAATAGCTTCCCGTCGATTAACTTAATTAGACAATCATCTAATGAATTTCCCGGCTAAACCATTAAGAGGGGTACCGGCGATCAGTGACTAATGCAACCATATCTTTTACTTCGTGAAACGACTAAACCCGCCATAATCGATTCTAGTACTTGTAAGTTATTAAGCCACAATGGCAGTATAACCTCAAAATGCATTAGACAGATGGCATATTTAGTAAGAGAAATAATTACACAATAGATTTCGAGTGACTTACCCTGGCAGCAAATTCTTCCATGGCTCCTCCACACTCCCATCGTAAACAATTCTTAGTCTGCATCAGTTCCAGAAGGCAATCTAGTCGCTTTTTTGTCCAGTTACCTTCACATTGAATTAGGTCGCACAAAAGTTTCCGCTTCGACCGACCTGACTCCTCGTGAATCTTTCATCGAATTAACCTGGTGCAACAGGTAGACTTTGCACGTAGAGTCGCGGATTGTTTAAATGTAATAAAAATTTTAACGTAAAAGAAGAAGCGTCCACGTTTTCTTTCGCGTCGAATTAACGCGCAACAGGTGTCAACAAACCCTAGGGACTTTCTACACACGTTCCCACTAGAGCCAACTACGGTACTGCGCGCGTCAAGTTCTAGTCTCTTTAGAATGACTCCGTTGTATTGATCAATGACAAGTCCATTTAAAATGAATCTGCACAAAATCTTCCATCACAAAATTAATCTACTAAGTATCACAATAATCATTTAAGAATATTTCTACTAAAGAATTATTACAGCATGTATCCTATACGACATTTCAAATTAGTCGAAATAAAATCTCTACGTGCAGCCACACGTCTAGAGGAAAGAAAAATGATTCCGGGGATTTTCACGCTCTCGCGAAGTTCAGGTTAAAACAAATGGAGGATGAGAGTTAAGAAAATAAGACTGAAGGAAGAATCGATCGATACCTCTTACTTGTCAGAAGCGAACTCAGTGACGTAAGACTTTGTCGGAGTTACGTCACAGCGTCATTATTCTAAGGAATTTTCTAAGGAAATTAAACGTGCAACAGGTGTACAGCAGTAGTGCTACTAAATCCGATGTGAGTGCAGCGTGCAGTGTGACTAATTACAAATTGTATACTACAGAGTCAAGGTAGTCGAGGAAGGACAGTGACAAGAAGGAATCTAAGGTAAAAAAAGTGTATAGAGAAAATTGTGACATTCAACAGCGATCCAATGAGAATGTTATCGTGTGTAGCGATGGTCGCGTTTTTAAATAGAATTTTTCGCGAGATATCCTGAGTGGTAGCAAAAGCCAATGGAGCCGTGTCACGTTTCTGTTCGTGTCGAGAAGCGATGCTCTCGATGAAGGTTTCGATGGCAATGAAGCGCTCCCTTAAAACTCTGAAGATGCAGTCACCCCATCTTGCCTTCGTACTGAAGCGGTGTTCGATACCGAGAACGGTTATATTCTACCCCCACTAGGGGGATTTCCGTGATGCACAAGATGGCCGGCGGGTACCAGGAAATAACGCCTGCGCAACCCCTTTTACTGTACACTACGGCGGCATCTATGTATATATACTCCCTATCGTTCATCCCCTATTCGGCGGCAGCCCTTACGCTGTATACGTGGACCTATATACTTTTCATCCACATACTACCTCATATATATATATATATATACATAGGACATTGCAATGTAAACGTATACTTATATTTGAATACCATCCCTCTGAATCACACTCCCCAACACTCACAGATCTTTCCTCCCACTCTGACTCGCACTTCCACCCTTACTGGCAGCCCTAAATACCACCCCAAAAGAGCACCTCGCTCTATGATTATTTCACACTGTCGCAGACTATGGGTACTGATTGTCAGTGCATGAGATTTCCTTGGGTTTTTGCCTTTGGATTCCCACCGAGTCCCCAGCACCTTCAGCCTGACATTTGTTCAGCCTTGATGAGTAGCGTGCGGCACCTTTATAAAGGAATCAAAATGAATGTAGAGAAGATAAGGTACAAGAGGGAAAAGATATCCCTTAGGAAATCCCTGTGATAATCCAAAGATATCAAAAGGATCCATTGGATGAAGAGATCTACATTTTTGAGTCCACTTCAAGAACCAAGATGGAACCTGACCCAGTAAGGTATGTAAGGTTAGTCAGGAGCATCGTACCGACTGCAGTTATTACGCGCATTTGATTTCTACGGTAGGACCACCTTCGTGTGGTGCAATACTTTTGAATAATCCTGTATGTCTAAGAATTTAATGTGAAATTTGTAACGATAGATTTTACGCTAAATTTGCCTGAATATGTTGCAGGACGTGCGAGAGAGAAGGGGGGTGCACGCGCACTTTTCTCAACCCCCTTAAATTTTGGCTGGATGTGGCTGGATGCCACTTGTTGGCAGCGCTCACTGAGAGCAACAGATGCTCCTCCAAGCCCGTTTCTACCGGAAAGCCCAACGAGCCGGGTTCGACCGTCTTTATCCAAAGGAAGAGTAGAGGAGCTCAGAGAGTGTCTGGACTGGAGTAGAGACTAGAAGATTTAGATGCAGTCAGAGAGAGAAAGGAGAGAGCGGAAGGCAAGAGGATTAATAAAGGAAGGAGAGACTAGTCTGTCCTACAGAGAACAATTTCTTGTGGGTAAGGAAGCAAGTAAGTAAGTAAGTAAGGAAGGAAGGAAGGAAGGAAGTAAGCAAGCAAGCAAGGAGAGAAGCAACCCCCAACCAATAGGGACTTCCTCGAAGGCGGCCACTGAGTAAACTCCCGACAATTACCTTCGGATTGCCCTTAATTTACTCTCTAATTCAACCACCTACCCCCTTAGTCTACCATTGCGCAAGTGCTTTTATACAGTTATAACCGGTCCCACCCTTTCTAAACTATTCCAATATTCCAGGCACTGGTAGACCTGGATATTTTTCTTCGTATAATTTTCTAGGTAGGACCATTTGCCTAAATACTATCCACGCCAATTGAACGTGCGAGAAAGAGGGAAGATCCACTTATTCGATCAGAGGCCAGAAACTCCCTGTTGACCAGAGCAATACATTACAGGAATTCCTAAAGTCAATACAGGCGAAACTCAAGGAGAGAGAAAGAGATGGAAGAAGGGGAAAAAATTAATACCGACTCAATGTATTTCAAATTACACAAATTCTTGTACTGCCAATTTACTTGTGCAAAGCCTAAATCCTCGTACAAGAAAAGAGGGCTCAACCGATATGTATGCACGCTTTAAATCAGTAGAGATCATTAGGGGATGCTTTGACATTAGCATAAGGAGCATGAGGAGCTGTGTAAAATGCGTAATAATTTCACTGGCAACATAAACGATCCAATCGGATTACGTGAGGCGTAGGCCAGCATAATATAAAAGGGGGATGAAATCCGCCATGGGATCTATCCTACGAGACGAAAAGGAGAGAGGGTAGTTTACAGGCGGTAAAGGGTGTTAAAATGGCTTGGCAAGTGAACGGATGAGACTGACATTGGGAAGGGATGGGCATAGAGAAGGACAGAAGAGGTTGCACGTAAAGTAGGTCAGTAACACTTGCTAGGTACGTTTACTACCCCCATATGATTCGTCTCTGTCTCTACAGTTCATAACCAATGTTTCTCTGTTATACAGGACTGCGTGGATCTCACACGTAACCCTCTCCAGTCTTTCCGTATACGTGTGAGGAAATGCAAGCGCACATATGGGCATATACGATCGTACACACCTCGACAGGTGTCAGTATCCCTCTGAGTCTACATCTCTGCACCCCCTTCAGGTATACGGTGCAAAGTCTGAACACACATAGGAATCTCTTTTGAATTATATTGGCCAATCTATAACATGTCTATAGTAAGCTCTGGTACGTGCATTTCTCAACGCGTGTATAAGCCAAAGGGACATGCGTGTCCCACGAATGGCGCCCGGAGAGAGGCAACTATATACCTAGAGAGGGTTGAGACTCGGGGTTGCAATCAATAGCAACGAGTTTCTCGTGTAGTGGGACGCCGCGCCGCGCGCGACCTCTCTCCCAATCTACCTACAGCAAACCAAGCAAAGCTTACTCTCTCGTCGAGAGAGAGAGAGAGAGAGAGTGTCTAGGGAAAATTGTGGGATATGCAGACAGAGGAAAGGAGAGAGGTAGAGTAGTGGACACGCTTGGAATATTCTCACCCCTTTGTAACATATTCCCACCAGCAATTTTATTATGAGATAAATTTAGTTCTGACTTCAATTTGACAGACTGATATTTTACTTTCAATTATTAAACAAAGTTGCAAACGTTTTATTTTTATATTAAAAAAAAGTAATAACCCGGGGGTTATTGTAGAAGATTAAGAGGATATCAAAGTCGATGGGGGATATCACAATACAAGGAACGACATTGACGATGCTCGTTCATCATTGATGCTCGTTAGTAGGATAAGGGAATATTTTTCTTGTGAGACAACGCTGAGAAATGTCGAGCATCTAGCAGGATGCTAGTTCGACAGGACTAGCAGGATTTATATACTCCGACTGCACTAGTTTTCACATCTACGCCCTTACGCTTTACCAGCTCTGGAACCCATAAGGAGGAGACTTCGTCATGAGATATGAAGACGTCCCAAGGGATGCTGAAGCATGGACCGGGAGGCGATTCTAAGGACGTTCGAGGATTCTGAGAGGGTAGCAATTGTCGTGGCAAGAATAGCGAGAGCGGTAATTGATGAGAGTATCGGGTGTTCCTGGATAATTTGCTGAGACCTCCCATCGACTCGTATGGGTCTTCGGTAAATTAACCTTATTTTTCAATTTCCCCATCGCCCAGAACGTCGAGGAGCGTCGTCCTGTCAGACCTGAATGTCAATCTCGTACCCATACCTAGTTCACCCTTAAAAAGCCCGATGACCCCTGACCTGCCCTTTACTTTATCCTTCGCGACCCCCCTTCCTTTTCTCTCAACAAAGATTGCCTCCATTTCTGTTGGCGATCGGCATTAATAAAAAAAAATCAATAACCGTCATTGCCGTATCGAAAGCTATCGCGCAGGGTGCACTATGCACCCTGTGGATTTTCCCACCCCTCGTCAAATGACCTCTCGCTGAGAGCTGAGTGCCCCTAAATGCGATCTATTTACCCTGAAACACCATAGACCCCGGAGCCTACGGGATGCCTCTGCACGGTCACCCAAAGTCCAGTTCCTTGCTCTTGGCTTTCTTTTATATTTTTCTTTCGAGGTATATGTAATACTACCCCCTCGCGCTCGTTCTACCCCTATACTTGTAGACTTTCTATGGTGCAATTTCCAATCAACGGCTGAAAGTGTCTGGTCCCCATGATGCAATAACAGGTTACAGAGTGTCCAAATGAAAAAGTTGCCAGGATTTTCAGAGCTGGAAATGAAAACGTCAAGGATTAGGGGGTGTATCGCGATGGTTATGAGAGACGGAGGGAGACAGAAAATTGAGAATCTTGTGGCTACGGACGAAAAGGGGGATGAGCCTCAGAAAATTACAGATGAGAGCGGAGACTATAAGTCGAGAAAACTCTTGGCTGGTTTTCCCTCTAGCGGTATAATCCACAAATTACTAACCTAACCTAGAAGTGACTCAAGGAGCCAACCTCGTTCCTGCGCATTCAAACAAGATACAGAGTGCCGGCTGCTGAATCCTCCCCAGGTATACGTTCCGCTTTCAACCTTAACCAAGAACTTTCTTCAACCGTAGCAACTCCTTTCTCTAACCTCAATTTTATAATACCAACAGATACGCCATCGGTACTCTCTGGTATTCCACGTGGGAGCGCCTATTCAGGATGGTATTAGGAACGTCAGGACTGGAATAGATAATGCTTCACTCATCCCATGTATCCCACTACGATTAGCAAGCCCATAATTACTATGGGGTTCTGGACACAAACAAGCAGCCATTATCAGGCAAAATATTTGTTATGCGTATATCGACGATCTGAAAGCTTCGAGTATGATAAATGCGTTATTGCTGCTGGACAGTCCACCTTGTAGTTCAAATGAATTCATCCCTTAAGTGACACCCTTTCACTAAGGTACATACCGTATGACACTTATTATATAGCACACGATATTTTCTGTATATGCTCAACTTATACTGAATGTCCTAAATACATATAGTCGGTTCACAAGTTCAATGTGCTTTTTTTGACGGTTCACAAAAAATCAAATTCTGAACAAATTTCACGTAGCTTTTCATAACGTCACGGAAATACATATTAAAATAGAAAAATCAAATATATTTCTGTATAAAATCATACACGTATATACTTTGTAATACAAATTGTACGGAGAGCCACGTGCGATTTATCGAAGACGTCATTGTTTTTATCTGTCAGAAAACCACGTGTAACTCATGGACTGACTATACTTAATATTCTTAGAATATTCTAGGTGCAATTCTCATGTTGTACCGACTGAGGGTAGATTGACGATATCTGCCCATATTCTTAGGATATTACATTTTTTTTTATTCATGCAACGTATTCTGTACTCGGAATATCCATTAACCCTTTCGTTCTTATCGATACATATATATATATGTATACTACGTATGCTTGAAATTGTTTAAGGTGATAGAGACGGAGTTAACGTCCCATTCGCACATTGATGATTTTTAAAATGTAAGAAAGACGTTTTTCAGTCTCACGAAGCCGTAGCACGTTTTAGACGGTCCAAATATTCAGTATAAGTATTTAATTTATCGATATAAATCGACGTACCCAGTAAGCGATGTCTTATGCGAAATAGAGGAAAAGTTTAATTTTCTATTTAAATACTGAAATGCTTGGGGGTAAATTTAATGACAGACTAAAAGGTGCTACAACGAAAATCGAGTTTGTTATTTAACATAAAAAGACAATTCTATTGAGTATTAGTCGAAGTAGACTTGAGTATGAAAAAAAACCCGCAAACAGCAGATAATTATCAATATACACTCAGTATACACTTGTGCCACCCTGCTAACCCTTCATCAGTTATTGTTTCCCCCGGTGTTTTCAGGATCATCAACTTCATCCAGCAAGTATCTCAGAGTCCATAAAAAGTCACCCTACGACTCGGTACAAGCTCGCAGTCCTGTAGAGTTCATCCCCCAGGAAGAAGGATGGAGGTCGAGCAAATTCGTGCACAGCCAATAAGATATTTTATGAGCCAGGATTCGAGGCCCTTTTCATTAAGGCTTTACTGCTCGCTAAATATTGCCAAACGGCCAAGGGCCCAGTGTGCCTTTAAGGTGAAATAAATCCAAGTGAGATAAAATGATGACGAGCAAGGACCAAGAAGGATCAATCGATAAGTCATTAGAAGCCACAGAAATCAAATTTACAAGGTAAATCATGATCGATCCACAGTGAAGTCTAAGCGACATGGCAAGTGTCTTAAAGGGCTAGTTAAAGGTATCCACGTAAGCCAGTAAGGGCTCAGGAGGAAGGAAGCCGTTAATGGAGGTACTTCCTGGAAAGGAAATGCACGTCGGAAAGGAGTGTCCCAATGTCAGGATCCGTTGCGGTACATCAGTTACTTAAGTTCTATTTTCAAAGAGAAGAAAAAAAAAAGAAAGACACCCTAAACCCCATCTATCGGCTTCCACCATACCAGGAGTACGTCATCCTGATGTAGGCACACGCATGCTTAGACGCAAAGAATTGGAGGAAGAGGAGTAAGAGAGTGAAGCGAGGAAGGAGAGAAGTGATGAGAGAAGAGATGGAGGAGAAGGAGGAGCGGGCGTCCAGACGGCGACGTCGACGTCGACGGCGCCGAGGGTAGTGCTAACTAGCACCCCCAGTACACCCCCGGGTACACCCTCGTCGCGTAAAACCTCCTAGCACACCCACGCCTTTATTAAACGTCCCGTCTACTCGGTATACGTTTGCTCTCGTAAAATTCAACGTGTGTGCTCTCTCCTACTCATGCTCTCTCTCTTTGGTATCTCCAACTTTCTCTCTCTCTCTCTCGTATAACCTCTCTCTCGCGCTCTCTTATACATCTCCGTTCTACTTGAGAAAATTTATTAAAATCCTTCTCTCTCTCTCTCTTTCCGGTTAACCGCTCGTACCTCGGGCGCCGTTTACGAGAAATACGGGTGGAACGTGTAAGGGTGTCTTTCTAGGCTCTAACCATTATCAGAGATCGAATCAACAGTGGTTATCGACTACTGATTATTGATTAACCACTGAGAATTGAATGAACAATTTTTATACGCAATTTCGGTCTGTTCTTCTCTTGCTCACATAACTACCCGTAAGAGCCTCTCTCTCTTGCACTCGCAGCTAGTATATAAGAAATAACAAAACAAGAAATAATAAAAATTGGTAATTTTACAGGTAAGCGAGGTTTGAATTTAAAAAAATATTATCATTTGTCAATCATTAATTATAATTTTTATATTTTTATTAAATAGCACTGTCCACTGATACTGCTTCCGTACAGAAGTGCCTAATGGAGCAAATCTTTAATAAAATCAAGGATGCTGTGTAAGAGTTCATGATGCTAGCTGATGATGATTGATATTAAGTATATACCGGATGACGGCTCCTCGACGTTGGGAAAAATGTGACGAGGCCAGATCGTCGGCGGGGTACGATTAAAAAACATATTATCCAAAATCGATAGTTTTAATCCGGCGTATCTGTCGGTACCTCCCGCAATCCCCCATCATTCTGCCCCTTTTTTTTGGCAGAGGGTTGGAGGAGCTACCATCAACATGGATCCTGCGGGACTCAGTGAAAAGCGGAAGGTCCATGAATATACAGTCTTATAGGAATACTACGTAGATATCTTGTGGATGCTGCATTATTCGCTGGACCATAGGTGAGAATCTAATTTACCTCGTTAGGAAAAATCCTTGGCCATTAATTATCTGTATAAATCTGTGGCTATTACTTTTTTTTGCTGTCAATTAGTATCACTCTGCTTCTACTATAGTAGACTATACTATAGCTACCAGTGAATACATGCATTGTAGTCAAAAGGAGGAGTTCACTGTGGCATCATCTAAAATTGATTTATGCGAAAAGGAGCCATAAAAATACCGGATACCCTTGTGCTGTTTCATTATCAAATATGTCTGAGCCAATTAGCGCGCGTCCATGGCAAAAACTCTGAGTATACTTTTGCGTAACGCTTGATTAAGTTTAGTGAGGGGTATATGTTAGGTTTCAAAGATAAAACCGGAAATAGAGATTGAATATTAATAATAAAAAAAATTAACTCAGCCAAGAAATTATTTCTTGGTATCTTAATCAAACTCTGCACTATATTAATTCTCATTTACTCCATCTTCTTACGTAATGGGGTCCTCTCGAGACTAAGGCACGATAGAGCCCATCATTTTTTATATTTTTTATCACAATATCTCAGCTACGATGAAAATGAATACGAAACGAGATGCTGTCCACGGGTGTCATTTGTCTCCTTGACGTCAGACAACGTCACGATCTTAACGGAAGACCCAAAAGACGCTACAAATACTGGATTCGTTTTCATCTCCAATGAGAACTGAGCAAAGCGAAGCCCGCAAACTCTTGATAAGTATTGTAACAATTTATTTTATTATACAAATATCACTTTAATTTCCTATATTTATTTCCAAGACCATTTCTGTAATGGAACTACGACATCAGTTTTCCGATGAGGGTTTCTTTTACTTTGTGGTTCATAAGGATATAGCCCCTGCCAACAAAAATAATACACATTCGAAATTTCGTTTACTCACCTTGTTACTGCAAGGAGTCTTGTCTCTTATAAACGGATGAAGAGGAATTGTCGTGTTTCAGCAGTCTAATAGTCTGTTGGTAAGTCACTTCGTATTCACAGTCACCATATTAAATACTGCGATGGCAAAAAACTCGCGTTATTAATAAATACTGATCACTCGGTAGGTACAGTGTAATAAAGACCAAACGCGCCTGATGATAGGCAAGCCGTCATACACGAGACACGACAAAGGGAATTTAGCTGTAAATAAGTAATATTTTATATGAGGTACCTCAAATTACGAACGAAAGCGTCCGTTGATAGGCACACTGTTACCCGCGCTGTAGTAGTACACTGTAATTTCAATAAAGCTATATTAAAGTGTAGAAGATACATTTGGTATAACCAATAAGCCGATTTTATGGACCCACAAATGATATTGCCATCTAGCGGTAACACGAGTGTACTAAGGATACCCGAAATACATTGGCTACAATTTAGGTACATGTAGTTGTGATTGATAGAAAGAAGATACAAGAAATACTTGACTGGTGCTGAGTTAAAAAAATAAGATAGTACATTAGGTGAACAAAAATATTCTGAAGATAACCGTTGCACGCGGTATTAAAAATTATTGAAACACGAATGCCATTTAAAAGTTTTAGTATGGCGGGTTGCGCTTAGGTAGGCGCCTTTCTTTAGTTTGTAGTTTTACATGGAAGTGTGGCTAATTAAATGAAATACAGTTTATTATCTTTCTTCCAACAATAGGATTCAATAGTTTGTAGCCTCCTTAAAGTGATTTGTTCCTGCTACTGTTTATTATGATTTTATCAAGGGCGTATTATACTATTACCGTATAGAAACTTATGTATATCCTATTGCATATCTTTAGGCGCACACGTAAAGTTCTGTAAATATGTTTAATGTTATTTAGAATGCAAACAATAACCCAAGCAGTATATAGTTTCTGCTGTGTGGCGGGTTGTCGGTCTCTTGGAGTTTTACTACGTCTTTACGCGTATGCAAATGAAAACGTAGTAAATAAATGTTGGGTTTGAAAACATCATAGTCTTATTCATGAGTTCAATTCCTATTCTTGTAAAACCGATTTTGAAAGTCTATCTCTAGTTTGCGCTCTTATGTACGAAGAATGACCTTTGACCGATGATGGATGAATTAATTAGTATGAATAAATTAAAGTGTCCACTTTTAATTAATGGTAGTATATTTGATTAAGGTATATCCATAATTGGTGAATTTTTTGGCGTTTATTTGAAAAACAGGGCATTTTGATATTTTACACAAATATCTTTTTGCTCGTAAAAACGAACTTCACGTGCTACTGTACACTCCTGCCTCACTCTCTTATTTGATACAATTAATATTTGTTGTTCTGTGTAGTCTTAATTACCTAACGACGCTGCTTTACAAAAAGGATAGATAAATTATTGATCTAATTTGCAATCCAAAGGCGTACGTCAACTCGATGTATGATTCCCATTGTATTCTTAAAAAGACTTCTTATTGCGTTGAGGAAGAATTGATTCCTTGGCATAATTGAAGAAAGAAAGTAAACCATATTTTTTCTGCCTTCTGGAGAAATAATTGCTTACTACATCACTGTTATCTGTTAGAGAAGTGGGAAAGGTCTCTTTAATATATTATTTGTTATTATTAATCTCAACTATATACTTACCTATAAGAGGTCTAGTCTCTGATACTGTGGGAAGTACATTTTCGTTAGCTGATAGGGAAACGAACAGTGCAAATGGAACCAACCACAGGCATAACGTAAAATATGCCATTACCTAAAATCAAATCATTTTCTAAACAATTAATTCTAAACAATATTTCATTCATTCGTTATCATAATAACGTACCTCAGAAAAGTTATAATACACAGAGGCAAAGTAAGTAAACGCTAAGTAGTGATTGATGACTAGCATTATTATAGCCACGATGAATGCTGGTGAAGTTATATAAACATAGGGAAAGGTTTGGAGAATGAATAAGTGTGCAACTTGTGCAGCTACTCCACATATTACCATTGTAGTTGGTAGATTTTCAAAGAGTAGGAAACCAAGATGTATGAAAAACGTTCCCTGAAATAACAAGTTATGAGATCGTTACAAGTCAAATATAAACCTTTGAAGATATAAAAACCAGCAATATAAATAAACACAACTTACAAGTATAAAACTCTTTATCACTCTCTTGGATATTGCTGTATATTCCTCTACCAATTCTGCCATGTAATAAAGGCCAGCAGCTGAAATTATTAAGATTAAAATTATTTCTGCATGACATTTTTAGCAAACAAAATATTTTAGACAATCCGTATATCACTTGAAATAACTTTCAATAACTATATGTGAATGCAAGTCAATTTAATATAATTACCTATGGAAATCGTGCCAAAACATAGCTGCACAATTAGAGAAATCCAACTTAGCACATAAAAGAACCACATCTTAAAATAACATAATTACGCCATCGATTCAGTCACATAATGAAACAACGACATTACTCGCATCATTAAACTGAAAAAAAATACCGATTTTATCTAATAAATATCAGCAAAGATATATCAGTATAAGCAAAACGACGTGAAACGATCACTTATGCTTTTTCCATAGATTACGTGACTAACATGAAATAAGCAAATAGGAAACAGAAATGACCACGGAGATGCTCAACGCTACGGCTTTAGGGGATACCAAATGCACGGCGGTAAATCGTACCGACGATTCTAGAAGTATGATTTTGTGATCATCGTCTCCGTCGATAAAGCACATCCGGTGGTAGCCGAGCTGAACGTGTAGCTTGATGGGCAGAGGTTCTCCGCTACTCACCGCTGGTTCCCAAAACGACCATTCGAACGAGACCGCTCATCGGATATTGTCTAAATATTTGTTATCTTTGCAATCTTAAGTTCCAACGCACAGATTAACCTCGATAAGATTGACGTTCAGCTATACTTTTGATATCGCCTAAAGACGTAGCGTTGAGCATCTTTCTACTCATCTCTTTAGGAAAGACTAAATTCTTCGTCTGTCGCATAATCGTTTAAGCAGAATAAATATATATTATCGACTGAGTTCAATCTATATCCGACTATTGGTAAATACAAGGAATTTAAGGAAAGTGGAACATTAAACATTAACATTTATATTTTTCGTACATATGAAAAAGCATCAATATACAATTGCAGGTATAATAAATTCCAGCAACGTTCTTCCAAATAACGTTCTCGTAGGTCTAATTATTTAAGCAGGAAAGATCGTCTCAGCAGGTACTTTGCTAAATATGCGATTTGTCACTTCCAAAATCGTGATGCCAAAAGCTTTCTCAATAGGGCTCTTGAGTTCACTATAAACCTCCTTCCAATTCTCGTTAAGGAATAGGTTCATATTATCACCTGAAACAATTAGTAATAATGTGGTATTTTAATGGCCACTAGTTTAAGCATGTATATAGCCAGAGGGCATCTTGTAAAATGATTTCACATTTTCACTCTCTTTGGAAATTACCAAACTGTCAATTATATTATTTCGAAATGTAAGTTCAGCTTACCAAGTGTCTTGTCACCGTTGAACAGATTCTCAAAGTGCATTTCTACGCGTTGTGGATTTAGATCAAAGTTTAAACCCGTGAATATAACGTAAGTCACTCCATCCTTAGTAACTTCTTTGCCAGTCAGTTCAATCTTGGCTTCAGGATTAGCTGTGATAATAGAAATACAACAAACGTACAAATATATTAACTTAGCAACACTAGACTTTAAAACCAAAGTCAAATTTATATGAATAATGTAGCAGATATACCAAGGCTAATGTTGCAATTGCCGTGACCGGAAATCGGCAGGACCAGGACTTTTCCATCGATGCTGTATTGAGCCACAAGATTAATGGGACTATATACGGTAGCACGGACAATCAGCTTGTATGATTTATTATTCACGTCAAACCTAAAGACAAACGAAAAAATTCAAACTATTTATTAGTACACCAAATACGGAAGACAGAACGTCAGTGAGACTATCCACACAAAAAATCGAGAATCGATTTCTTCTTCAATATATTTGTAAGAATAATTAAAAAAAACCGGTGCTAAAGTCCATTCAAATATTCCAGGAACAGACGGATGTCAGTAACGTACTAAGTCCTATATAGTACATTGGTGTCACTTATATACATATAATCCTGTTAGCCTTGAAGGGCGACGTTGTTAAGGTATTGAAAATGAGCAAAAAAATTATACCAATTATTAATACAAGCAATTTCGATCAAGGCCAAGTAATATGAATATGTTTGTTCCATATCATCATGTCTTCATCATTATATCTTTTGAATAGTGCAGTTCACATTTACATAATCGAATCTTTCCACCATCAACATGGAGTATTCCATAAAGTATAAAAGTTCCATAGACATAAATAAGATAATTAACGAAGGTCACAAATCTCATCAACGTTATGTGGACGTTTCTGGAACTTTTGTGCTATGTATAAGTTTTACAGTATCCATCCTTTGACGACGCAACGACGATTGCAAGATTGTCATTCAATTTTATTTTTAACTTACGTTACAGAGTTGACCTTGGCATTGCTCACTCCGTGAATAAGAAGATCCTTGAAATTCAACTTAATGGAGACTGGTCCAGAACCTTGATCGATGTGCATTTCCGTCACCAGTAGAGGATCTATAGGAAGTACACCAAGCGGCCTTGAACCTGAGAACAGTACAAATAAAAATATAATATACAACGTATATTATGCAGGAAAATTTATTGCAAATAATTAATCTAAAGGACAATCATTTTTGTCCAATCGTAATATACATACCTTTTGTTAAAATAGCAATTCCACCCTGTATGGCATCTGCTAAACACTCGTTCACGTTTCCAGCACTTCTGCTGCATGTTTTGAATTCTGAAGCTGTAATATAAATATATATTGTAGTGAGCATTTAAAATACATTGTGCATTGTATCAATGTGAACGTAAATTACTGAATGTAAATTACTTACGCAATTCTACAGAACTGGCAATGGCCAGAACCATCAGGAAAGACGACAACGATAGAATTCGATACATTTTGTTCTTCACTGTGAAGTCAGTTAGGGTGCTAAATAAGAAATTGTGACTGAAAGCGAAAGCCGGTACACCTTATATAGGAAAGAGGAAAGCCCCTTCCTCAAGTTGCAATCATGAAAAAGAAGTTATCCTCTCCCAATTGGCAGGTGGAAGGCTAGGAGAGGGCGAACGATCAATATATATTATATATACAATAATTTTTGTACGAAAAATGCAACTAATAAATAAGACATGAGTCAGGAAAGTTTTGTTGATGAGAGAGCGTGTGACAGGCTGAGGCAAATGATAATAAACACGTTTCGAGGCTGACACCTTCTTCTTCCTTTAGACTTCTTATTCATCGTCTTCTTCTTTGTTCCCTCGCAAATTTCAAATTATATAATAAATTCATTAGGAAATTAAATATCCTGTGTCATTTCGAGTAACGAGCACCAAAGTAATTGCAGACCCGCCTCCAATTTTCTAAATCTTTAGTAAATGTCATTTTATTCTTTTATCTTTTAATGAAAAAAAATACGCGTTGGATTTTTGCCTGCGATACTTTATTTCTTGCTATTTTTTTTTAACGCAGTCACCAATCGACAACAAGAATGCAAAATACCTGTGCAGAAAAAGATTATGCTGAAATCACAGGTATTAATTTTTTACCATACGAAATTAGCATGGAATTGCCAAAATCTCATCAGGGAAAAACAACGATGTCTCAGGGTATTACTAATATGTTATTTGAATAATTGATTTGAATGATCTCATTAATATATCATACGTTTCGTAATAACTTTTCCAAGATAAGCCATGACCTATATTCGCCTTTGTAATTTCACACAGATTCAACAATTTTCCACTGTGGAGAAAGTTAATTTCCAAAAGAGTGCGTGAAAACTGTCAACTAATTTCGCAAGGCCAAATCATGCCTTCGTAAATGCCTGGCTATTCGGCTCAAACGCATCAACCTGAAAATGGTTTTCCATGGAAATCAAATGTATGCGCTAGCTTCAGATGGTGCGCTTGGACCGAAAGTCCGTTCATGATTAACGGATAGACAAAAAAGCTCCAACAGAAAATAAACAAATAAAAAAATCAATAAATATATTTAAGTATTACGTAGTAAATGAAATTTATTTTGTACGGTATTTCATTACGGGTATACACGAATGTCTCGTCACCATCCACAAAGAGGATGGACATTCTTGAATTAATTATAACGTAGAGATGTGACTGTATGTTGGGTTTGTATAAGAAAAAATTGATTCATAAACAAGCAATAGTGTACAGGTAAAAGACTGCCTAGGTACGGTTAAAAGTAAAATAAAAATAACAGACTTTTGTTGGGTTCAAAGTACCCCGATTATTCGGACAGCTGCAACTCCTCATTCTCATTTTCTTGTATGTATTTAAGACTCTGAAATTAAAAAAATAATAATTGCACGGAGACCAGGAGTAGATTTTTACAAGTCAGTAGTAAGTTTACCTGCTCAAAACGATGATGCATCGACAGTGCAGACCGTTCTGAAGAAAAGACAAGTTTTAAGTTTCTTCTTGTAGGCGGTTGTAGTGCGTAATCTAAAGTTGACCACGTGCAAATACTTTCGTGTACCTTAAAAAAAAAAGACATTAACAAATGTAAAATTATTAAAATTTTACCAAACAAAAACACGAAATTATATTGCATTACAACATTAAGAAACAAACAGGAATGGCATGAACAATCCAGTCACACTTCATATCTTGACCGTCAGAAAAAGATAAGTTATTTTCAGGTATACACTCTCCAAATCAGAAATACTAGACAACTACGTTGAAGTACTTTTCCAATAACCTTCAATACCATTGGTTCAATTCGTTCAATGTTTTAGATATAAAAAATATAATAAATTATCTTATTTCCTCTCAAATGCTGTTTCGAATTCGAAAACAACATATACAAATGTTACTGTTCTCTCTATACCCGGAATTTGATTTTTATTGCATATTTTTATCTGATCGGTTCAGTCGTTCCTTCGAAATCATAGACAGACGTGTGTAACATATGATTTCACAAATTGCTATCTAGCAATGAGAATTACCTGCATCGTACTATCGACAGTGATAAGAGTGTTGCTGACAAGGTCCCCAGTTTCAGTAGATTTTATAATAATTCTAAAGTTAGAAGTTTCCCCATCGTATGCAAGATTTAGCATTCCTTTGGCAACGAGGTTCCAAGCTTTACTACGTTCGTCTTGCGCGAAGAGGGTGACTGATTTTCTGAAGGTTGTGAAGGGATCCTCTTCAAAGTCATCCTCATCCTCTTCATCATCGTCATCTTCTTCATTGGTACTCTCGTTCCAAATATCCGTTTCCTTCTCCTCATCCGTACGCTCTTTATTGCCTTTTGACTGCTGCTCTTTACTTCGAAGATCTTCCTGAGCACTATCGACGACATCCTTGAACTGCTTCGCTAGTTCATCCGTCTTGAATTTCACAGCCAGATTTTCAGCTGTCGGGTTGCTACTGTCGGCGTAATTAATACCGGCCCAGATCCAGCTGTTTCTCGAAGTCGATAATGGTTTGAATTGAATATCCGAGGTCAGACGAAAATTGCATACAGTCTTGTGAACTTGTTCTCGACGCAGAAGGAGTCGATATGTTCCCTTTTGTCGATGATACAAGATCTTCATCTCGCCCACGCCACGCTCCTTCCATTCCCGAGTCTCGGTTGCATACCTGTAAAGCTTTGCTCGACTGCAAAATACTGCAGAAGGTATAAGTAAGATAAATTATAAAGAATTCAGTAAAAGGGGTTTCATTTATACTAGATAAAGCCTACGTACCTTTCTCTTCATCCTCTTCACCGGTATAAACCTCAATGGCGTCCGGTAGAGGAATAATAGGTTCAAAATGTGGATCATGTTCTTGTTCGTTGTCATTTTCATCCTGTTCCTCATCCTCGTCATCAGCTTTCTTCTCAGACTTTTTACCTTTACTCTGAGGCTGCTTTACAGTCGGTGTAGTCGCAGCTGTTGGCTTCGCTCCAAAGACAGAAGATCCGGCACCGGCAAACGAAAAGTTTGGATCACTCTTAAAGGCCGGGGTTCCAGAGGATTTTGCTGCCAATGCTGAGAATGTGACGGTATTGTCAGCTTGTAAGAAGATTGGTAAATTCGCTTCCTTCTTAACCTCATCCTGACTGATTTGTTCTACAGGAACTGTGCTGCTCACTGTAGCTGTAGATATTGTACTGCCGAAGAGAGATGTTGCTGTAGCAGTAGTACCGTTACCAAATGCCAGTTTAGAGGCAAAGTTCGTAGACGTCCCATCAAAGACAGACGTAGTACTAGAGGTTGTATTAGCGACTGGACTGACAGTACTCTGTCCACCGAAAATAGGACTAGGTTTTGCTGCCACTGAACTAAAACTGGGCAACGAATGGGTGCCCTGACCGAATACGTTGCTTTTTGTTACTTGTATTTCAAATGTTTTACTTGGACCTTCAAAGAAAGAGGTCTTGTTTGCACCACCAAAGACAGGCGTGCTTGTCGATGTATTTGATGTTACTGTTGTCTTAGTTGCACCTCCGAATATATTGCTAAGCGTGTTAGGTTGTGCCGTTTGACTACTGTCGAAAATTCCAGAAGTTGTTGTTGCACTCTGATTAGTTTTACTCGATCCACCAAAGATGGATTTGGTATTGGAGGCAGCTGTATTACCGCCAAAAATATTGGTTGTACTACTGGCCCCAAACACTGGTGTTGCTGATGATCCAAAAACCTGTTGTGGTGTTCTTAAATTGCCAAACAATGTTGTTTCTCCAAACAATTTTGCACCTGGAAGCTGATTCGCGGTTGATCCTGTACTGGATGGACTACAAATTTTAAATAAATCACTGCTTGATTTAGCAGGATCACATTGGGTGGTTGAAACTGATGCACTAGTTGTAAGGGGGACTGATCCAGTGTGAGGTGTTGTTGTCGTGATGCTTGATGCAGATGTACTATCACTAGCGGTAGACTCAAATGGGTAGATAGTAGTATTTTTGTCAGCAAACATAGGCGAAGACAGATCTGTCTTAAAAGACAGCGTTGTAGCCAATGAAGAACTGTCACCTCGCAAGGTATCTGAACTGGTTGTCACGTTTGGCTTGAATGGTTGAGACTGACTTGAAGTAAATCCGTGCCCAAACGAAAGCATTGCTGGGGAAGTGGAGGCAGTCGTTGCACTGCCACCAAAAAGGTTCCCTGATGACTTATCACCAAAGGTAGTGAAAGTCGAAGTTATTACTGAAGTTGTCGCTGTTGTTGTAGAGATTTTAGTACGTTCCAGGCTAGATTCCAATGACTGAGGAGTCGACTGCCCAAAAAGCGGTGTCGAGGAACCGAAAAGTTGTCCAGTAGTAAATGGAGATGATACTTTTTCTGGCACAGTTGATTCTTTGGCCGCATCAGCGAACAGTGGAATGTCTGGTTCCCTACATCCTATACAACCCGGACAGTCCTCTTTCTGTAGGTACGCATAGAAGTTCTCAGGTAGTTTCAGTTTCAGCGCAGCACTCTTTTCTTCAGGGGTTACCTTTGACTCGTACACAATTTCCACATCCGTAGGTGTTGAGTCATCTTTGAAGAGATTTTTCTTTATCGTCTCAGGAGATTTGACTTTAGGTTTCTGTGCTGTTTTTGCATTAGGAGTTCCTGTAGATGAAATAGCTTCATCGACGGTCTTCTTAAACTCCTGAGCGATTTCCGCTGTTTTGAATCGACAAGCAAATTTCTCACGCTCGATCTCGCCCTCGCTGAAGTCAGCAGCGTACCAGAGCCAGGTCTTATCGTCTTTTGGCGTCAGTTCAAGATTTTCAGAGACAAAGTGATTCAAGCACAACTTCAACACTTGATCTCTTCTCATAACCAGTCTCAGTTTCTCGGTTTCCTTATGCTTTAAGAGTTTAATGTCTCCGAGACCACGTTCCTTCCACTCTTTGGCAGAATCGTCAAATCTGAATAATTTTGCACGATGGCTGTAAAGAACTTCCTCATTCTCTTCGCCAGTCTTCACGTCAACCTTATCTGGCAGAGGAATAATTGGAGGGAAGTATACGTCATCGCTCTCAGCAACCTCGTCCTCGCTGGTCTCTCCACCTCCAGGAGATTTCACTGGTGATTTAGCTTGGAAGTGAAAATCGAATGATTTTCCTGGAGATCCAAATATGAAAGGAACTTCCGGATCTGTTGGAGTGTCTGCTTTTTTTGGGATTCCGAATACGAATTTCCTTCCAGAATCATCAGGTTTGTTTCCAGTACCAAAGGCACTGGGGATCATGATAGGTTTGCTAGAGTCACCTCCAACTTTGACTTCACTCTTGGACATTCCAAAAGTGATAGGCTGACTCCCATTCGATGCAGGAATGCCAAAAGTAAATGGAGAGGCAGCCGATGATGTCGTACTCAAATTGAACCCACCAGTAGCCTTTGGCTTTGGCGGCATCTCAGGGTCTTTTGGTGTGTCACAAGCAGCGCAATAAGAATTAGAGCTGCTGTTGACGATACAGCAAGTCTTGCACTCCCAGGAACCGGCCGGTTGTTTGAATATTTGAGATAGAGGTACTTGAGAAGATGGTGCCTGCGACTGGATCACTGTACCGAGTGGCGACGGAGCGTTGCAAGACTCGCACTTGGAATGGCTGCTAAAGTTCTTTGTGTAGCAATTTTTACATTCCCAGTCGGAAGGAGCTTTTGTGGAGTCACTGGTAACCTTTGCATTTGGAGAAGGGCCCTCGCAAGCTACACACTTTGTCTGGTCAGAGTTGTTCCTGGTATAACAAGAGTTACACTCCCAGGATCCTGCACTCGGTTTAAACATTTCTGATAACGACTTTTGCTCTTTTTCTTTGCCAGTTACTTTTACATCGTTGCCCGTCGACTGGGATACTCTCGTTTCCGGTTGTTTAATTTTCTCTTTAGTCTTTATCTGTTGATTTTCTGAATCAACAACAGGAATGCGATCGTTGATCATTTTCTGTTGATTACTGGTTATCGTCTTGTGGAACTCTGATGCCTGTAAACATATAGATTGTCAAATGTATTTACTTGCGAATATATACAGATCTACTCGAACTATAATAAAAGCAGCCTTCGTAATAAAAAGGATATGACATTAGTCAATATGATATTGCGAGTGTATGACACACGTTTAACGAAGAATGATCACGGACCTTAGGACTGGAAGTAAAAACAAATCAGTCCCTATTTATTTTCTTTAATACGTCCTTCAAAATCTTCATCAAATATATCTGTCGTAATAGAAAATTAAACAGTGCCAACATTCATTTACCTGTTCGTCAGTCTTGAAACGTATAGCAAAAGCTTCTCCTTTAACTTCACCTTCACTATAGTCTTGCGCGTACCAACTAATGGACGTATTGCTGTTTGGCATGAAAGTGAATTTCATATTTGCAAGAAGAGTATGATTACAACAAACTTTCAGTACTTGTTCCCGGCGCATCAATAAACGAATTTTCCCAGAATCCACATGAAGTAGTATCTGCACAACCAAAAACAAGATATTAATTTTCCCTGAAAACAATTTTTCAATTTCCATTTTTATAAATCAGACATTGACCTTCATCTTGCCAATTCCTCGTTCCTTCCACTCTTTCGTCTCGCTGTTAAATCTCAAAAGTTTAGCACGTTGTTCAAAGAGCACGGTCTCTCCCTCTTCTCCAGTTACCACCTCAACAATATCTGGCAAAGGAATAACTGGTGCGAATTCAGCTGTTGGAACAAAATCTTCAACTGGTTCTGATGGTCCATCTTCAGTTTTGGGACGATTGTCAGATGTCCTGGAATCATCCTTCTTTCCGGTACCTATTAAAACACAGCACAGAATTGATACTAAGAGATAACGAGATAGTCAAACAATAAACTCAATTTTGGATGCACACAAAAATACAATACAAATAGTATAAGGTTGGAAGGAGATACTACTAATGAAATATTCGAAGGAATGTCTACTAATTATACGTTCTGCTAGTTTCAGTAATTATTCTACGAATGATACTTGGAAAATACATAGGAAAATAGATAACTACACATTAATAGTTTATGAATTCTTGAGTTATCTACGTAAGTAATATATTGAGAGGAGTTCGAAGTGGAACGTACCACCAGCGGCAGCTGCGGCCAGTTCAGCTGGCGCAGGTGCGTGGGGTCGTCGTAATGAGATCCGTGCATGAAAGCTTGGGCTTGGACTTGGGGAAGAATTTCCTACAATTGGCACAGAAATAATTTGCCTCAGAAGTTCAGAGATAATTGGATATTAAAGTATGTTATCACTGACAATTTAACGTCGTAAATCTATTAATATTATAGATAGACTCACCGGTTGAATAGGTTGTTGGCTGAATTGCTCCCAAAGTAGGACCAGGTTGAGGTGCAGTAACAGTTGCAGCAACTGTTACAGGAACACTTGCAACTGTTGTAGTCGAAGCAGAGCTTTCTGAAGCTGCCAAATTTTTAAAGGAGAAATTCATAGGAGCAGGAGTCGCGGTTGTTTTCACAAACGAGAATGCAGTTGGTTGCATAAGACTGGTTGTTGCTCCCGTAGTTGTTGTTGCTGTATCTTGTATTTTTTTCTCAGTCCAAATACTTAATGGCTTCGCTGAGTCCGACTTGATAAACGAAAATCCAAGGAATGGACTAACTTTTGTGGGTTCGACTGTTGTGTGTTGTACTTTTGCAGAATCTGTTTCTTTTGGTGGCTGTATAATTGGCTGCGAGACAAAAGAAAATCCACCAACTGTGACAGGTGACTTTGTTGTTGTAGTAGTGCTCTTCGTTATCGTCGCTGTAATTTGGGACTGGGTTGTTCCAGCTGTATTCTCCACCTCAGACACAATCTTTGTAGGTGTATCGGAAGCTGATGGTAAAGACAACCTGGCCTTATCAAAGTGCTTTTTAAAGTTCAGTGCCTCCTCTTCAGTCTTGAACTTGATGCAGAGCTTCTCCAACCTAATTTCCTCATCGGCGTAATCATTAGCGACCCATATCCAGGCTTTGTCGCTACTAGGCATCTTCGACAACTCCATATCCGGCCGCAACATATGATTAGCACAAATCTTAAGCACCTGATCACGACGCATAAGAAGTCGCACTTTTCCCTCATTATTTTTTAGTAATTTCACATCACCTACTCCACGTTCCTTCCATTCTTTGTCAACAAACCGGAATAGCTTCGCTCTGCCACAATAGAGAGTAGTCTCACCCTCTTCGCCAGTAGTTACCTCAACTTCAGCGGGAAGTGGTATAACAGGTTGAAAGTCAGGTATGGGATCGTGCTCTACCTCGCCCACCCACTCACTAGAGTTATTCGCAGATCCTGTAGAAACGATAGTGTCCTGTCCACTGGCTTTTTCTGATACAGACATATTCGTCGAAGTAGTAATGGTAAGTGTAGCGGACAATGGTGGCAAATTGACAGTAGTAGGAATATTAGCATGCGAAGGCATGGATATCTGATAACTGTGAGGAACATTTGCAGGATTCACGTTAGCTTTACTAGTCGAACCACCCAGCCTATGATGCGCAGGTATAGTTACACTCAGAGTCGGCTGTATTGAAGGTGCTGTAGTTGGTAGAGTGTCAGACGTTGTTATCACGACATTAACTGGAGGTACCTTGTTCACCGGAGCATCCTTTATGACGATTTCGTTCTTAGGAATCTCAACCTTTTGTTGCGGTGGCATTTGAACAGGTTGACTGACAGCTAACGGCACAATTTCAGGCATTTGATTAGGTAATCGTGCCCCGCCACCAAAGAAGCCCTGCTGTATAACACTTTCAGGTATTTTTGGTAAGGCTCCAATAGGCTGCTCAACAGTTGGACGAGGATACAGAGTAGTCATTGAGTACACAGGTGGATATAAAGGAGTCATATGCTGTGCTGTTGGATCGTTAAATGGCAATCCGCCTTGATAATAGCCTTGTAAAGCTGCTGACGAGGGATAAACCATCGGCGAATAGACAGGATGTCTCTGAGATTGAGCAAAGACGTTCGCAGGAAAGGCAGGAGCTGGTCCTCCAGATTGTGCCGATGCGTTGACACCATAATTCAGATCGCCGTAATCCTCCTCGCCAAGAGCGAATAGTTCTTCGTCAAGATTTTGACCCACCGTACTTTGAGTATGTTGCTTTTGAGTGTTCTCTTTACGCAATTCCGCCACCTCCTTCTTCAATTCTTCGACTTGCTGTTTCAATGCGTTACTCGATTCCAAGACGGCGTTCAGCAATTCGACCAGAGCTTTGTTCTGATCCACTGATGCCTGGATGCTACTCTCCTTTGAGCTGATCAGTTGTCGAATCTGCGCATCCAATCTTTCTGGACTGGGTCGTGCTTCCTGGATTTTTTGAATGTATACAAAAATTAAAAGATAAGTAAAACCTCTTTGTAATAATATGAATGACGTCGTCTTTGAAATAACTGAATAACTCACCGTACGATTTCTAGATAGTTCCAAAATATCCTGATGCTGTGGTTTGCACGGAGTACTTGATTGCTTTGGTGTACGATGAGCGCTCCTTTGAGGAGTACACAGGATGTGAACGGAACTACTTAACCCGATTAAAGAATTATTGGTAACAGGTTGGTCAGCGCCACTGTGTGCCGACGAGTAACTCTCATCAGATTCACATTCGTTACGCGCTTCTGAAAAAAGTGTTGTTCATTGATACTGCACGTACTAAGATTCCTTCTTTACAAACATCAAAGCCAAAAAACATACGATCTCCTCGCCATAAGTCTGGATCGATTCGTTTCAGCTCGTTCTCAATAGTAGAAATGTAGGTGGAGAGTTCTGAGTTTAAACGATGCTTAGGGTCTGAGCCAGGACTACGTAGACGATCTAATGTCAAGTAAAAGCAGTCACGAGCTTTTATTAGCATTATGCTGTGCTGTGATCTCATTTCTGACGTTAAGCTTTCCGGGGGTTGAGAGCTGACGAGATCGTCAGCGAGTTTCTTGTAAATCTAAAGTCAAATATTTGCTATAGGTAAGTAATTCTTAAGAATATTCATAAGAAGATAATAACAAGGATGAACATACCTGTCCCTGCTGAAAGGAGGCATCAGGACATTTCAAGATTCTCAGAGCTTCTATTGCTTGTTCGTATTCCTTTTCCCTGATATATTTCTGAACCAGGAGTAAACGACCTTCTTCTAATGCATTCGTAAGCTCAGCATTGTTCATTTCCTTCCTGAGCACAGAAATTTATTTAAAGTATTATATATTATTCTGACAAGTGTTCCAAGCAATAACTCAAAATATTCATACCCTTGATAGTCAAATAGTTTGGAACTAGACGTTCGTATGATTTGGTTGTTCTGAAGTCTTTCAAGTAGTGGTACAGCAGCGGACCAGTAAAGCTCACAGCGAGCTTCCAAGGCGGCAATGTTACCATCATCAGCATTCTTGCCCTTCATTACTTTGACCTAACAGTTGAAAATAAAACTTAGGACAAACATGTAGTAAGTTACTCTATTAAGAATGACAAGTCTAGATGTTTACTGACCCTGTGATTAAATATTCGAGCAAGATGGACCAAAATCGTCGGATGCAAGCCATGATTTCCAATGCAGCGTATGACTTCTAATCCTTGTTGAATAATTTGTCTTATATCTCCGGCCTCCTGCTCGCGATACATTTTGTACGCCGAGGACCACCTGAACGCATAATTAGAAACTGTTCATTTGACCTAATCAAAACCTTGTAATAATATACGCAATTATCAGTGATTTTCCGTGATAAAGTGAAAGAAAAAAAAAATCAAAACGGAAACGGCTCCTTGAAGAACCGCCCTGACTATCTAACTGTATAATTCAATCGCGAAATTTCTTTGAAGATTCTACCTAAAAAAAAACGTAAATAATACCCACCACTTCTCTTGAGCATTGGTACAAAGCGTGCTGGTGATGTCGGCTGGCAGAGTTGGCAGTTTGTCAGGACTCAAGAATCCACTTCGCTGTTGTTCCTCAACAACCACCGAGGCGCACAAAACTGTCGCACAACCGTACACATACATACATACATACATACGATCATGCTTCGACCAGAAGGGAAAATTAGTTACAATCCTCCTTTTTTTATTTTCATTTCTCTCGCGCTCATCATTTGCGCCCACCACACAATGTCTTATTGACTAGGAATGTGCTCACTACTTCTCTAAATCTTAAACTGACTAACCTGCAGCATTGAGGAAAGCGTCGATGTCCAGCCTACTGAGAGATTCTGCAGCTGCTTTTTGAAGATTGTAGACAGAGAATTGTAAATTCGGAAAAACGTGGCAGTACTGATGAGGATGAATGCTGCTATTCTCTTTGCTGTGGTTGTGCGAGTAATGAGGTCGACTCCTTAAGCCGAGCCAGACATGATGATGTAAAGAAGCTGGCCAAACTTCTTCCGCAACTGTAGAATAAATCCAATTGAATAATGCTAAAATAATTGGTTGTTTCACATGAACATGTCTGAGTACCTTCGTCATGACGTTTGAGTTCGGAATAAGAGCATAGTCGCAATGGAGGATTAGGTGCAATGTGTGTTGCAAAATAGGATGTCTTCACCATGTTTTGCTGCATTCTACTTTCGAATATTCTATGATAAACCCGTTCCCTCCAAGCACCACTGCAGAACTTATCAATCTTATCAAGCAATCTCTTGGTATCATTTCGTGCATAATCATGAAGAACATGTCCAGCTTGGCTGCATCTATAATGTCCTTCCTTATACCAAAGCTGAACTTGAGTCTTGCATATATCCTTTAGTTGTGTGGCCCAAGGTGCAGTAATATCCAACGGAGTGACATGTAATGCAATAAAAAGCAACGGTGCGCAAAGTCTACCAGCTTCGGCCCAGCTACCTTGTTCTCTTTTTGTTTTGCGTAAGAGTAAGGAAGCCAAATGCAAGTGCAACTGTCCCCACATGTGCGTGAACATGCTCTCTGTGAAGGTGGGATTGCCGGGAAGATTGCGCTGCTTTGCTTCTGTTAACATCTGATCAAAACTGTAACAAGACAAGTGGATTATATGTTATAGTCTTATTAGTTAGTTTAGTGCTACTAATTGAAATGTGAATTCCTTACTTCAATACTGCCATAGCGGCAACAGGTACGGTTGTCCTAATTCCATCTCCTTGTTCGTTTAATGCTAAAGCTGCATACCGTTCTAGCGATGACAGGTACAATATCCAAAATGAAGAATCACGATTTTTTATTCTCTTGCACTTGCCAAAGAGCTCACAGAGCACTTGATACCAATCGATATTATCACGGTGTGCATGAAGAGCCTCAACGGCTGATGCGTGTTTATAAGCATCCTCAAGTCTACTTTTTTCCATGTAATACCGTAAAAGCTTTACGCGTAAATTAACATCAGTTGGTCTGGCTGATAATTCAGCTAAGAAAATAAAAATCATTTCACAGTTCGCTGATGTTCACTGATATTAATTAAAACTCATATAATTCGAAAAAACATTGGAATACAAAGTCAGACCCCTAAATATTAAATCCATTCATATTTTTATCTATTAACAGTGAACAAATTTTTTCTCATTTCCAATGTAGTAATCCATTGGCAAAGAGCAGTTCACTATTGTTACCAGCAAATGTCTTAACCAGTGGCCTCTATGCTGCTTGCAGAGGTAAATCAAAAAAGAGATGTTCAGTTCACTATTGAAAAACTTAGGTTCTGAATCCATTATCTATTAAGGGGCATGACTGTAGATTACAATAGATAATAGAAGTGTAATATTTACAAGCTATGAGCGATTCAAGATCATCTGAATCTTCATTGGATCCATCGATAGTCAAAAGCTTTTCCTTTAATTGGAATACAAGTGGATGGTGTGGAAATAGCCTATCGGCTCTCTCGACCCAATATCTTGCCATACCAACATCCATTTCAATGTTCATATCACCTAGCAGGTCGCAGACTAGACATACACATATCATAAAAATTGTTAACGTTGATACAATGCAAAGAAATTGATTTATTTATCTCAACAATACATGGTTTTTCTTACCTTTTAGAACAAGATCATCTTGTTTCGGTTCAAGTTCAAGGGATGCTTTATATTGAGCAAGAGCAGCTTCTTTCTGACCTAATGCTTCTAATATTTGTCCCAACAACTTATATGCACCTGGTGCATTCTCACGTACTTCCAAATAGCTGGACACATATTTCCTAGCTGATTCATAATCTCCTACTTGATAGTATAACTTAGCAATGTTGTAATGACGTTGTTTTTTCTATAAAGAAAAACAGATCCAACATTATTCTTTTTACTTTTCAATAATGTAGCTTGTATTAATACTACATTGTAAACATTGTTAAAGCAAACGTTAAATACTAGTATTGAAAAGCCAAGGATTGCAAAATGTTCAATTGTTATATGTTATTTATGAACACCACGTGTTCATTAAAATCTAATTTAGTTATAGTCAGTATATGTCTCAAGCTCTAACTCAAGGTTTCAAGGGTGAGTAATAACAGGAAGATGCGTACGAAATAGTGCAAGTCAATTTCTATAAATAGTTATAATCATATTAAGCAGATCCCAAATATCACAAAGAAAGAAAACGATAAAATGCATCGAATCTTGTGTCTAAAGCGCAATAAGAAAGCATAAACGTGCTAGTGGCATAAAAGTTGGCGGTCGCCGGATCCCGCGAGCCGACATGGCGTAACGTTTTAATCGGCTATATGTAACCTCACCTCATCTTCAGTTTTTAATTTGCGTAAAACATCTTGCACGTGTCGATCAACGTGTATTTTCGTGCGAAACATCCTTCCACTCTTCCTTTCTACGTCAACACAATAGAAGCGCAATATTACTTCACTCGGAATTCTGATTAAAATAAGTCAAAACGATACTCGCATAGTCTTATTACCATGCACGCCATTTACTTTCAAACGGTCTAGTCAAGTCGCCAGGATCAGTATTGCCAACCAAACGACCGTTAGCCATCAGATATAAAAAAATAGTAGTTCTGAATATCATTTCTTAAACCTGTTCTACAATAGAACATCATCAGTAGAAATTTGTCGTAAGCATCGTAAATAATTTTTATAAATCAATTAAATTTATTTTTTCCGATTTTTCAGTTTTACGATTAGCTTGTAAAAATGACATACGGCAACCGCTTATTGACAATGTGCCATTGTAGAACGGACTTTAGGCTGCACAGGATATTTCATTGGTGCATCAGTAAACTAGACCTGTGGAAAAAAATAAATTTGATTGGTAAAATTGCTGTTTTAGCCCAATTTTCAACTGATCGCGGCTTTTTTAATGCAATTTTTATTGGTTTTCATAAAGAAAAGGAGGACGATTGTTTAACTCAAATGTAGCGAAATAGGACAAGTGTATAGCTGTTAGCTAATCGCGCGTTAGGTTTAAAAGAAGATAAGCACAACGATTGGTTAACATCTATTCACTTTGAGCATTTTCACTACATTTGAGTCACACAATCGACCCCTAGAACTAACTGGAACTTTGTGATTGATAGATTTACGAATACAAATAATTTTGCGCCAATTGGTCCTTCAATTGATGAGATATTTGTTAATTAGAATTGGATAAATTCATATAATCGATTATCGAATACAAATTATTTTACAATACTAGTTCTATGAGTTACAATTTTGTAATAAAGATATACAATAGGTAACAGTTATTTGGTATCGATGTCTCACGTCTTTGAATCTTCATGAAGAGTAAATGTTCACCAGTTATACGCGGAACTCTACAAATTTTAAATCGAATTGTTACTTGTGATTTTCCTGTTAATGTAGGGTATTTCTTGAATATCCGACAAAACTTTATAGCGAGATACAGTTGTATGCTTCTTCGTTATTACTTCGTTTCTTGAAGACTGTAACTCGAAATAAACGCAAAATGCGTTCATACTTTTTTAAGATTGGAACATTTATTTATAATTTACCAAAGCAAATAATAGGATATCCATTCTCTAAGCTCTACTTTCTAAAATCATTGCTTACAAATGATTATCAGAACCATCTAGAAATTTTGCATCACAGCAATAATTTTCTTGTTGTAAGCAAGCCATATGATATGGTTATCAATTCTGACAACCCTGACCTGAAGGTACTTTCACATAAGTATATATTATATATATTTCCTCATGAACTGTTATACATTTAGACATGTTTGTCTCTTAATAAGAATGTATCATTGTATGTTATTAATTTCAGCATAGTCTTCAGACTGAAGTACGAAAACGATTTCCCAACTTGGTGAACCCAAGTCTGTGTCATGATTTTCATTTTGTGCACAGGCTAGATTATGTCACCAGTGGGGTGATATGCCTTGCTTTAAATAAGAAAGCAGCACGAGCAGCTGCAAATGCCTTTGCCAATAGAAAAGTAAAAAAATATTATTTAGCATTAGTACATGGACACATACAGTCACCATATATTATAATTGACAAGGCAATCGGTTAGCATGATTGACTATACAAATTTATATTACAAAATCTTCGTTAATTTAATAGGACTATTCTTTCTTTGTAGGAATGGACATTCGTGAAAAGGAAGGTAATCACAAGATTTGTACAATAGACAGTGTATATTGCGAAAAACCTCGTGAATCCCATACAACACTATTAGTTCTTGAGCGTGGCTTTAGGGATAATAAACCTGCAACCAAAGTATTATTGTATCCAGAAACTGGTCGTAGGCATCAACTACGTGTCCACTGTGCTTACATAGGCCATACAATAATAGGTGATTATACTTACAGTGAAAAACAGGATATTGAACCATATAGGACGTTTTTGCATTCATTCAGGTAAAATTGGCCCAATTTTACATTAAGATTTAGATCAAAAGCAAGAATAATTCGTATAACTGACTGATTATTTTAGATTAATATTAAAAACTTCACTGGAGAATTTAGATGTTAGAACGTCTGATCCTTTTGTTACATCTAACTCAAGGAATTGTTGGAAACCGACTGAATTCGTCCGAGTTTTGGATGAAAATACATTTTCCGACGTGGGTCTTTTAATGTAAGAAAATAAAATTTAATACATTGAACAATCACTGCCATTTATTGCCACTATCAAAGCACTTTACATTGTTAAGTGATTCCAGTTACACCAGCACTTGTGATCTGAAATTCTAATACATTTCTGGGCAAGTAAGGTGATATCATCATGCAAGCATAACGACGTTTTCCTTTTCTATATAATTGCAACGAATTTGTTATCATTCCTGCCCATATAATTCCTAATGTTGGTTGCTGTTTTTTATGAATGTCTTCCTGGTTATTACTTCCAATTACTGCTGATACCTAATGAAAATATACAGATGTAACAGCTTTAAAACAATACAAGTGTATTACAGGGAATTTAAGAAAACTATGTATACCTGATTGATACAAACGACGGAAATAGTATAATCACTACCAAATTTATGTAACTGATGTCCAATACTTCTCAAACTCTTAGCTCTTTTTTTTAATTCATTATCATCATATTCTGCCCGATACGGAGCAGCGATTGAATCAATCACAAGCAACCCAATTTTTGTTGAATTTATAAGCAGTGGTATTTTTTGGATAAGGCAAACTTCCAATTCTTCCTTTGCCCAGATTATAATAATTAGTAAAGTAGACTTTGTATAATATTTTTGTATAAAAATATTTTTACCATTGTTGCCACATGTTCTACAAATATAGAATCACCTGTTGTACCATATTTTTTGGACAATTGTGATTGTGTCAATAATTCCTGTAGACGTCTTGATGGAAAAGTATCCTCAGTACATATATAAACAGCAGCTGTAAAGTGAACATAATTTATAATTTTTAGTCGTCATAGTAATAATTGGAATAATAGATTATTGAAAAAAACAGTGATAAATACCAGCTGCAGCACCTCCTTCATTTTCCGGTACTTGCACAGCAAGACACAGTTGTAAGGCTAACTGAGTCTTTCCGATACCAGATTCCCCATAGATTTGCAAAATGCCTTTTTTAGGAATTCCACCTCTGAGAAATTGGTCAAACTTGGAGCAGCCTGTTGTTAAATAACTCTCTTCATTCTTTAGATCAAAGGCAGTGGTGGCTGATAATTTTGAAATATAAAATGATCTATAATCAGAATATTCGACAAAATCCAAACAATATTTATAATTACCAAATATTGAATCATTCCTTTGTAGTAGTTCATTGGACATTGCCATGTTCTATACTAGAAGTATAATCTGTGCGAATAAAAAAGAAAACAATGAATCTGGAAATAGAGAAAGTAAATTCATTTAAATTCAGAATGACCAACTGCAGGAAAGTTATTTCAGTCCGTTGTCCAGATAGCTACCTATACAACGTTGTGTGCTACATTCACGAGGGAGCTGTGCTTCCATTGCCCTTAAAAAGCCGATAATTCTTATTAAGAATATGTATTGAACTAAGAGTGTTGAGTTCTTTCACAACAGATCTTTTGTGCTCACAAAAGGAAGCAAAGGGTACACCCTTAACCGCTTACACCGAATAAATCGAATTATGGATTTAGCAGTTCTTAGAGTGTTTCTGGAGGTACGCACTACGCCCCTCTTGACTTTTCAGACATGACGTCATAGAATCAACCCTTGTCAGAATTTTTGAGCGCGACACGCATAGAAGGTAACGGAGAACCGGTCATTAACTTTGTTGTAAGTATTCAGCAACTTCAATACTTCTTCACCCTTGAGCCTTCATACTTGCAATGGTAGTCTTGACTTCCATGTTTCCATATAGAAATGGGATATTCAGTATGAATTTTAGTATTCGAGGTTATCCAAATTTTGCATAATTTATTGGTTTAGTATGTTACTGTAGGAGTTCCGTTTCCGCATTTTTTTTTGATAAGATAAAGCGTTTTCATATTTATACTTTGGTAAGATAAGCTATTTAAAAAAGAAATGTTTATTGTACATTATAATCCAATTTCTGAATTATTTCTGTTCATATTGTTGAACTCCAGGTCAAACATTTGTATGTATGGTACAAAGTTATGGTACTGCATTTATTCTAGCATTGATTCACATGTGGCAAAATGATCTTAAAGATGATATAAACATCAGTGGGGCAATGATGATATATATAGTGCTAATTGAACCATGGATCATATGTGTCTGTCTTCCAGGCACAATGTCACAAACTGCTGTAACATCCACTGGAATGGAGCGCAGTATCCATGAAATGTTAAAAGATGCACCTTCTCTTAATGAAAGTGAGAATGCAGTACACACAGGAACTCCACCACCACATGTGCCCAATAATCTCACTGGAGCCAGTCAGGCAAGACCAGCAACTATGACCCTACCACTTGGTAGCCCAACATCTCAAAACTGTATGTTTTATTCGATTCTTTAATCTGTAATGTTTAACAAAATTATTAAAACTGTATATATTTATATCTACAGCAGTGAGTATGTCACCAGGTACTCCTTTGCAAAATGGAGATGCACAGACAATGCGTTCTGCACAAAGTAAAATTGAGAGTATCAAAAACTGGAGCATCTCAACATATAAATGCACTAAACAGCTTATGTACGAGAAATTGGGAAAAACATCACGCACTGTAGACTCTGGTAAGATTTGAAAGTGTAGAATCATCTTCATTATTAAAAACTTTAACACATTTCTATTTTACAGAACTTGAAGCTCAGATAGAGCTATTGCGTGATACTCAAAGAAAATATTGTAACGTTTTGCGCCTTTCACGTGCACTGGCATCTCACTTTCATCATGTAGTGCAAACCCAGCATGCTCTCGGAGAAGCATTTTCTGAACTGGCCCAGAAATCACCGGAATTGCAAGAGGAATTTCTGTACAATTCGGAAACGCAGCGAAATTTGACAAAAAATGGCGAAACTTTACTAGGAGCCTTGAACTTTTTTGTTTCCTCAGTGAATACTCTCTGTAACAAAACCATTGAAGACACCCTGCTTACTGTTCGACAATACGAAACAGCCAGGTAAGCTATCGATAGTCTTCATTACTTTCAGGTTTCACACAGTATAAAATTATTCGTTTATGTAGGATAGAGTATGATGCGTACAGAACTGATTTGGAAGCGCTGGCGCTAGCTGCAAAAACGGATGCGAGCAGTGCTGCCAGAATGGAAGAGGCTCAAGCGAATTATGAGCAACACAAACAAAATTTTGAAAAACTACGATCTGACGTGTCTATCAAATTGAAATTCCTTGATGAAAACAGAGTAAGAATCACATTAAACTTCCTATGCACTATAATTACTTTTATTTTTTTGATAAACCTAATATTTCTTTGCACAGATTAAAGTGATGCATAAGCAATTACTTTTATTCCACAATGCAGTCTCAGCCTACTTTTCTGGTAATCAAACAGCTTTGGAAGCAACTCTTAAACAGTTTAACATTAAAGTAAAGTCACCAAATTCATCCTTGCCTTCCTGGCTCGAACAATAAAGAAGAAAATTGATATGACCAGGAGAGGAATTTGGTGCTTATCAGTAAGTTTATCAATTCTAACGATTTATCAACATCTTATTGACAAAGTACTGTTTCGTATCGCGATCGGATTTCGCAGAGTCTAAACGATATTAATAGGACATTGATATATGGGAAAATATTCTGGGAGTGTTTGATTTTAAAGTAACATTCCCTACTGAAAAACTTGGCCATGAATTCTCAATCTATATAAGAATTATTTAAACGCAAATTTTAACAGGTATCTGATATTAAATATGAAGATGCTAATTACCAAATGTACTACAGATTACCTAACTCGGCCAGCCGGAAGTGACCCTTTCGGAAAAAAAAGGAAAGGGCCTCGTTCTGTTTTACTGCTTTTGCTAGAACTAAAAGTTTGTTCGTTCTCTCAAGGCTCAGTTTATGCTTGTGTGTTTAAAAATTGATGGACATTTAAACCAGAAATAGAAGACAAAGAAATCTTTAGATTCATCGTATATTTATAAATAACGATGAAATTCGAGGATGCAGAACTAGTCACCCCTCAATCACGCTTTTGACACTAATGGTTTTGTGAGGTATACTTGTACGTTTTACAGCACAGTTTTCCATTTACCTTGCAATGATAATACCAATTCATGTATGTGCAGGTAGCAATATTAATTCTACGTTTAAAGGTCTTATTTACATTTTAAGTTATAAGGAGATGACCTCTTTGAAGTGTAACTGATATGGCGTCCTTCCCATAAATAACTAGTATAAAAATTATTAATACGTTAATCTTGTTTGCTAAGTTGCTGAATTAATATAAATTCAGTATAAATTTTGTTTAACGTAGAGATTTCTATCTGATAACTTCACATCCATCACAACATACTGAATACTATTGAATATTCTGTACATACCTTGAGCGTTGAAATGATCTCATTATGCATAAAAGGAGAAACCAGTGTAATTAATTACAACGTGTGATGCATACCTTATCTGTCATGGATGATAAAAATGATGGTGTTTTACATAAAGTATACCCTATTTTTGAGGTATCATTCTAGACATATTTATATCATCTTTTTAGGTATTAAATAACAGAAGTAACATTCCCTACGATTCTTGTGTTATCGTTGTATTTAAATTTGAGTTATTCTAAATCAAAGTCATAGCAAGAACGTTAAAATAAATCGATACACTTTCATATTCAGCCTTGTAAATCGGCAACTTTGCTGAAGAACCTATGACAAATAATTATGTAAATGTAGCATCCTCATGATTAAGTTATTAAACATAAATATATATATATATATATATATATATATATATATATTATAATGAGGCTTACAGTATCGTGTGTATATTGTGTATATACACATTCTTATCAATAAATGAAGGCTTATATAATGCACCTGTTGCCGATTTCCAAGTATAATGCACAGAGACACAAATTTCTATTTAAAGTATATTTCCGAGAGTGACCCTTAACAATTGCATTATAAGTCAAAACAAATATGTATTACTTCTTTGGAAGATCGTATTCCGTTTCCCAACATTCTGGTTAACATAAATAAAAGTTGACAAGACAGTATCAGGTAAAGAATATAACAAGTCTTTGTATTTATATTATATACAGAAATTTCTATGTAACGAGCAAGTCCTTATTTTCTTGCAAGCTTTCATTAGATCCGGCAGTTTCTAGCTTTTGCTGTTCTTGTTGAGCATCGATGAGAGCTTGTGCAGCATTCATTTCCTCTATCCTCTTATTTACTAATGTAGGCTGTACTTCCATGAACACCTCCATTACCCTGTGGTTAGCATTAATATGTTTCTGTGCGCAGTTGTTTATACAAAATTCCTGAAATAATGCTTATTCATTTTAAATTATTTAAGTAGAGAAATCTAATAAGATGAATAAAGCCTACCTCGTCAGGAGAAATATCTCTAGAATTAAAGGTATTCGCGCATCGTCTGAAGCACGTATCAGAAATTTGATTATAAAGTAATAAAAAATCTTTAAACTGTAAAAGAAAAATGTTCTTCAGTAAGCCATATCAATAATTACATTGATACACAGAGGTTATGTGGATAATCATTGAAACATTGCGTGGTTATGTATTAAATTACGTGCATTTCTTATCTGTGTTGTTTCCATGCCGCAGGTCTCGTTCGTCTAGCAACTTATGTGAATGATAACTGTAATAATCGCAAGTTGAATAACTAAAACTGACCGTCCTAGGTGCCTACCAGCCTTTGTATAAACGCTACGTGCGTTACCATGCGTACGCAGGCGTGAGACTACTGACTGCACTGGAGTTTACCAAGAATTGACAGACCCAATTGTTCGTGCGCTGAATGAGTAACAAACAATAATAAACTTATATTGTTAATACAAGAAGACAGGTAAACTTTGATTTGAAGTAGGAAAACATTATTTATTAACAAGAACAAAACGACGAAGATAGCCAAGAATTGTGTTGAGGTTTTTGCTGTTTCTTTTTAACAGTAATTTTCTCCACATTACATGTCAAATATGATACAATTTATCAGTATAATAATATGCAATTAAACAAATTGCTAATATAATTCTAGTGACTCCTAATGTACAGTTGCGATAAGCCAGTATCGATTTTTTTTATACAATCGTATAGGCTCTTCTGAGGTCCACTCGCGAAGAGGAAATGAAACAAGAAATGAGGTTCGATTCTTAGTGGTCGAGAATACGAAGATTGCCAGAGACTATTTTGTTCTCCAAAATGGTGCCAGAAGGAAGGTCGATACGATGACCGTGATTAGCAATGATGATGACTGTTCCTTTGAGAGAGACCCCTCTACCAAAGGTGACATCGCCTGAGACTGTCAAGTGGTCCAGTTCAAGAAGATCCGGAATCGTTGCGAATCTACTAAGGAAGTCTTTCACTTTGGAGAAGTGATTATCACCAAGTTTTATCAATGGTGTTGTGGGGAACATGCGCTGTGGACTCATCACCAGGGAGCCATTCTTCAGGTTGTAGAGATTGCTGGTGACCAGCATTAGGTCTGAAGTTTTCTTTACTGGCAAGAATCTGCTACGTGGCACATTGATACCTAGAGAGGATAAATGGAGATATGTATTCAAGGTTTCCTTGTGCTACTTAGGATTTGTTTAGCAGCTGTAAATATTGTCAGTTGTTATTTACCTAGTCCGCCATCGAAGGATTTCATTGCTGCTCCCACAGCTGTTTCCAACTGAATCGCATTTATACCATTTTCAAGGACTTTGTTGTTCACTATGATTTCCAAATTCAATGATTTCTCGTCCAATACTCTTTGAATTGCTGTGACAAAAAAACAATTAGAATTTTTAAAACGCTTTCTTGTTTTACACGGAGTTAGGGCAAACCTACCGCTTAATTTAATCCAGAGATTGTTGGTATTAAAGAACTTGAATTTTTTGACGGATTTGAATTCATCAACATGTTCCTTGGGGACTTGTGCAATTTCCAAAAGTCGAAGTTTGTTGTCGTATTGGATAAGAGTACCTCCCTGTAACGAAAGACTTTGTGTAATGATAAGGCGGATAGGTATGTAACATTATTTTGATAGATATACCGTACCTTAACATCAGCTCGAGTTTTATCAGTGACCTCCATGACAAATTCTGGGCATTGATTGTTGTCTGGATGCATTAAAAGATTTAATATATTCAGATCAACAGTGGCTCCCAGGTTGTCAATGTTAGAGATGAAACAATATTCGCGACCCTAAATAAATTAATAAAATGCGATTAAATTAGTATTATTTCCATATTTAGTATCTATTTCTTAAAATACTTTTTTTTGATACTAAAGGAAATAACGGTCTTACCTCGTTCAGGAACCTCTTCAGTAATCCAGAATTCTGAAAACTCTCATAAAAGTCACCGTGACCTGGTGGGTACCACCTGATGAAAAAGATCGTAACAGAATATCAATATTTATATACGACAGAAAGAAATTTAACATTAGTAATGAAAAAAGAAGCTCTTACGCATCAATGGCTTCGTCTACGTTGCAATGTGTGGCAATGGGAAGTAATGAATCCCTATTGATACGTGGATAGCAGCTTTGATTGAAAGTGACGATTTCAACATTTAAACCTTTATACTTTCTTATGATTTTTTGAGTATCTCTGTCAGTGTTGAAAGAGTTCATCAGAACAAGTGGGACGTTGGTGTTATAAGTTTTATTTAAATACTGCAAAGAGAACCTGATGTGACAACCAAAAAAAAAAAGAAACCCTTCCATTCATCCGTATCTTCTTCTTCTTCAGGTACATACCTCAATTTGCTGAACAGTAAGATCAAGGAACGTCAGCTCATTGCGAACCTCAATGATAGATTTTGGTCCATGACACCCCATACTTGTACCAAGACCACCATTTAATTTCACGACTATTAATTTATCCAGCATAGCTTTAACTTCCTCATTCGATGGTTCAACAAGGGTGTTGTAATCGCGTACCTGGGTACAAGAACCATATAATGTTTGGGAACATCTCACAAGGAAGCATACTGCATTTTAAATTGCAAGAGGAAATGGGGAGAAGTATTACCGCACTCTCTGGTAATTTTTCTATACGCTCCCATAGTACTGATGGTCCTTCCTCCTGCAGGAACCTATGAAAGAGTTCAGCGAAGCCAGCGAATTGACGATGAAACAATTCCTTATTCGCACCGACGGCTGTGTTTTCCAGTCTTTCCAGCTCCTTCAGCATCTCCGTCTGAGCATCTCGTTTGGTCCTCTCCCGGAATTCCTGAGTGCCAGAAGGCATACGTTGATGACCTCGTGTCTGGAATATTCATTCAACATTTGATTGTACAACAAATATAAAACTCAAAAAGAAAACTCTTTTGGCTTAGGGTGACCTCGTGTCTGGCTGCACTGACTAATGAGAAAAGAAGCCCCACCTGAAATTTCTTAATGAAAATGGGAATCACTGAACTGTGATATGCATGACCAACCAATAGTACGTATTTCAATAAACTTATGTAAAATATTCTGAAGAATTACTTCCCAAGTAAATGATTCGAAGACTTTGAATATCGTTATAATTACTGAACTGTAATGAAGAATAATTTTTAATCCCCACCGTAGGTTTCATTGATGTATAATGCGACCCACGCTGGTAGACCAGGATCCAAAATCTGTTATGATATATTGCTTCTATCTTCTGATAATTTCCTGATAACTTGCTTATATCCCTAGAATTTTTGTTAGACGTTCTAACTACATTTCGTATTCATTACGCTTGAACGAGGCTTACATGAATTCCTTTTCTGTACGCGACGAATGTCTTTTTGCAAAACATATTGTTTTTCCATCGCTTTACTAATAACGATTGCTCATGACATAAACATTAACAAGATGAATTGTCAGGTCGTAACATCAGTCCCACTTTTAAGGGACTTATCTCCATTTAGTTCCATAGGGAGGATGGCCCCCTTAAAAGTGGAACTGATATCGTGGCCGAACAACAGTTAGAATGTAGTTTCGAAATGTGTAAAATCAATTCCTCTAAAGATCAGTTGTTTAAACTCTCTAAAGAACTAATAAATATCTCATAACCACATAATAGTGAGGTGGGATCGATAATATAAAAAAATATATTTCTCATTGAAAAAATGTTGCTTGACTTTTCAAACTTCAACACTATATCAAAGCTAATAGATGGGGATTCGTTGAAGCTAATAATTTGGCACAAACGACTGTGTTATCTTACTTATAACCCAGGATCCTTCGAAGTTGAATAAAATTAAATACTTTCAATTCTTTAGTGCATAGAATAATCCACCCGCTATGTAGTATCTACGTACGCATTATTCTAGATACCAAGAAGGAGCAACATCCGAGCTGGAAAACTATTTGGACGATTAAATTTTATAAAGGATCAATGTTATCGCTGACGACGACGAATTATTTTACATGAGTTATCACGATCGTTGGTCAATGGTTATCGGAGAGACGTAACGTAACGCAAAGTTCAATCGTTTGAAACGCAAGCTCGCTTTTTTATCGTTATGTCGTACAATTAATCTATAAACGAAATAATTCCTCTGTTCTCTGATAATTTTATAACAGTTGATTTTTGTTTAAGTGCGTCATTGACGATTATAAAAAATTGATTGGGAGGCGAAGAAGTTGGCAATCTCTCGAATGCGACAAGCAATGAGTGTTATGTTTTAAATAAAAATAACGCTCGTTGTTTTACAGTGATAGAACAGGGTCATGACTAGTTCGAGGTCATCGTCACAAACGAGGAACATGAGGAGGCTGGCACTTTGTACTGTGTCATTAAGAAAAGAATTTCTGCGTATTATTTAATGTAATATACGTACAACAACGCACTTAACCAATTTCGTAACCTTCGCCTATTCATAAGTAATCAATTTTCAGATTAAAAAAACAAACTTCTTATGTTATTCTTTCTCCTGCATCTCTTTACGAGAATATTCTTAGAAAAAAAAGTAACAAAATTGACATTTCCTTAGGACAAACACATAAGCCCTGATTATGAGATTAGTGATTAGAAATGATACATTTTTACACGATTTACTATATCTTTCGATAGATAAAGTGACGGATGATGAAAGTAATATTTTTTATATTTTACAAAATTTTCTATATGTCTTTGGGATTTGAATGGCACCAATGTAATCAGCATACTCACTCTTAACAGAAAATCCATGTTCTCGCGTTTGCTTGTGTTCTGGTACACAATACACTGCTGTATCACTTAGCTGATTAACGTACGATACTAATAACGAAAGAAACGCAACCGACGGCTCTAGCGTTTGGAGCCGCACTGGAATAAGTTACACAAGAGTAGCGACAGAGACGATACCGAGTTCCGACGCTTAGGACGACTGTAAAAAATCCACGATGGAGCATCATATTTTATACTTGTAGATTATCTGTTATCGCGTTCCACTCACTATCGGTTAAAATTATCGTGCGATTTCTTCATTAACTACTATGTGATTCATATTTCTCAGTAGTTACTAAATGCAAATTTTAAACATTGCTCTAAATTATTACTTCTATTCAGATATACATCAACGGATCTTTCGCCAACTGAACTAGATCATATCTATGTATCTTGATAACATTGATCTTGGATGGTTATTTTTAAAAGAGGGCAATGACTGTCAACATTAATTTAAAAGACAAAATGATACAGCAGAATTGCGATATCAATTTACTGCAATTGACTTGTAATAATCCATTACGTTAATATGCAGAATTATTTGAACCATGTAGGAAAACACTAATCCAATACTTAGAGATATAAGTTCGTATTCAGAACTCGCTTTTAGTGCTAATAGCGGGCTTTAAAATTTTTTCTTAGTGACTTTTAACTACAACCGACTCTGTTAGTGACTTCAAGAGCGAGTTATGAATACGGGCTTTAGTGTATCTAATTTGCAATCGAATAACAACATAGATAATGTAGCTATTGAAAATTACATGGCAAAAGTTAGATAATTTTATACGAACGATATGTATATCTCATATTATTTACTGAGCTGGTAAGAATAATAATGTGTGGTAAGTTACGATCGTACCACGCACGAAGTTAATACGCAGTGTACTTCGTAAATGACAGGTTTGCCTACTTGGGCCACATTTTTTTTCCATGTTAACACATATCATGTTACTCTATATGTAACAGGTACCAAGATAAAAAATGTGGTAGACTCTACTACAGTACCACAGATCAAGAGCAAAATATTTGTGGTTGTACTTGTTGTCAAGAAACTCACTTTAGTTAACTAGCACTGTATATTGGGAAATTTAGCCCAATGCAAACTATCTTTAACTGGACTATTATGAAAAGAGTGATGCTGATAACATATCAATACAGTAAGGCAAGTCTTAGTGATATACTTGACTCTCTTAATGAGTTGTTTAGAGCTCAAAATTATTTTGTTTGTTTAGATTCATTACATAACTTTAAGCTGATTAAAAAGGTCTCTCTTTTAGTTTAATACGATACTAAACTTTGTGGCTGTATTGAATTTTACTGAATTTTAAATATAACATAAATAGTTATATCAACATAGTGACTGTTGATGCTATACAAATTTTGGCTTTTGGCCAAGCCAAGCCAATTGAGAGACAAGGCCAAAATCCCCTCCAAGGATCATAATTAGAATTTGCAAGTGCCTTAAAGATAAATTTATAGAATATTTCTATTTATGATTAAGATATTGAATTATGTAATTGTCTTAGAAAAATGTGTATTTCTTTACTTTATATACCCTTTATTTGTTGTAATGGCAGCACCGATCTTTGGCAATGTCAATACTTATATGTACTTGTTTGACCTTTTGCAATAACAAGTTTTGTATTTGCTATACCCTTAGGTAACTGAAGACTTCTGAAATATCAATGGACATGTATAATTACGCAGCAGTTCATTCTGATGTCCATTAATTTTCGGAGTTAGCCTCAATTAGAAGAACTAAGAGACTAGTTTCTTTCAAAGATACTTACATGTCAGTTTTTAGAAACGTATTCTTGACAATAAAAATGAACAACTTTGCACCTCACCTTCTTGTCGTCGATTTGCAGCATGATTGGAAAATGTTCTTATAAATTGTTCTGGGACACAGTGCTTCCTTAGATACAAACTCTTCCTTCCCGCAAAGAGAAACGATTCTTCTTATTGTTAGTTTCTCAGGATGACGTTCAAGGTCACTAAGTTGACATTTTATTATATAGACACTAAATAAAAGATCCTTAATAATGCTGTTTTACCGGCTAACAGGAATTCGATACTACCAAGGGCCGGTTGCTAGATTTCTTCTGGTTTATTCTCTTTTCTATGTTCTTCAAGCTTGAGACTTCTTGTGTGGGGACGAATTTATTTATAATACTGAAATATAACAAAGGTAATTTTGTCACCACCGAAGGGTATGAGATTCTCGTGGCCTATGACGTTTGTCTCTAGCGTGAAGCGTGAAGAACCACAAGAAGCTTCGGGTTGCATTCGTACTGATTCGTGTTAATTCGTATCTCAAAATGTCAGCTTACAGTTATACACTGGGCATTACCTTGTAAATTTGTCTTATTGTGAATAGAGACAACTTAAACCTTAATAATGTCTGCAAATTATTATTTTGCTATTATTGGACATGCGGATAATCCTTTGTTTGAGATTGAATTTAATAATTCTAATAAAGATACTAAGGTAGGATTTTCAGAGGTTATCTTCACAAATATTCTTCAGTTTGACAGGTACTTTTTACTGATATTTATTGCAGAAAGAGGACCATGCACATTTAAGTCAATTTATTGCTCATGCCGCATTAGATTTAGTCGATGAACATATGTGGAAAACTACAAATATGCATTTGAAAGTTGTGGATAAATTTAATCAATGGTTTGTAAGTGCTTTTGTTACTGCTACTCACATTCGCTTCGTAATGGTTCATGACAGCAAGAACGAAGATGGTATAAAGAATTTCTTTAATGAAATGTATGAAACATATATCAAGGTAAGTGAAACAAAGGCAATTTATATTAATAATAAAATATTTTATAATTAAATAGTGACAATACCATTTTTTCAGTATTCCATGAACCCCTTTTATAAAATAAATACACCTATCAAATCAGTTGGTTTCGAGAAAAAAGCTCAATTGTATGGTAGGAAATATTTATCTTCATAAAAATTGAGAAGCAGGATTTCAACGAAAAATGTAATTATTATAAATGATTGCAATTACTTAGATTAAAATCATATTGTTAATGTGTAAGTTTATTATAGTGAGATATTTATATATAGATATTGATACTTATTAAGTCCACAGGTTCATTATTCCAGCTCCAAATCTTGAATCTGAAAAAAAATGTGTTACCTTTGGTATTTTAAACTATTTGCACTTTACTTACCTCTTGTTCTTTCTGCATTTCTTGGCTAACCAAATTATCTAATATTTCCTGGAATCGTTGTCTTAATTTAAAGTTTTCAATATTAGCAATCTCCATCTCTTGCTGCTGTCGTCGTTGACGTAGTTCTGCCAATTCGGCGTGTAATGTTTCAAGTCGCGCTTGCAACGAATCTAAAGCAATTGGATAAATGGTATTAAATTTGAAAAAAAATATATTGGCCATTTTACTAATAAAATACCTTTTGGCATGGACATAGATTGTGATTCTGAATAACTGTCTGGAATAATATATTCTGAATGGAACTGTTCTATTTTCGGTACCTTCGATGGATCATTAACAGATTTATCAGCATCTGTTTCACCATCTCCATCACCTTGGAACATTTCCTTGCTAAATTCTGTGATGAGGCCACTGTTCACAGAAATGTTATTTCCCGATCGCTCTGAATATCGAACTTGCATAGAGTTTGAATCAGACACTCGACTATCACCAGATAAGCGACTATTCTCATCCAATTCCATAACATTAATATTTGCTTCCTCATCATCATCTTCGCTATCACTGACAGCTTCTCCAAATATGTCATGCTCGGCTAAAAATAAAAATGAAGTTAACCCATGCATACTAAATCAATATTACACACAATAAGCCTGACACTCACCAACATCAACACTTTGTGATGTACTTCCATCGATATTTTCGCGTTTGGTTTTTACTATACCAGACGAAGAAATTTTATTTGGTTTGGTTTGATCCTCATCTTCACATATAACTTCCCACTTTACATTAACTGCATCATTATCCACTCTCAGCAGACGCTTAACTTCTTTCTCTATTTCCGGTGCTTCGACATACTTCTTTTTCAATGTCTTGCGGAACCGACGTCTTCTCACATTTTTAGTTGGAGGAGTTATGCCATGAGGCCAAAGGAACTTCTTGTCAACTTTGTTGGGGTCCTTCTTCTTTTGTCTCACAGGAGATTCTTCGTCCGTGGTAGTTTGATCATCCTCTTCTTTACATATTACCATCTAGCATATAAGAAAGTATTAAGAAAACAACTATTTTTAATTAATTTTAAATGACTTTACATTACCTGGCAAATGTCTGCAGTTTTATAAAAACTTTTGTTATCAATTGTTTTCAAGGCTTCCACTATTGTTGGAAGATCGACCACCTGCAACAATTAGATATTACAACAATACTGTAATAATTATACAAAAATAACAAATGCTATATGACTTACCTTCGCATGAAGAAGCCAATGGTCAAATCTCACTTCTCCATACCTCATGTCATTTTCTATCTTAATGCTCAAACGATCCTTAAGAGGTAAACCGGAACGTAATGTTTCTCTTAAAATTCTTGATGGTTCCTTTAATAAATAAGAATTGTTATCAAAATCATCTTACTAAACACATAGGTTAGAAACGCAAATGAGTGTTTTATACCGGTGGTAGTCTCAAAATAAACTGACTCTCCAATTCAGCTGGCTGCTCTTCTCGATTTTTATAATCCGTATTATTATTATGCCTATGCATCTTTCAGTTGATTCACGAAAAGTAACCAACGAAATATCAAAGAGTCTGTTTTACACTCTTAGCACTAGACAACACCAGACAACACTGGCGACTCACACTTTGCGCGTGATAAAAGGGACAACAGCGCTACAGCGCTGTGAACAAATACAGTTTCATATTGCATATTTATTTTGAAAGACATTTTTAGAATACTCTTATAATGTCTTTCTAATTTGACAAATCTGTTCATTATCTAAAATGTCACTTGCTCAAATGATGCAATCTTTTCAAATTGGACAACCCTTTGATAAACCAGTCGAGTATCCTTAAAATTTCATTCCAATTTTTTTTCATTCTCATCAGTCGTGTCATCTTTATCTAACATCTTAATTATATTATCTAGACAATTTTACACTTCAGATACAAGATGGCCCAATTGAAAACTTTTCTCTTAACCTCTTTGCTCTTAACCTCTTTGTGAGATTGCCGCATGTAAATGAGGAACTTTTCTCGACTTATCCAGTCATTTTTCTCTAAAGAATATATTTCTAACAAATTAAACACCTCGATAAAATCGAAAATGGCATCTGCCGAAGTAATAAAACGGCTAGAATCAAAGGCAGCCGCTGCGGAGCAAATAATAGCTCAATTGAAAAATCAGGTACTAAAAGAAAATCGGGAAATTTTTTATGTGTGAATGACCGGTTGAATGAGCAATGAATTGAAATTTTAGGTAGAAGAAATAAAAAGTAGAAATGTTCAAAAGGATCTTACATTGGAAAATGAAAAGCTTCGCAATGAAATTGAAAGGTATAGAAACGAACTGATCAGACTGGAAACTTTACATGGCATTAACCAGGTAAATTGCATTAATCTTTTTATTAATATTAAATAATCATTTTGTAAAATATCCCTTGTACCAATATATACAATTTTATCTTTACCATCAACACTAAATGTAACTCTATCAGTGCAAAATATTTCATATATTCTTGTATTATTACTAGGTACCGATACAGGATAAAAATGTTGTACCTTTAAAGCCTAGTAAAACACCTGTGGAGCCTGTTATTTCAGAGAAACCTCTACCACAAACTCTTCCTCAAAAGAAGGAAGCTAAGACAAAAAAAGAAAAGGCTCCTGCTAATGAGAAAAAACCATCTAATACAAAAGTAATCGAAGAACCACCCATTGATGTTGGTAGACTAGATTTCAAAGTAGGGAAAATTGTAAATGTTAAGAAGCATCCAGATGCTGATTCGCTATATGTAGAGGAAATAGACATCGGCGAAGGAAAAAACAGAACTGTGGTAAAATTCTCAAGTGCTTTATGTAAAATCATTCCTTACGATCATTTTCTTCAAACCCATGTTTGATTATGTAGGTGAGTGGCTTGGTGAAACACGTTCCTATTGAAGAAATGCAAAACAGACTGGTCATTGTGTTATGCAATTTAAAACCAGCTAAAATGAGAGGCATCACTTCTGAGGCAATGGTCATGTGTGCCAGCTCTCCTGAAGCTGTAGAAATCTTGATTCCACCAGCAGGTGCTGTTCCTGGGGATCTCGTGCACGTCGACGGTTATCCAAGAGTTCCAGATAATATTCTTAATCCTAAAAAGAAGATCTTTGAAACCTGTGCACCTGACTTGAAGACTGATGATCAAAAGCAAGCTGTGTACAAGGGTGTTCCATTGATTGTTCCTGGAAAAGGTCCCATAGTATCATCAACTCTTACTGGTGTTCAAGTCAAATAAATTAAGTAATTATGAAAAAATATATTCTACGAATTTTTTTTTTAAATGTTCATTATCGTTTGTGTTCAATAAAGAATTCCATTCGTAATTTTAGATTCTCCTAAGTACTTCCTTTCCATGTGTACAGTTTATCTTGACGACGTTATTGTTTGTTGAGCAAACAAAGCTGATGATACACAACGACCCAAATGACGCCTGCTCTTATTAAAAATGAAAAGATTTCAGTATAAATCAAACCCTTTGCTCGTCTCCCGAGGAAAACAGTCAAACAGAGATAAATGAAAGCTACACATTTTCTAGCTCTATGATGTTCTGTAGAGGAAAAATCGCAAAATCCAAGTGGTTTCGTAAAGTATTCGGATACTGGAATCCAATATGGTGTACTTGGCATAAATATCTTGGCCTTACAACAATTCCTGGCTTACAAAGTGTTCACAATGCTCAAGGAAAATTTGCCACTATCGCCTGGTCTATTCTTTTCGTGGTAACCCAATGGACACTGTATGGTATATACTAAATTTTTCTTTTTATTGTATCAACAAAATTGGTTACAGATTGGTCTAGCTTGTACGATTCGAGATGTTTATATCAGTTGGATGGATTACTTAGCCTATCCAGTCATTACAACTATAAATATCAAACAAGCGACTTCTTTACCATTTCCTGCTGTCACTGTTTGCAATCTGAATCCCGTACACTGCGGTAATTTACGAAGACTTGCGCGAAGAAATCGGGACACGGATCTAGGAGATCGATTGCAAGAGTAACATTTCTCTTTAGAGTTGGTATTTGAAAAATGCAGGCTAGACATATTTTAATGAACATTACATTTTCTAGATTATACGATATGACTAGCTGTATTGAACTTCATTGGAAACCAAGAAGAGATAATACTATTAAAACTAATAGTATTCTTAGATCAAAACGATCAGATAATTTAAACACAGGGTATGATTATTCAATTTAAAACACTAGAAAAGATGTTGATAGTATTGTTGTTTTTGAAAGATTTGCTTTGCAGAGAAACCAAAACATCTTCTAATACGACCAAGACTACGGTAGAATCAATTGCTGCAGTAACAGTACCAATTGGCGAAGATGATGAAAAAAAGCCAGTTAATCAAACGAGATCGTTTAATGATCTTATGAATTTTATGGCACTTTATACTAATTTTTCTGAAGAGCATCGTTCCGCGATGGGACACGACACAGATGGGTTCATAAGAGCTTGTACTTTTAGTGGAAAATCTTGCAGCAATGTTTCCCTGTAAATAAGATATCTCTAAATGTATTGATCGCATTAATCAATGAATCATTAATTATTAAATTAATTTAGTTATCTATATAGGTTCTTTAGGCCTCTCTTAAGCACAACTTTTGGAAATTGTTTTACATTCATGACTACTAGAAAAACAGTAATGCCCGGAAAGGATTACGGTATTTAATTAAACCGTTAAAAGTTAACAACACAATCATCTTTATATGAACTTACAATTTAGGTTTGTCTTTGGAATTGTTTCTGGATCAAAGAAATTATATTGGGGGTGGTTTGAGCCCAAGAGCTGGTGCTCGGGTTGTCGTGCATGCACCGTCGATGTTACCATTGCCAGATGCAAATGGGGTAACAGTACCACCCCATACGGCAACGGGCCTTGCGTTGATGGAGGTGCATCTATAAATAATTGATGCAGTAAATTGATATATTAAAAAACTACTACGTAATTTTAACTTTCTTTACTTTTATCAGGTCCAATTGCATAGGGAGAAATTACCGTATAGTACCAATTGTACGTCAAGCTGGGAGCGCACTTGGTATGCCTCCAGGGTAACTGATACGTACCCTTACACAATGGAGGTAAGATGTGATTTTAATCTATCGTGTATTTAATTCTTAATAAACAATAAATTAAACATTGAGTAGCGCTGCCAACGTGTTTGCTTACAACTGGCTTTTGAAGAAAGCTGCTCCTGTACTCATCCAAATTACATGGATTTGGCTACTGAGGCTTTTCCGTGTAACTTAACGTCGGAACGTAAGTTTGATTATTTAAAATAATATATATAATTTTAATTAATTATTTAATTTTTTAGATCAGAATTATGCTTGCGCAAGTCAAGTACTAGACGAGTTTGAAAACTCCATAAGAACTTGCAGCTGTAATATGGATTGCAGGTATGAGTTAAAGTAACTGAATATTGATATCTATGATATGTCAAAGGTTTTTTATTTCAGAGAAACAATGTATGAAATGAAAATATCTCATGCTACTTGGCCTAATGATAACAATTGGGTGAGATAAACTTACTTTAATTTCCTACAATTTAATTACAGTTTCTTCAGTTTAAGATTTCTTTATTCTTAGTGCGATGTAGCTCAGAGATTTGGTATGGCACGTAACTGCAAATACAAGATGTATCAGTCAGAGAATCAAATGCAGGAAAAACAACGTGTTGTGGAAAATGTTCTAACTATTGATGTCTTTTTTGAAAACCTACGAATTCAATCTATCATCCAGCATCCAACTTACAAGGTGATGCTCTCATCAGAATAATGTTTTCTAGTTACCAAATTGACAGGTTTTTTTTTTCACAGCTCCAAACATTTGTGGGTAGTTTGGGTGGTGCTTTAAGTCTATACTTGGGTGTTACTCTCTTTATGCTACTTGAAGTCGTTGAGGTCTTTCTCAGACTGACTTTTGCACTGTGTCATTATGGATTTTGCATGATATATCAGAGAGGATCAACAAGAATGCAAAATAAAAATCACCACCGAAATTTAAGAAACGGAATTTTCTACACAGGTAACTAACAATATAAGGATACAAATTTTTGTAGATACGTATATAAATATCATATTAACATTTAGATTTTAGATTTGATCCTCCCCGTCTCCCTCCCGGAATGCAATCTGTGAAACCTATTAAATTCGTTTGGTGATTATATGAATAATAGAGCTTATTACTAATCTCAATATGTTTATTCTGTTAAATAAAAAAATACACAATAGTACGAATTAAACAAAACTTCAGCACCAGATTTGTTGACTTTGATTTAAATTTAATATCTGTCAATCCTATCTTCAATCTTGCTTACACAAGGGAGATGTTTTCTCTTTGCTACATACTAGTAAAAAAGTCATTAATTTAACTAGTTAATAGGTGAGACATTGATTTTTAAATCGTTATAAATTATGCTTTAGAACTCGGTAGTGTACATGATTCTATAGTTTTTACAGCCAATTCAGATTCCAAAAATGTTTTGATCAATTGAATGACCATTAGAAGTAATGCTTTGTCATCTTTCAAACACAAGGCTAATTGAAGAGCTGTTTGTATGTTACGAGTGCTACAAAGTTCCTGCACAGAAGTTGCCAGTTTTTTCCTTTGCTCAGGCGTAAGATCTTCTTTTATTATTTGTGGTACTGATTTAAAGGTCCCATGTAATGCATACGAAGCTGTGCACCCTCCAATTGTACTACCTAATAATAAAAGAATAATTTTCCTTATATGAGACAATTAACAATCAATCTTATTATTTATTTTTATACCAATTGCAATTCCTAGAGGGCCAAAAATTAAACCACCACATATGCTTGATATACCAACAAAAAATCCTGCCAGAAGATTATTTTTCACAGTCACCTTCATTTCTTGTACCTCGGTAAGTTTTAGAATTTCATCGATAAAACCATTAGCTTCCAGTGACACATTCTGAAATATAGTTTATACTTTACAGAACACTTCAAAAGTTTGGAAGAAATATACAAAGATGCTTTTCAACTATTTATATTGGAAGAAACAGAAGCATGTTTTGTATAATAGTAATTTTCTTTAATTAATCGCATGCTATTTAACATAAATAAATCCAATATTCAAAAAACATTACCATTTTTGTCACCAGAAAGTATAAGGTTATTTTTTGAAATTACAAACGATCCTAACTTTTATAAGACGCAATAAAAATCTTTTTCTTTGTATATGTATATATATCAAAATGTTAAAAGGAATAGTGATGGTACCGATTTTGAAGGAACTTATGACTTTTCCGACGAAAATGATGTAATATCAGAGATGAACGAATTCTAACCTAACCTATTCATCTCTGGTAATATATACTTGAAAAGTACTTGTCCGGTAACAAATTACACAAACCACACTTACCGGCAGATAACTGTATATATCGACTTTGCAGTATCTCTATCGTGAATTATAGATGGCACTGGGGTACAAAGACTAACACCTTACATACGTCCATTTTCTCGATTGCATATTTGCGCAGAGTGTGAAACGGTTCTGGTTAGAGTGGTTCGGCGTAAGTTCTATACTGCGCTTGAAATTAATTACTAAAAATGATAAGCCGTCAAGTAATAAGGAGGTTTACGACGTCCGCTTTAAGGCGGTCAGATCATCATGATGAACCCGGCGGTATTCCTGGAATCGTACGTAAAAATATATTATTTTTCTATTGTTGCATAATCTACTGTACAACTTTACAATCAAATTCTGGACCGCTCAAGTTGGGAAATTGATCATTTTTTGTTCCAGAATCTCCCATTCTCCATTCACAATCGATTCAAGTTGACTGCCTATTTCATTCTCTTCTTTGGCAGCGGACTTGGTGCTCCATTCCTGATACTGCGCCATCAAATGCTGAAATAAGCTGTGAGTACATATTCCAATGTATCAGCCATGTTTTGCGGATATTGGGCTAGTATATCTTTATATTATATTGAGTCACCCTTTACAGATTCTGGTTGGGCTGATTTCATTGTAGTACAAGCAGGTACAGTCTACGTCTATGTAACGGTATATTTCATTGATATTGTACAGATAATAAAACTATATCCATTATTGAAATCTCATGGGTTGTAATTTTTTAAATAGTAGATAAATACTTTGCCTATCATTAGTCTTGTAGTATTTTGCTTTTTATTAGTAAAATACAACCGATATACAATAATTAAGAACCTACCGTTAGTGATTAAAATTAAATATTGTATATTCTGGTGTCATGTTAAGGCTAATAGTATTATGAATTAGATTCTGCTTCCTTAGTCGACACTTTAGTTGATCTGGGGATTTATGATCATTGGTCAAAGTCTGGTTGTGGCACTGGTGGTTTTGTTCTGCGCAATACTTCCAAGAAATCTGCAGAATTATCATAATTTGCTATAAATGAATTCTTACAGAATTAGTTTATACTTGTAAGATAATATTATATATTTACGAGTATCATAGTATCCTTCGTGAGCTGGATGTGAATCGATACATACTATTGGAATAGTTCGAACTTGATCCAACTTGCGTTCTTTCTTTTCTTTGTCACGATATTTTCTTATCTGAAATCATTCAGTAATTTCATGTTTTCTTATTGAATAATGACTTTTTAACGTCATTCTTACTTTGCTTCTACGATCGGTATCACGGATCCGTTCCATGTCAGATCTTTGATTTCGTTTTGATATCCGTTTTCTTTTTGGTTTAAATTCGCATTCCCAGCTATAGTCATTCTCTTCATCACTAAGTTCTTGAATAGTTTTCATTGGTTGAGTCTCTACTAACTATGAAAATAAAAAATTACATACAGTTAGATAATTCTTGAATAAATGAATTAATAAAACAATAGATTCCTGAAATTTTCATTACCTGATACTTGGTCGAGATTTCCGTGGATCTTGCACATTTTTCGGCTTCTTGTTTATGTATCTTTCTCATGCAGCACACTAGTATTATTAGGAGCATCAGTATCAGTGTTGTCATACTCACAAGAGCTGCTGTAATACTAGAGGAATAATTCCAAAGCTGTAAATGAAACACAAACCAAGACTATTTAATTAGAAACATCGCACAATGATTACCTCGTTAGCACAATAAAAATAAAAGTTACCATATCAATACAACCATCTACGAAGGGATTAGTGCAAGGACGACAATTTCTAGAGCCTGATTCAGGCTGGTGAGTTCCTGGAGGACACTTCTTGCAACGGGATGCACCATCCTCACTGTAATAACCTGGACTGCATGGATCTATCAATAAAAGGAAAATGGATAAAAATATTTGTATAACATGAACTACTTTGAAAAAAATCTTAATATTAAACTTACAGCAATGAGTGTCCTGAAGATTATATCCTGCAGGACAACCAATGAGAAGACCAACCCTAGACAGATCACTTCCTCTATCCTTAGCAGTCTTTCCTCTTTTACTTCTGTTACTGATCCATTCGTGATCCTGAAGTGGAAGGAGTATTTGACTACCACGTGGTGACCTGAAAGAAACTGTCGTTAACGATCTCTATAGAAAATACTGTTAATAAGCAAGAATATTTTTTAACACCGTACATTTCTATGACTTATGCTGATTGAGACTAGGAAATTATAATAATTTTTACTAACTCGGTTTACGCAGCACACGTTCCATATTCCTACTAAGGAGCAATACAATTTTGTCCTGGATGGCTTTTCGGCATGGAAGACCACACTGCGTTGGACTCAAAGGAATCAGATGAGCAGTACTCGATGGGACCACAAGAATTATTATCGTTACCTAAACAGAAGAATATAAATCACTGAAACACAATTGGAGTAATATTATCGTTATTAGATGACTTACTTGTCCACGGTAGCAATGTGGTGTGAAGACAAAAATGTCACAGGTTCCATTCCCGCAGAGAATGCTATTTAACTTCTTTGGAAAGTACATAGACAGACTCTCCAAATCAGAATCTTCACAATTATCCAGTTTGTAACGATTGCCTGCACGTAACGTGTAACTAGGCAGTGTCACCACTATACAAAATTGAATCAGGGCATTAAAAACCTATTACTTTAATACAGCAGTAATAGATTTTATATAAATACCATTGATACTGTGATTGTAGACATTTCTCACGAGCTCCTCGCTTTCTGGATCTATGTAGCTAACTACACATGAATAATTTCCAGCATTTCTAGCGTCCACGTCGTAGACTCTAAGGTTCCCATTTTTTTGAATAAATCCTGCAACATAAAAGAAATATATTATTTCTATCCATGAATTGTATGTGTAATATTAATCTACCTGGTACAGGACTGCCATCAGCTTGTATCCAGGTGTAATTTAATCTACCAGTATTCATTATCCACATATCATCTCCGTTATGATTACATGGTACATTTAAATTATAACCTGGCATTGAGAATATTTCAGCATCTGACAAACATTAATTGATAATTGTAAATATTATAATTATTACCAACATATTTGTTTATAGGAGAAATTGTACAGGACTTACCATTTCTATCGTTTAAACCACGTTTTAAAGTATTCTCAAGGTCCATTGGTCCAATATATTTTTGACCTCTAACTTCTTCGAAATCATATCGACCTCTTGGCAAAGAATCATCATCAATTGTTAATAATATTTGATTGCCAATATCAGTATATGCGGTACAAGTATATGATTTAATGTAAGGGAGAATGTCATCCTTTTTGATAAAAATTTTTCTCAGGTCCTGAATGACGTGGTCCATATCACAAATGCAGTTTGCACAATCAGATCCTAACGAAGCTGAAGATAACTCTACTTTTTGGTTTTTTCGAAAATTTACACTTTTCTTCATCAATGGCTTTCTATCACGGTAAATATATTTCACGCGAAGGTGTCCGTTTTCAATGGGTATTATTGTCTGCGTTTCTAATTTGACATGCTTTTCTTTCGACAAATTTTTTAATGAATTGATTTTTTTTTTTGAATTCCTAACAGACTTTCCACCCGTTCGGTTACTTCTGGACTTTTTAATCTCCGATTGCTTTTCTTTTGTTAATCTTTCATTGCAGAGTTGACGTCCTACTCGTTTTGAGTTTTCTTTGTTTATGACGTCCTCATTTAACTGTTCATTTAATTCATATTGAAATTTTTCATTGTCACGTGAAAGATCTTTCTTCACTCTCAGTCCTGGCGAATAATTGGTTTCCCTCAAATTGCCAAAACTATCATTCAATTCTCCAGGAAGCATAGCTAGAAAATCTGACTTCAAATTATATTTGTTCAGTTTGGCTCCATCACTTTCCTCTTTCAGAATCTCCTTGATCTCTCTGTCAATCTCGTCTATACGATCCTCTTCGTATTTAAGCTGATCTAGTTTTTTTTTATTCTTTGGATTATCTTTTCGTTTATGCTTATCACGTTTTGGAGAAATCTTTTTACGTTTCTGACTCCTTTGTCTGCTAGTACCATTAGTATGTTTTGGTGCAATCTCATGTTTTAACGCTATCTTATGATCCTTTTGGACTAATTTTTTTTTCTTTTTTTCATTCTTTCCTGACTTTTTCTGTGTCAATTTCTTACTATTTTTTTTACTTGATTTATTTAACATTTTTCTTGTCGTAGAACGCGGTTTCGACGTGGTGGCATTCAGTTTGTTAGTAGTATATTTTGTCGACTTATTTGGCTTATCTTTTATCTTGAGAAAATTATGTCCTTTATCTTTGCCATTTATATAGAAATTTGAATCCTTCACTCCAGACAGTCTGTCAAAATTCATACTGGTATCTACGTTGCTTGGATTACTCACCAAATCATCCAAAATGGATTTGATCTCCTGTTTAGCATGCAAAACATTTTTGTTCCTTTCCAAAAAGATTTCCTTTCCCTTTTTCAAACTATCCTTAGCCACATCATCCAGAATAATCTTGAGCTTCTGTACAGCTCTGGTCCTTGGAGATTCGTGTAAGGATTTCACTTTATGCCTTGATTTATCATGAAAATGACTATCTTTAAAATTAGAAATTACTCCAAAATCCAAAGATTCGGAACTGAAACTTTGTGTTGTTGTTTCTTCCAATTTTCTTTTAATTATTTGTAACGTTGTATTAACATTTTTCTCGACGTTGATAATCTCATTGATAAGAGTCCTCAAGGATCTCCTGTCAGTTTCCTCAGTAAGGCCTAGTTCATTCTTTCCAAATTTTTCAACCATACCATCAAAATCAACATCATGGACGTCACGAACCTTATCAACTTTTTTCAAATGTTTATTCATTTCACTGGAAAATCTCAAAATTTTCTCTGCCATACCTTTCACGTCTTTTGCTGTATATTCAGCAGAGTTTTTATCTTTTTTCAAACTATTCAAATTACTAAGGGATGTCGTAGACATCAATTTTTTATCCATTTTCTTCTGTAGACACTTTTTGTCCCTTTGCTTGAACTCCAATTGCGAACAGAAATAATGACAATTTTTGCAAAATTCTATTCCAGTTTTGTTATCATTGGCAGCTCGCTCTATTCTGGTTTCATTGATAGACTGACTTGTAGAATTTATTTTGCTATTTGTTTTCAAACTAATGTCACCAAGAAGTCTAGTCATTTCTGCCAAAGCATTATGAAAATTCTCACCTGTTTCCAATTCATCCATCTCAATTTTGTGCTTCTTATCATTCATACCTGAAGGTTCCCCAATTCTGTTATTATAATTTATTTTTTTTCCGTGGCTATGAAGTTTTTTCTTTTGTCTTTGAAAAACATTTTTCAATTTAATAGTAGGATAAGGTTGACCCTTGTCACGAATATTATTTTGCTTTTTAACTCTGCCACGAGTATTTTTGATAAACGTCATGTCTTTAGGCTGTTTCACATTTTTCTCATCTAACATCTCATCCATTTTCAAGTTCAGTTTTGCGTCATTATTTTTATCCAATCTTTTAGGTGTGTCAGATTCAGGAAGTGGTGAAAAAGGATCTGACGCTTCGGCTTGCTTATTGCTACCTTTTATTTCTGATCCAAATCGATTTTTTGAAAAAGAATTCGCAGTTATGAGTGGAATTTCATGATTTATCATAGAATGAACTGATTTCTTAGTAGGATGTACAATTCCACGTGTTAACGTTGAACTGTTGAACTGAAACTTGTTTGTTTCAGGAAGTTTTGATTGACGTTCAGTGAATTTTGAATTTTCCAAAATCAATGGAGCGTCTACAATGTCGCTGTTTTTTGTTCCACTCGTGGAATTCTCTTTGGCAGGAAATTCAACGTTTCCAAGAGTCTTGACAGCACAAGAATTATTATTGCCGTACAAAAACAAACTAGGATCGACAGTTGATGAATTCTTGAGTTCCTGCTGAGGCGACAATTTTTCATTGTATGCTAAAAAATTGTATGTTGGTTCTTCAGAGACTTGTTTTTCTTGTATATTCCTTCCTACGATTCTTTTTATACTGTCATACAAATTTCCAATTGGTTCTTCGTAATCAGAAAATTGCTCGTCTCTTCTGAATCTATCGAAAGTATCATCATTCTCAAGGTCCTGATAGTCATCAGATAAATCATTAATCTCATCATCTGGATTGTCATGATCGTTGTAATAAGAATTTTCTAGCCAATCAGGATCCTCTTGGAATTTTTGTGTATCATAAAAATTTTCCAAATGAGTTTTATCGCCTTCTTCCACGTTCATTAAGTTATCAAGCGCGTCATTGATCGATGTGTCGTTATGACCTTCATTGATCTCCCGTTTTGTTTTAATTTTTTTTAAATTTCCCTTTTTCACTGTGTTTTTCGTAAAAATCTGTTTCTTTTTGTTTGTCAAATATTTGCCACTTTCCTTTTTCTTCTTCTTCTTCAAGTCATTGTCATCGTGATGAATGGCGTAAAGAAACTTTATCTTTTCCTTGATGCTCTCATCGGAATCGCAAAAATTCTTATCGGACGATTTTCCGATAGCGTGACTTTTTCGAAGATTATTTTTCTGACTCCAGCATCCTTTTCGCAGTCTATGTGGCGGTCTGCTTCTTCGCATCTTCAGACGCTTTCTGTGTCTGCCATTGTTGTGCAACGATTTTGGAAATCGAGAATGATCAGACGAATAGTTCTCCCGTGATCGCAGCTGTTCTAATTTTTTAAAAATTTTTCTAATATTAGCTACATCTTCATCTTCCCTAATTTTTCTCAGCCAGTTTCTTCTCTTTTTGTATGGCAAATCAACCAGATTCATTTTGCGTTCATTTCTGTATCTGGTTGCAAGAGGAAAGTTTGATTGGTCAGATTTTTCATTGTTCACGTAATCACCTAAATTTGTCAAACGAGTTTTTCGATTTTTTACAGGATCAACATTACCCAAGGTGCCATTTGTATTTGATAAGTCTATATTGAATTCTTTTATAATTTCTTCACTTCCATTGGCTACTGGCTGTATTATCTTGATAGCTAAGTGAGGATCCATCGGATACGAAGACACACCAGAGGATGGCACGATGGATTGTAAAATTTCATCAGCAACTTTGGAAACTACTTCGTCCAAAGAAAGACCATCGATGGATAATTTTTCTTTTTTGATCAACGAGGAATTCTCAACGCTTTCAACACCTTCATTCGTCATTTTATAATTGTTAAAGAGATTTGAATTTCCCATTAAATTCTTAGATCGGTCTTTCAAAACTTCAGTTTGCTCTCTTAATTTGTAATTTTGAGAATTCATTTGACCTTGGTTCAAAATATTCTTTGGCTTCGCCGATGACAAATTATTCTTGTGCTTATCTACGTATACGATTATTTTCTCAAGATTTCCCAAATTTTCTTTTTCAACCAATTCACGAACCGTTGGTATTATACTACTGATGTTGAGAGAATGTGATTTGTTCTCTATCACAAAATCTTTTCCCTCGCGATTAAACCTTACAGGACTTTTCAACGTTTTTGAAGAATTTTTCGTTTTTGGATTCTTTAAACTTTTTGACTTCGCACGCATGGGCTTCCTCGTTACCTTCTGAACATTTTTAGGCGGCGAACTACTTACCGACGGAACTTTTCTTGAGCTCAGTTTATTTTTGCTGGTAGTTGATTTAATTTTGACTTTGACAGCAGATATTTTTTTAATTTTACCAACAGTCCGTAAACTCGCTGTAGCCCTCGGGGGATTCTTTATTTTTTTCATAAAGCTGTTGCTGCTGCTGCTCTTGTGCGACGGATGATCTTTGTGGACGTTGAGTGAATTTTTATTTTTTTCAGATTTCTTCTTGTGAGACTCTAAACTTTTTTTGTGATCCAATATTATCTGCTTTGGATTTACCCTTGTTTTTGTTAGCTTCTTACTTGTTTTCACGTGCTTTGCATTTTGATAGGGTTTTTTTGTCACTTGCAATACTTTTCGTAATTTGTTCCTCAATTTTATATTGGTTTGTGCTTTGTTCCTTGCGACGCGTTCTTTCAAAATTACTGCAGCGCTTTTACTTATTTCTTGTGTATCGGGCTTTATACTCTTTACGGTAAATGGATCTCGAATAATTTTTCTGTCGTTATTTTTTCCTTTTCCATGTAAATTACCAGAAATTTCGATTTGTTTCTTTTGATTTTCCTGCAATTGATTCTTGTTAGTGCTACGACCCATGGCAGAATTAATGATTTCTTTGACTTTCTCCAAAAGACTTCGAGGTTTTGAGATTTTCGTCAAATTCTTGTCTCTTCCGTTGGGATCTAATTTGTCTACAAGGAGATATCCCGACTTCAATGGGTTCTCGTAATTTTGATTATAATTATCGTTAATCATTGTCAATACTTTTCCTAAAAGTGAGGAACTTTCCAAATTTTTCGTATCATTATTATTAGAGAAATTTCCACTGTCCAAAGTACTATTTGCAGTACCTAAGGATTTTTTTGCTCGAGCAAAATGTTTTACATTTTTATTTTTTACGGGTGGCACAATATTTCCCTTGTGTATATTTTTTATTTTTTTCTTATGATTTTTTAAACCCAACAAAGATCTACGACGCCTGCCTTCTCTATATAAATTTTGCTCGTAGTTCGAATCGTAATCGTACCATAACTGCTTCTCCTTTTCTATTCCGTTATTCTTCAAGTTATTCTGTTTATCAGATGACTCCAATGAATTTTCATTATCATCTTCCGCAACATCGCTATTACGAATTAATTCAACATTCTTATCTTCAGTATCCTTTGGATTTTGTTTATCAAGATTTATTTCATCCTCCCAGGATTCAAAAGTCCGATTTTTTGACGAGACGCTGCGACTCCTTCTTTTGGAAATTGACTTACGATCATTGATGATGTTTGCCCTAGTCTCCAATGGAAACAATGAGAAAGTTTCCTTGCGTGCAGTTCTTTCAGGTGATTTATTAGAATTCCTCATTTTCAAAAATTGATCTTCCTGCAAATTGCTAGGTTGTAATTTGGCTAGGAAATGTTTCAAAGTATCTCGATCTTCTTTTAACTGTACCCCATGACCAATCAACATTGCAGGTAACGAAAGAGTTGTTTCACTACTATACAACTTTTCCAG